>CM037095.1:31762762-32346045 GCA_020916435.1 Oxytropis ochrocephala
CATCCATTCAAAATTAAAATCCAATCCTAGAGCCCAATCAAAGCAAAAGGACCTAAATACCCTAAAGCCTCAAAATCCCTATAAATAGCTCACACCTTCCTCTTCACCAATCTTTGGCTATCACTCTCACCTTCAAGAAAAACCAAGCATCATACCTCTCCTCCTCTCCACCCTCTAGCCGAAACCCTCTCCCTTCTTCCCCTCCTCCATTACTTCACCTTCATCCACCAAAACACCTTTAATCCACCTCTCACACCCTTAACCTACCTTTCTCACTCAAGGAGTTCATCACACCATCTTCATCTTCTTCCTTCCCTTGCAAGGCCAAGCTCTCTTTCATTTTCTCTCCTCCATTTCTTCAATTTTCTCTTCCATCTTAGAGAAAAGGTAAAATCTATAACCCCTTTTTGCATCATCTCCAAATATTTTGCATTGAAACTCATTTTCTTTCCCTCATTCCTTTCGCATAGCATCGTCTTTACAATGTAGTTTGTTGTGGTTGAGGGGTGAGATTTGTTGTCTCACCCTAAAATAAGTGGATTAGTGTTGTTTTCATGTTAATTTTTTAAGTTTTCTTGTTAAATAAAATGGAGCAAGGTTTCGTGATATGCATGATCAAAATGTCTTCAAAATTGATTTTGTTGTTTCTTTGTTTAAATCTTGTTGTTGGTATTTTTCTTTAGTAAGTTGTTGAGGATTTGGCTCTATGATTCCTACTAGTGCCAAGTGCACTTTGATCTTAGTAGTGAGGAGAGCTAAAAATGACTCTTATTTAATATATTAGTTTATGTACTCATTATTTCTTGTGTTTTAATTTACCTTTTGTTTAGTTATTGATGATCTTGCAAAGTGATTCTCACTACATGCTTAGTGCATTTTATTCAAGTGGTGAAGATTGCAAGAAAGGATTCAATCTATTTCATAGTTTATGTGTTCTTGTGGTCTAGCTATATTGTTGTCTATTTGTTGATGATCTTGCAAAGTGATTCTCACTACATGCTTAGTGCATTTTATTCAAGTGGTGAAGATTGCAAGAAAGGATTCAATCTATTTCATAGTTTATGTGTTCTTGTGGTCTAACTATATTGTTGTCTATTTGTTGATGATCTTGCAAAGTGATTCTCACTACATGCTTAGTGCATTTTATTCAAGTGGTGAAGATTGCAAGAAAGGATTCAATCTATTTCATAGTTTATGTGTTCTTGTGGTCTAGCTATATTGTTGTCTATTTGTTGATGATCTTGCAAAGTGATTCTCACTACATGCCTAGTGCATTTTATTCAAGTGGTGAAGATTGCAAGAAGGGATTCAACCTTGTATAAATTGTCATTCCATTCTCTACTTTATCTCTTAAATAGTTCTTGTGAATTAATCATAGTTTTGCTTAATGTTCAAAGTTTTCTTTGCATACTTGGTTTTGGCCATGAGCCCATCTCATTGAATAAAATTCTCTATTGCATACTCTATAGTGTTGGGGTTTTGATTTTTTGGTTTTGGTCCCCTCATGTGTGTTCTTGGGATTAGGGTTTTAGGTTTTGAGGTTTAAGTTACTATTTTGTTTTCTTGAACTTTTAGGATGAATAAACATGCCTTGCTAGATGCCTATTTGGCAATTTCATATGTTAGCTTAGATTTATGCCTACATGTTCATGCATTCATTTATATCTATATCTTTTGCATTTTCATACTCTCTTAAAATGCTCATGCATATATTAATATCATGTCTTGCATCTCATAAATTAAATGTTCATGCATTAATATCATGTTTTTCCCTTTCATAAATTAAATACTCATGCATTCAATAATGTTGTATTTTGCATTCCATAATTGCATACTCTTGCACTCATATACTTGTATCATTGTGCATCCAATTGTTCATAGCAACTTGTGAATACTCTTATGATTGCTTTGCTTGTGTCCCAATGGTTGTTTTGGGTTTTGACTTGGAAGAAGGATTTGAAATGTTATATTTCTTTTCAAGCTTGAAATCCTATGTTTTTTTTTCAAATAAGAAAACCTAAGGCATTTTCCTAAATAAAATCATTAACCATCACTCACTGGCGCGTTGCTTGTTTGATCGTTAATGAGGAGCTATTAGTGGTAGTCACTCAAGCCTTTGCTTGTTTGGCTATCATGAAAACTCCCACACATTAAATAAACAACAACAAAAAACAATTAATTCAAACTTCCAAAATAACACGAGCTACTAGCTCACCCCCTTTTTTCAAAACTATTTTCAAAAGAATAATACGACGTTGTCGCTTGTAATCACCAAGCCATTGCTTGTTTGATTACCGCCCGACTCTCTTTTCTTTCGAGTTAATACCAAATGCCACTCGAAGCCTTTGCTTGTTTGGTGTTCGCGAACACTCGAGTCTTATTTCAAAAACTCCAAAAGCACTTTCAAAAATCACAAAGCCGTTTTCACACGCAAAACCGAGAACTACGTTGCTTTGATCCTCAAAGGTGAGAGGTACGTGAGGACCGGTTCATGTCCCGTCAAGCATACCTTTAAAAACCCATAAAAATAAGAACTACGTTGCTTTGATCCTCACCAAATGAGGTAACGTAGGGACCGGTTCTCGTCCGTCAAGCACGCTTTTCAAAAATCTTTGTTTTGTTCCGCTTTTCAAAGATACCAAAAACATCCCTTTTTCCGTTTTCAATAAAGTGATTTCTCAAAAAGAAAAAGAAAAAATAAATAGAACAACGTATTTCAAATCAAACATTTCAAAACCACATCAAATTAATGGTTCCCTTTCGGTAGAAAGGGCGCGTGGGGTGCTAATACCTTCCCCATGCGCAACCGACCCCCGAACCTACATCTCTAAGTCTTCGAAAGACCACCCGTTTTCCAAAAAGGTTTTTTCAATGTTTTCCTAAATAAATATTGGTGGCGGCTCTACTAATTTCACGTTGTCAAACTGAAAAGTCCCAAACCGGATTTTTTGGGGCGCAACAGCTGGCGACTCCACTGGGGAATTTCTTTCTTTATTTATTTATCTAAAGAGAGATGATGGTCAAGCCTAATTAATTTGATGTGGTTTAAATTGTTTGATTTGAAAAATTATGTTCTATCTCTTCCTTTTCTTTTTCTTTTCCTTTGTATGCTTGTGGTTGCGCTTATGCATGCATTACTCAATTCCCATGATCCCCTCTTCTCCGCTCCCTTTCTTAAGGTAAAACATGCATTCCCCCATTCTATTATGTCCCCTTCTTCTTAGCTCCCTTTCTTGAGGTAAGCAATGCGTGTAATTACTGTGGACTTATTAGAATGGTTTGTATATTAAACTAGTGTATGCATGTTGAACCCTAGGTAGACAAATCGCTTATCCGGACTGCTCGGTTTCTTTGCGTGTGGGGTGGGTAGATTTTAGGAAGTATGCCCTCGATCACGCACTTTCACACCTTATGATTTATGTTCTATGAGTGGGCTCCTATACCCGGATCCAACAAAATACTTAGGAGAGTGGAGGCGATTAGTGACTGTCATTCAAGACCTTTGTCTGTCTGATACTCACGAAAGTCTCAACCGGAGTACGCTTTCTCATGACGCCTCACACTTGGTAGCATTCTACATTTGTGGGTGTCGGCATGAGGATTCTATAGCTTCGGTAAGCCATTGTGAGGGTGTGAATTAGAACTACATGGGAGGAACCTTTGAAGTTGCCTAGAACTTAGGATTCCCACCTTTGTAGGACACGAGGGCATACGAATTGTGTCTTCGCATGGTAATTTAGGGCATGTCTTCCTCGTAAAGGAGCTTTTTTCAAAAAACTTTCCAAGAAAATACAAAAATATTTTCATTCTTTCAAATAAACCGCTCCTGAATTTTTGAACCTCCGTCCATATGCATCGCTTTCATCATCTCTACATGCATCATTCATATCATAATCGCATCATGCCGCATTCATTAAAACTAAATGTTGTAAGCATCCGCATTCATATCGCATCTCATTTGCATTTGCTTGCCGGAGCCCTTGAGTAACGCATCGCCTTGTCATAGGTGTATCAAAATGGAGTTGAATAGCAAGACTTCGCCATTTCTCGCTTCCCGATTATGAAGAGGTTGAGATCTCAGAGTCCGAGGCGATGTGCGCCCCTTATGGGCCGATTGAGAGAGAGTCCTATGATCGTGCATACGGAATGTTCGTGAGATTGCCGCAGCTTGAACGTTCAAGAGGACGCCTTATAGCTTTGAGCCGCTTCTACGACGACTGATGTGAGGTGTTTCTTCTTCAAGAATTTTCACTTGTCACCCACATTAGAGGAGTATGAGCAGCTTTTGGGGTTCGCCAGATCACATGCTAGGCCTTACCAATATGGGCGATTATATCGATGAAAAGCTCGCAACGCCGCTTCGTGATTAGTGTGGATGAATTGAGGTTGCGAAGTTAAAGAGAAATGGTGTAGCCGGGTATCCACAAGAGTACTTCGAGGGCCTATTACAATCTTATGCCGCGCTAAGAAGTGGGGACCGCTCAAATTAGTGCTTGCTCTTACCATATTTGGGGTGGTCCTCTTTCCTCAAATAGAGAGATATGTTGATGAAGATGCAATCGGTGCATTCTTGGCCTTCAAAGACACTCGTAACCCTATCAATCCGGTGACTGCTATTCTTGCTAACACGCACCACGCCTTACTCGCACATGCACCTGGTTCCATAAAAAGAAATTATGTCTTTCCTCCCACATTCTCTACGCTGGCTTATTACCCATGTGATACACAACCGAACTAATGTTAGGAGCTAATCTCTTACGCCCTAAGTTCGTGAGGTGGAGGTCAAAACCTGCTATGGAATGGGTTGAGTTTTTGAAGAATCTCAATGAACTCCAAACCGGTGGTACACAACCGCTTGTTGGGATGATGCACCAGTGGTAGTGTTGGGTTGTGGAAGCTTTCAAAACGTGCCTCATGGGGACTCGGGGGTGTATCAACTACAACCCTTCATTGACCTTGAGGCGCTCGGTTACCCGATGAGGAACTCACCTCCGAAGGCATGTGTCCCGCATTTACCTCTATAAGGGGATGCCTAAACGCGCGACTTGCTTCAAGAGTTCAATACCATGGGAATCAGTAGTGCGGAAGGGAGTGAAGAGTTGTCAAAGAGAATCGATGACATCACCTTCAATCAATGGCTCAAGGAGAAGCTTCAAAACGCAAAATCACCAATTCAAGGGATGCTTTCCTTGAAGAAGAGATACCTGAGCCTTATGTCCCTACCCATGAAGAGCTAAACGAAGTCAAATCCGCATTAGCAAAAAGTAAGAGGAAAAGAGGGCACTCGCAGCTAAGATAGAAGAGATAGCTCTAGAGAAAGAAAAGCTAGAGGAAGAAAACAATGTCAAGATGATCATTTGTGGAAGAAAGCGTCGGACGATTCAAGAAGGAAGAACGAAGCAAGATAGAAGCCCGAGAGGCATCCAAAGGGGGCAGAGAGGAGCTCCAAAGGTATAAACAAAAGACGAGGAAAGCACTTGAAGAAGCTCAGGAGTGGAAGACATTAGCCATGGAATCAGGGCAAGAATCACATTTAGTAGCAGAGTTGAGGAGTCAGTTGAGAAGCCTCAAGCAAGAAAAGGTGGCCATTAATGAAACTCTCAAGGAATACCAAGCAGGCTTTGAGCTTTGAAAGAGAAATATTTGGTGAATTGAAGAGAGACTTCATTGTCTAGAAGATGCCTACAGTGTCCGAGTAGTAGAGCCAGATTGGGAAAACGCTTCCTAGAGTTGATTGGAAAGATCGAAGATCAAGAGGTCATTAAAGAACTCAAGGATGAGATACAATTGTGGAAGAACAAGTTCTCAAAGTCACGAGTCGCCCGTCAAAGCTATGTTAGGAATCCCTAAGAACTCGAGGTTAGCCGAGGTCGAGATGCACTTCTTCAACACCCCACTGAAGTGTATCGGCCAGAAATATCGCAGAGCATTGATCACAGAATTCAAAGAGCAATCTCAAGGTGCAAGTGTAAGCAAGAAGAGGAAGAGAGTTGGGGAGCTTGGAGCTATTTGTAATTGAGTTGCCTATTTGTATTTTTCGATTTAAGAGTTTATTTCGAGCTTTGTATTCAAGAATATTGTACTGCTCTCTTTATGAACATTGTACCGTCTTTTTCCCTTTAATGAAAATTGGTGAAGCCTTGAAATCTTGATGAATGAAGTGTGCTATTTCGATTCCTTGTTTACTTCAATTCGTAAATCAAAAGTTTATGCGCGTATGACAAGGCAAGGTATCCCGCGGTTCCCGGCATCAAGCAAACATTGTGCATGCATTCATACATTCATTCATAAATCTATTTTGTTTCTTATGCAACAAATGTCTAAATAAACAGAAAAGGCACGCTGGTTCTCCGTCACCGATACTTCACCCGACTGCAAGCCAAGCTAATGGCTCAACTACGTAACATCCGGAGGTTGAAATTGAGAGTAACCTGCAACAGAAGACATGGGTGTACAAATTCGAATCCCGAGCACCGCTCAGAAAACCGACATCTGAAGGATAAGATGGGTACCATGGAGGCCTGTGTCCATGAAATGATGGTAATGCCGCAAGGTTTGAAGAATGGGACACCGGCTTTGGGCCGTCGTTGTAGTGGGTCCAGATGGGGTCACCTCTTTCGCTCCTCCTCCGTGTCGCAGAATCGCCGCAACCACAGTTCCTCCGGATCCGGGCCTGGCCATCCGTGTTCGCTCCGTAAATGAATGTGCAAACCAAAGACATCGCATGCAGATACCCTCGGGTATGCCTCGCTGGATACCGCCACAACCGGTTAGACCTACTCCCGCTGGTATAGCCGCGCTAATCAAATCATCGTCACCATATACTGGGAACCGCCGAGGATCTCGTAATCGTGCTCCTATCCTCATGCCATGCACAATTCCACGCCTGTGGTTCACAAAGACGACCTCAAAATGTTCCTCACCAGAGGAGGGTATCACTATAGCATGGGAGTCACCCCAAGGGCACGCGTTTGAGGGAGCTCACCCAAATGATCCGATCCGAGCACTTGAAGAAAGAGTGAGAGCTATGGAGGTACCGTGTTAGAGCCAAAGAAGCCCGTGAGCTATGCCTAGTCCCGCATTTGGTTCTACCACCAAAATTCAAAGCTCCAGAGGTGGACAAGCACAGAGGATCGGCCGCCTGCAGAGCCATATTACAATGTTCGCTCGAAAAATGGGTCCCTATGCCAATGATGACAAATTATCGACGCATCGCCTGCGAGCAGTTTGGTGGGAGCTCCTCGATTGGTATATGAAGTTGCAAATCTTCAAATCCGTTGTTGGAAAGATTTGTCTCAAGCTTTCATGAAGCAAAGATAAGTACAACATGGACATGGCTCCGGATAGGTCGCAGCTTGCAAAGACATGAGTAAGGGTGAGAAAGAGACTTTCAAGGAGTATGCTCAAAATGGCGCGGCTACACCGCCTGTGTTCAACCTCCTTTGATCGAGAAAGAGATGGTGTACATGTTCCCGGAAACTCGCCAAAGAATCTATTATGACAGTCGATCACAAGTGTCTCAACCGGTTTCTCGACATGATAGTCTTGGGGAAAGACTTGAACATGGCCTTCAAGCGGGAAGATTTTGAATCACCTCAGAATGCAGGAGTTCGTGGGTCCAACAACCGTAAGAAGTACCAGCCCCATTTCCTAAAAAGAAAGAGGAGAAACTAATGTCATCTCGTGGGGAAATTCATCTTTTGGTACTCCTCCACCCCAAACTATTCCATTCTCTCGCTCCAGGTGCCATCTCAAAGAAGGCGATGACCGCCCCAAGGCTCAAGATTATCGGTTCAAGAAGCGGACTAGTTTTGATCCAATTCCGATGACATATATCGAAGTCGCTTAATCACTTGACCTCCAATAACTGATCAACACTCGACCCATGAAAGTAGTGCAGCCACCATTTCCCGGAGGATACAATGCTAATGCCACCGCAGTTTCCACTTAAAACGGGGTCGGCCATCTTTGTGGAAGATTGTAAAGCCTTTAAGCATGTGGTGCAAGATTTGATAGATGTTGGCTGGATATCGTTTAAACAGAACCGTCCAAATACAACAATCAATCCATTACTAGGTCACCAGGGAACAGCTACCAATGCTATAGAAAGTGCTGTTGGCAAGTTGCTGAAAAAAGTACAAGAGATCAAGACTCCTCTAAGTGTCATTTATGCTGAGTTATGCCGGGCCAAGGTTGTTAAAAAGGGTGTTGCCACGAAGAAGGGTGTGTGACGACTCTGTGTGTGGGGAGGTTGTGAAACTTTCAAGATGATCCTACAAGACCTGATGGATCGGTATGTGGTCCAGATAGGAACCTACGGTATGGAAGATGAAGTGTGGACCCTATATTCAGACAGTGGTAGAGAGGCCAAAAAGCCAAGTGAAATTCTCGCACATTCGCTATGAGCTCGCCTCAAGCTCGGGCCCGACCAGTAGTCAATGAAGACACGGTTCCCTTCTCCTGCAAGGGAGAGGTAACAGTGTTGCCTACAAAAGAAGGATGTTGGGGTACTCTAGGAGAGCCCAGCGGAAGGTTTGATTACTTGGTCAGATATGATGCTCCAGCGAGCGCTCAAATCCGAATAGAAGATATCCAACCTACAGGTGGGATGAAGAAGATGAGCAAAGACAACCAAGTGGTTGTCCCCATGGCAAAAAGGGGATGTTGGGACACTCTAGGAGAGTCCAATGGAAAGTTTGATTACTTGGTCGATATGATGCTCCCGAAAGTGCTCTAATCCGAATAGAAGATATCCGCCCATCGGATGGGGTGAGGTAGATGAGCGAAGACGACCAAGTGGTCGTCATCATGGATAGTTCCGAATCTGGAGAAGTGTGGACACTGTACCCTGACAATGATAGAGGAATCAGAAAGCCCATTGAGATTCCTTATGATTTCAATCCCAGTCGATGCGAGCAAATGCTCACCAATAGTGATTGAGGTACCACCCGCTTTCGTTATGAGTCAAATAAAGCGGTTCCACGGAAGTACACGGCGAGATCGTTCTCCAAATGCTACCACCGTGACCAACATAGCGGGATCAAGTGGGATCACCGTAGTGGAAGAGTGTATGCCCTGAAACCCCGGGCGGAAGCATCTAGGGAGGCTGAACAGAGAGGCCGCAAGGATAAAGGAAAAGAGCCAGGGACTGCTCCAGAAAAAGTAACTGAAAAAGAAGCCAATGAATTCTTGAAGTTTGTCCGGCAAAGCGATTATCGAGTAGTTGATCAGTTGAAACAGACGCCCTCAAAGATATCCATGCTATCACTGTTGCTCAGTTCGGAAGCACACGTAACAGCCACGATGAAAGTGCTCGGTGAGGCTCACGCTGCGCAGGACATTTCGGTGAATCGATTTGATGGAATTGTCGGGAGTGTGGTGGCCGCAAATCACCTAACTTTTGCCGATGATGAGTTGCCTTCGAGCGAAAAAAAGAACACAATCAAGCTCTTCATATCTCAGTAAAGTGTGGGGACTATGTGCTGGCCAGAGTACTGATTGACAACGGGTCTTCACTAAACGTAATGCCAAAGTCAACCATGGACAAGTTAGATGTTGATTGTTCCTACATGAAACCAAGTTCAACGCTAGTGCGAGCATTTGATGGGTCCAAAAAGGAAGTGCTAGGAGAAATGGAATTTCCTATCCAGATTGGTCCTGAAGTTTTTCAGATCAATTTCCAAATCATGGACATTACCTCCTCATATAGTCATCGCTAGGAAGACCTCGGATCCACATGGTCAGTAATTACTTCTTCTCTACACCAACGGGTCAAATTCATGGTGGATGACAAGGTGGTCGTAGTATTCGGTGAGGAAGAGACTCGTTAATAAGCCATCGAGTTCAAATATGTAGAACCTGGCCAAGAGTCGTTTGAAACAAACTTTTCATCTTTGGAGATTGCCAATGCGGTGTTTGGGAAGACCAAAGAGGAGGAGATGGTTGCCAAAATTATGATAGCCCAAGGGTACAAGGCGTCGGTTTCGGCTCGGGAAAGACTCGGTCAAGGGATTCTAGCTCCTATCCAATCAAGGAAAACAAAGACCGCTGCGGGCTAGGTACACCCCAAGTGAGGAGGAAAGGCGGATAATGGCGGATGAGCGAAAGCGCCGGTGGTTGGCCAAATCCAGAGGCGAAGATCCATGGCCCCAGAGGATCCCAATTTGCGACATTAGTCGAGTTTTTGAGGCTTTGGCTTCAGGATCCCAATGCTGCTTGCCATCGAGATGTTTCAATCAAGAAGGCGAGGCGAGTCCGGTTCGTCGTTATGTATCGGTGAAGAATTAAAGAATTGAAGATCGCCGATTCTCCCGTGACTCTTAATTTAAAGTAATCATTTGTAATGCAACCCCGTGGCTCGCCAAGGCCATAGGACCGGGCTTGTTAGGGGCACACGCGTTTTTATTTTCAAAATCATCATCATCAATAAAAACGCTTGTTTTGAATTCCTCAATCAATAAAAATCAATTTCTCTTCATTGCGTGAGTCTTTTCTCGCTTTATTTGTCCTGCTTGTTTTCTTGTTTCGCCTTTCATTCTCGCTTTTTAAGCCCAAGCAAAATGCAGATCCACAAAGAATGGTCTCGAAAATGACAAAGGTCGATATCCACCTTTTGACTTTGATCACCCCGCCAATCAGCCGGCCGAGGGGATGTTGAAGAAGACCGGGAAACTCCTCCGTAACTTTTGAGGTTAATGAAACAAGAAGAAAGGGTAATCCAGCCGCACGAAGAATCTACTGAAATGATCAACTTGGGTACAGCTGAGGATAAGAAAGAGGTCAAAGTAGGCACCACCATGAACGAAGAAGACCGCATAAAGTTAGTTCAGCTGTTGCGGGATTACGTGGATGTGTTTGCATGGTCATATCAGGACATGCCTGGGTTGGACACCGACATTGTGGTACACAAGCTACCAGTCAAGCCCGAATGCCCACCTGTCAAACAGAAATTGAGGAGGATGAAACCAGAGATGTCCCTCAAAATCAGAGACGAAGTGAAGAAGCAATTCGATGCAGGATTCCTGGCAGTGGCCAAATACCCGCAATGGGTTGCCAACATTGTCCCAGTTCCCAAAAAAGATGGGAAGGTCAGAATGTGTGTCGATTACCGGGATCTGAATCGTGCTAGCCCTAAGGACGACTTCCCTTTGCCTCACATTGATGTTTTAGTAGACAGTACAGCTCAACACTCGTTATTTTCCTTCATGGATGGATACTCAGGATATAATCAGATTAAAATGGACCCTGAGGACATGGAAAAGACAACTTTCATAACACTTTGGGGAACATTCTGTTATAAGGTCATGCCATTCGGATTGAAGAATGCCGCGCAAACCTATCGAGAGGGCCATGGTTACCTTATTCCATGATATGATGCATAAAGAGATTGAAGTTTATGTCGATGACATGATCGCAAAATCTAAAACCGACAAGGGACATATTGACAATCTGCAGAAGCTCTTTGAACGGTTGAGGAAATATAAACTCAAGCTAAACCCACCAAGTGCACGTTTGGGGTGAGGTCGGGAAGTTGTTAGGCTTCATTGTCACCAAAAGGGAATTGAGGTGGATCCAGACAAAGTAAAAGCCATCCTCGAAATGCCGGTGCTCAAACGGAGAAAGAAATCCGTGGTTTCTCGGAAGGTTGAATTACATCTCTCGATTCATCTTCCAGTTGACTGCTACTTGTGAGCCAATTTTCAAATTGCTATGCAAAAGTCAAGAGCCGAAGTGGAATGATCAGTGTCAAGCAGCCTTCGAGAAAATCAAGGTGTACTTGCAAAATCCACGAGCCTTAATGCCACATGGCGTGCAAAGCCGCTTCATCTTATACCTTACCATACTGCTAGACAATTCAATGGGTCGTGTGTTTGGTCAGCATGATGAATCCGGAAAAAGAGAGCATGCAATATACTATCTAAGCAAAAAGTTCACCGATTGTGAGACAAGGTATTCTATGCTGGAGAAGACCTGTTGTGCTTTAGTTTGGGCTGCTCATCGTCTACGGCAGTACATGCTGAGTCATACAACTTGGTTGGTATCAAAAATGGATCCAATCAAGTACATATTTGAGAAGCCACTCTCACAGACTAATTTCCGGTGGCGGATGCAATTATCGAATACGATATCCCGTATGTCACACAAAAGGCGCTTAAGGTAGTGCACTCATTGAATATTTGGCATGTCACCGATTCCAGATTACCTACCAATGCAAAGATGATTTTCCCGATGAAGACATCATGGCGCTATTCGACGAGGGGAAGTCCTACGAAAGTGAAAGATGGAGAATGATATTTGATGGTGCGTCAAATGTGTGGGGACACGGAGCTGGGGCAGTGTTAATCTCCCCTGATAATCGCTTTGTTCCAATCACTGCAAGGCTGAGCTTCTATGTCACAAACAACATAGCAGAATATGAAGCATGCATCCTAGGTATTCAAGCAAATTTCTAGAGTGGAAAGTTAAAAGGCTAGATGTGTACGGGGATTCAGCTCTAGTTATTCATCAAGCAAGAGGCGATTGGGAGACCAGAGATCCCAAATTAATCCCCTACTGCAACTATGTTCAAGAGTTGATGAGGTCCTTTGATGAGATCACCTTCCAGCATATCCCTCGAGGTGAAAATCAGCTGGCCGATGCATTAGCAACATTGTCTTCTATGTTCAATGTTAGCTATGACAAGAGCTTGACTAAGATCGACCAAAGACCGAGCTCGCTGCGCATCACCATGCATGGCAATAGATGAAAAGTCCGACGAGAAGCCTTGGTATCATGACATCAAGCAGTACATCACTAGTCAGGAATACCCACCTGGGGCATCAGAAAATGACAAGAGAACTCTCAGAAGGTTGTCAAGGAATTTCTTCTTGAGTGGTGAAGTTCTTTACAAGAGAAACTACGATATGGTTCTCCTAAGGTGTGTTGCCAAAGAAGAAGCTGAGAGAATCATGAGAGATATGCATGAAGGCTCGTTCGGAACCCATTCAAGTGGGCACACCATGGCTAGAAAAATCTTAAGGGCGGGTTATTACTGGCTCCAGATGGAATCAGACTGTTATAGCTTCGTGAGGAAATGCCACAAATGCCAGATCTATGCTGATCATATCCATGTGCCGCCTGCCAAACTAAATGTTCGATCGCATCTTGGCCGTTTTCCATGTGGGGCATGGACGCCATAGGTCCAATTGAGCCCAAAGCGCCAAACGGGCATCGCTTCATTCTCGTTGCAATTGACTACTTTACTAAGTGGGGTCAAGCCGCTTCATACTCCAAAGATAACCGATTCGATGGTTGCTAAGTTTGTGAAGAAAGATCTCGATTTGCCGATATGGTCTACTCCGACAAGATCATCACCGATAACGGTAGCAATTTGAATAGCAAAATGATGAAGGACTTGTGCAAGGAATTCAAAATTCAAAGACCATAATTCCTCTCCTTATCGGCCAAAGATGAATGGGGCGATTGAAGCAAACCAACAAGAATATCAAGAAAATAGTGCGTAAAATGGTGGTAACCTACAAGGATTGGCATGAGATGCTTTCCTTTGCTTTGCATGGCTACCGTACTTTGCAAGGCAAGCACATCGACCGGGCAACCCTTTTTCCTTGGTGTATGGATCGTAAGCGAGACTTCCCATTGAGGTTGAGATACCCTCCTCGCGGGTCCCGATGGAAACTAAATCGGAGGAAGCAGAGTGGGTACAGCTCGCTGGATCAACTAAACCTCGTTGAAGAAAAAGGATTGCACTGCGTGCGCATGGCGGTGTATCAACAGAGAATGAGAACCGCGCACGACAGAAAGTCCGGCGCGTGAGTTTAATGAAGGAGATTTAGTACTCAAAAAGATATCGCTTATTCAGAGTGACTCCCGAGGGAAGTGGGCACCCACTTATGACGGCCCGTATGTAGTCAAAAAAGCCTTTTCTGGAGGAGCGCTGATACTCACCAACATGGATGGCGAAGACCTCAAGAACCCAGTCAATTCGCATCAAGAAAGAAGTATTATGCCCGAAAGAAATAAACGAAAAAAGAGAAAGACAAGCCAAGTAAGAATTAGCTCGCTAGGTTGAAAACCCGAAAGGGCGGCTTAGGCAAAATCAGAGCGACCCGGTGGATTGAAAACCCGCAAAGGGCGATCCGGGCAAAAATTAGGGTCAGAAAACTTGAAGCATGAAAAGTAAAGAAAGGCATACAACTCCCTCGAAGGCTTGAATGAGGAGTGATCAAGGTCAAGGACACAAATGCTGATCGCAGATCGCCCCACGAGAGACTGAGATGTAATCGATTTCTCTCTTATTTTCGTGTCTTTTTGTAGTTTTAAAATTCTCAAATGTACTGAACAGTCGACGTAACATTCTGTACGATCGACTTCCATATCAATAAAGCTCAACTTTTCTCATGTCTTGATTCTTGATATTTCTGTTTTTTCTGCTCAAAATAAGCGTTTTTATGATGATGGTGATATCGAATCAGAAACATGTGCATACATCATAGAGCATTATAAATCATTGCGAAATCTTTAAAAGTCATGGGAAATAAGCAAATTCCTAGAGATAATTAACCTTACAAAAAGGGTTGCATTCACAAACCGCTCCGGATGGCGAACTGCAGAGCAACGCGCGCGTTCGGTTCACAAGCCTTGCGATTTCCCTGGCTTTTCGTCTCGTGCATCAGAGTATCGGAAGTCGGTTGAACCAAGAAAAATAAGCCTTGTCAAAAAGCAAAATGAGCGGTCTGGGAAAAAGAAAGTCGATCAAAAAGAAAAACATGAAAAACAAATAACCGTAAAATGTAAAGTCGGGTCGGAAAACAATCGTAAAAGAATCAAAAACAAAGGAAAGCAGTCCACCACATGCATCATCACATCAAAATCATAGCATTGCATGCACTCGCATAACATACTCCTGCATAACATGCCTTTGCATAACATGCACCCATGCTTCATGCATCATTCCTTGCAATCAACCGACATATGCAGTACCTCAATTCAACGCGCCGATGGAGCGCCATCTCAATCACCTATCAACAGATTTGCGGATCCTTCAGACTCAAGGCCCTTTCAGACCAATGCGTCCCTTCAGATCCCGTCGTTATCGAGCACCGACGAATCATCAGACCCCGGAGTCCTTCAGTTTAGTTCAAATCAACGGTCCAAACAGCGACTTTGAACTCGACCTTCATCTCGTCAAGTCATCACGGAGCATGACGGATCGGCCCTCAGACCTCGTGTCCTTCATCTCGCCAAGTCATCACGAGCATGACGGATCGGCCCCCGCACTTTGCGTCCCCGGACCCGGTGTGCGATGTAAAGCATAGTGCAAGTCCATCAAGGTAAAATGTATCGCCCCACAACTTGATACGTAACCTCAAAGCCGCTCGAATAGGCCACCTTCAGAGCCCAAGTGTTCCTTCAGAACCCAAGTGTTCCTTCAGAGCCCAAGTGTTCCTTCAGAGCCCAAGTGTTCCTTCAGAGCCCAAGTGTTCCTTCAGAGCCCAAGTGCTCCTTCAGAGCCGCAGACGCTCCTTCAGAACCCAAGTGTTCCTTCAGAGCCCAAGTGTTCCTTCAGAGCCCAAGTGTTCCTTCAGAGCCCAAGTGCTCCTTCAGAGCCGCAGACGCTCCTTCAGAACCCAGGTGTTCCTTCAGAGCGACGAGCGCTCCTTCATCACCGCACTTTTTGTTACTTTCTTCCCCAGCCAGTGTCGGCTTATCAAAGGACGGTACCTTCTTTACTGTTCTATTTATCGTTTTACTTCTTGCTGTTTACGCCACCCGAGGGTGGCGCCAATTTGTTTCTGCTTTGTTAGCTTATCGAGGTTAGCACCACATTCATTACAAATTGTTTTACGCTAGTATCCATTCACCCAAAAAGAAAAAAGAAATTCGGGTTTTTCCCTAAGTTGACAAAATCGGTATAATTTCTGAATTCTTTATCTCTATTTTGCCTCGGAATATGTTTCGGCCAATTCATATTCCTTGTTAAAATCTAGATAAAGAGGCAAATTTGTCATAACCCCAATTTTGTCAAGGCTTTAGGTCAACACCCTAATTTTCAACCAAAAATAAATAAATTAAGGCTTGGCATGCATTTTAGAGTTTTAAAAGTCATCCAAGGGTTTTTAGGATCATGTTTAGAATAAAAATGCATTTTTGAGCTAATTAGGTTTTTTTAGGGTAAAGGGCATTTTGGTCATTTTTCACAACAGGATGATTTTTCTCGTTAAAAATATGCATCCACAAAAAGTACATTTTATTCCATCCAAAATAATTTTTGTACAATTTTTGGAGAGAAACTCCTAGTCCAAAATAATTAAACATGCATTTTTCCTATTTTTAGTGCATAAAAATGCCAAAAGACCATTAAAAATCCCCAATTAATTAAGTGACAATTTTGATTGTCTAGAGCAATTAGGAGGCTATGTCATGGTGTCCAAAAATATGTAACATGTTTCAATAGGTGCATTTTCATTTTTACATACCCAAAAGTTTCAAAATTCAAAAATAAAAGGAGGAAGTGTCCTCAATAGGACAAAAGACCAAAAATAAGCTTTTTTTTTATTTTTCTTTCCCACATTTCAGCATGTTGCGCAGCCCTCCCTCTCTCTCTCTCTCTCAAGAAGCTTCTACACACTCCATTTCTTACTCACCAAGTTTTAATTTGATCATATCCTCAATGTTGCCCTTTTTGGTAAATTAGCCCATACACTTACACTAACCTTTCCACCCAAAAACACCATTTTACCTTTTTGAGAACATTCCCTCACCAAAATACCCTTAACCCTATTTTACAAGAGTCACCATTCCCAAATTAGATTTTTTTGTTCACAAATTTTCCTTTTTTTCCTTCTTTTATGCGCCACCTTCACTCATTTCTCTCACACACTTGTGTTTTCTAAATACCCTTGATCCATGTGACCAACAATCCTAACCATCCATTCAAAATTAAAATCCAATCCTAGAGCCCAATCAAAGCAAAAGGACCTAAATACCCTAAAGCCTCAAAAATCCCTATAAATAGCTCACACCTTCCCTCTTCACCAATCTTTGGCTATCACTCTCACCTTCAAGAAAAACCAAGCATCATACCTCTCCTCCTCTCCACCCTCTAGGCCGAAACCCTCTCCTTCTTCCCCCTCCTCCATTACTTCACCTTCATCCACCAAAACACCTTTAATCCACCTCTCACACCCTTAACCTACCTTTCTCACTCAAGGAGTTCATCACACCATCTTCATCTTCTTCCTTCCCTTGCAAGGCTGAAGCTCTCTTTCATTTTTCTCTCCTCCATTTCTTCAATTTTCTCTTCCATCTTAGAGAAAAGGTAAAATCTATAACCCCTTTTTGCATCATCTCCAAATATTTTGCATTGAAACTCATTTTCTTTCCCTCATTCCTTTCGCATAGCATCGTCTTTACAATGTAGTTTGTTGTGGTTGAGGGGTGAGATTTGTTGTCTCACCCTAAAATAAGTGGATTAGTGTTGTTTTCATGTTAATTTTTTAAGTTTTCTTGTTAAATAAAATGGAGCAAGGTTTCGCATATGCATGATCAAAATGTCTTCAAAATTGATTTTGTTGTTTCTTTGTTTAAATCTTGTTGTTGGTATTTTTCTTTAGTAAGTTGTTGAGGATTTGGCTCTATGATTCCTACTAGTGCCAAGTGCACTTTGATCTTAGTAGTGAGGAGAGCTAAAAATGACTCTTATTTAATATATTAGTTTATGTACTCATTATTTCTTGTGTTTTAATTTACCTTTTGTTTAGTTATTGATGATCTTGCAAAGTGATTCTCACTACATGCTTAGTGCATTTTATTCAAGTGGTGAAGATTGCAAGAAAGGATTCAATCTATTTCATAGTTTATGTGTTCTTGTGGTCTAGCTATATTGTTGTCTATTTGTTGATGATCTTGCAAAGTGATTCTCACTACATGCTTAGTGCATTTTATTCAAGTGGTGAAGATTGCAAGAAAGGATTCAATCTATTTCATAGTTTATGTGTTCTTGTGGTCTAGCTATATTGTTGTCTATTTGTTGATGATCTTGCAAAGTGATTCTCACTACATGCTTAGTGCATTTTATTCAAGTGGTGAAGATTGCAAGAAAGGATTCAATCTATTTCATAGTTTATGTGTTCTTGTGGTCTAGCTATATTGTTGTCTATTTGTTGATGATCTTGCAAAGTGATTCTCACTACATGCCTAGTGCATTTTATTCAAGTGGTGAAGATTGCAAGAAGGGATTCAACCTTGTATAAATTGTCATTCCATTCTCTACTTTATCTCTTAAATAGTTCTTGTGAATTAATCATAGTTTTGCTTAATGTTCAAAGTTTTCTTTGCATACTTGGTTTTGGCCATGAGCCCATCTCATTGAATAAAATTCTCTATTGCATACTCTATAGTGTTGGGGTTTTGATTTTTTGGTTTTGGTCCCCTCATGTGTGTTCTTGGGATTAGGGTTTTAGGTTTTGAGGTTTAAGTTACTATTTTGTTTTCTTGAACTTTTAGGATGAATAAACATGCCTTGCTAGATGCCTATTTGGCAATTTCATATGTTAGCTTAGATTTATGCCTACATGTTCATGCATTCATTTATATCTATATCTTTTGCATTTTCATACTCTCTTAAAATGCTCATGCATATATTAATATCATGTCTTGCATCTCATAAATTAAATGTTCATGCATTAATATCATGTTTTTCCCTTTCATAAATTAAATACTCATGCATTCAATAATGTTGTATTTTGCATTCCATAATTGCATACTCTTGCACTCATATACTTGTATCATTGTGCATCCAATTGTTCATAGCAACTTGTGAATACTCTTATGATTGCTTTGCTTGTGTCCCAATGGTTGTTTTGGGTTTTGACTTGGAAGAAGGATTTGAAATGTTATATTTCTTTTCAAGCTTGAAATCCTATGTTTTTTTTTTTTCAAATAAGAAAACCTAAGGCATTTTCCTAAATAAAATCATTAACCATCACTCGAAGCCGTTGCTTGTTTGATCGTTAATGAGGAGCTATTAGTGGTAGTCACTCGAAGCCTTTGCTTGTTTGGCTATCATGAAAACTCCCACACATTAAATAAACAACAACAAAAAACAACTAATTCAAACTTCCAAAATAACACGAGCTACTAGCTCACCCCCTTTTTTTTCAAAACTATTTTCAAAAGAATAATACGACGTTGTCGCTTGTAATCACTCGAAGCCATTGCTTGTTTGATTACCAGTTCCGACTCTCTTTTCTTTCGAGTTAATACCAAATGCCACTCGAAGCCTTTGCTTGTTTGGTGTTCGCGAACACTCGAGTCTTATTTCAAAAAACTCCAAAAGCACTTTCAAAAATCACAAAGCCGTTTTCACACGCAAAACTGAGAACTACGTTGCTTTGATCCCTCAGCCGGTGAGGGTACGTAGGACCGGGTTCATGTCCCGTCAAGCATACCTTTAAAAAACCCATAAAAAATAAGAACTACGTTGCTTTGATCCCTCAGCCAGTGAGGGTACGTAGGACCGGGTTCTTGTCCCGTCAAGCACGCTTTTCAAAAAATCTTTGTTTTGTTCCGCTTTTCAAAGATACCAAAAACATCCCTTTTTCCGTTTTCAATAAAGTGATTTCTCAAAAAGAAAAAGAAAAAATAAATAGAACAACGTATTTCAAATCAAACATTTCAAAACCACATCAAATTAATGGTTCCCTTTCGGTAGAAAGGGCGCGTGGGGTGCTAATACCTTCCCCATGCGCAACCGACCCCCGAACCTACATCTCTAAGTCTTCGAAAGACCACCCGTTTTCCAAAAAGGTTTTTTCAATGTTTTCCTAAATAAATATTGGTGGCGGCTCTACTAATTTCACGTTGTCAAACTGAAAAGTCCCAAACCGGATTTTTCGGGGCGCAACAAGATTGAAAGAGTTTGAGGAGAGGAGAGAGCAGAGAGATGAATGAGTAGCAGCTATTCGGAGAGAGATGAATGAGAACGAGAGATAACGCCGTGGTGGAGAGGAAAGAGTGGTGGAGACAACGGCAGGCGCGAGAACACCGGCGGCTCGAGAGGAGGCCGGCGAGAGTTGAGAGATTCTCGCGCAGAGAGGAAGCTTTGGCAGAGAGAGGGCGGCATGAGTGAGATCTGTTTGTGCATCGCGAGAGAAGAAAGCTGAGAGTGAGAGAAAGAGTGTTTGAGTGAGAGAGAACGAGAATTAACGCGTGAAATAGAAAGGGCCTTTAGTATCGGGTGTTAAAATACCTGATACTAAATGTGTTTGTGATACACATTTAGTATCGGTTGTTTTAACAACCGATACTAAAAGTCTGATGAAAATTGAAAATTGATTAAACAACCTGTTTGTGATACACATTTAGTATCGGTTGTTTAAACAACCGATACTAAATGTAGACGTGAAAATTGAAATCTTTCATTTAATTTCAAAATTGCCACCGCGTCCACATTTAGTATCGGTTGTTTAAACAACCGATACTAAATGGTGCTGTTTAATGTCCTTTTTCCACTAGTGAAAGTGCTTCAAGTAAACATAAGAAAAGGATGTCGTCAAATAGGTATAAGATGAGTGAAATGAAATATAAAGGACTTTTTATTAGTTCCCATTATTCACTCACCATCTTTCTAAGCGGCTGAGATAGGATTTGAGGACCGATACCAATTGGATGTATTCTCCAAAATTATATTAGGATAAAACTAAATTAGCATTTTAATTAATATGTATAAAAAGAATCCAATTGTGAATCCCTCCCTATCTTTAGTATAATTTGATAATGTGTCTAGCTCATGTTCTTCTTGTAATTTTAGTATTTTAAAGTTCCTTCTACTTTTTACTTACTCAAGTTTTAATGACTAACCATTTCCAAAATATAACCTAGAGATACTAATCTTGAATCATCGACTAACTCTATTTTCCTTTGGTCCTAATAAATTTCATTCACATACTTTACGCTTATTACTACCTTACTTAAACTAACTCTTCCATTTCTATCTCACTAACAAATTAGTGTCAAACTCTAAATTAAGAATTGTTCCGGCCTGGGCCAAAAGCACCACAAGGGATTGGGCCTGGCCCAATCCAGTTCCCAAGAGTACGACCCAAACACGCTCCTGAACAAAGCACGACACGCCTCAGTCAGACCACTGGGTCCAACGGTTAGGATCGCTCGATCAGATCCAACAGTACGCTTTCATTCCTGCACAATCTTCAAGAGCCGACGATAATCTTCAAGGACCGTGAAACAAGATTCTCAAGCTCCTTGGATAAGGTATATATCCGACTTCCAGGACCGAACGTTGGTGACCATAGTGGGAGTTTAATCGTTTGCTTCCAGTCAATCTTGTTTCCACTCCAACATTGGAAAGCACATGAAAACAATACAAACAGTCCGGTTAGGACCGAACTTGCTCTGATACCACTAATGTAACACCCATTTCTACCCGATAAAATAAATTTAAAATACAAAATCAGAGTTCTCAAAATTTTCAGCAAACCAATGGATGCTACACTTTCAACTTGAAACAAAGGACAAACGTAAACAAAAGACCTGTAACAATCAGATACATAACACCTTAAACCGGATGAACCAATAAACAATCGGCTTGGTCAATTCAAAATAAGTCAACTTTCATTACTACGCAAGCGGAATTCACAAACAAAACATCTTTGTCCAACTTAAAAGAACTTAGAAATAGTCAAAATCTTTGACGGCAACAACTTTAGAGTTCAACAATAAAACTACACAGTAAATAAGAAAAACATGCGTTCATCCCCGAAAGTGCTACGATCGAGTGACCACACCGACTAATGCAGGGCGAAGGTAAACAGCCTTCATCCGAGATTACCTGCACGTTACCAACATAGGGGTAACATTCAAACAGAAGGGGTGAGATATCTAGCGATATAATAGGACACATGAAAAACAATATGTTAGAATCAACGCCTACAATTTCACCACTTCACAACAATCCAACAACTTCAGTCATCACGAATCATCAACATAACCATGTAAAATTTTGCAATGCGGAATGCGACTCAATACTATGCACATGCATGTGGTACCATCGGAGCAGAACTCCCAACGTGAAAATCTGCCAATAAATAGAGGCATCAACAAGGCATAAGCCTTCAACATAATTTTCCAGTCCAGGCCAACGTGTTTGAGCATCCGCTCCAACGTGAAATGTTATGCATGCGACGCGATGTGAATTGTTAAATAGTCAACAACAACAGTTATATAACAACGCAACAACAACAAAATTCAACTTTTGGCCATAGGCCTACAACAACACAATAACAACGGATTTCAACGTTTGGCCATAGGCCTACAACAACACAATAACAACAGAATTCAACGTTTGGCCATAGGCCTACAACAACACACAACAACAACGGAATTTAACTTCAACTTAACCGACAAAATAATCAATTTTATTCAACGTTCAAGCTAATTTACATAAACTTGGGTGCAGAATTTCTGTGACTATGCGCCCACTTTGGCGAATTATTTAAAACAGCAAACGACATCGGATTTCGACAAATAAATACTTGTTGGAAAGCCCTATGGGTCTATTTTTTTATTCCTAAGTTCAGTTTTTGAAGAAGAGTGTTCAATAGGTACAGTTTAAAAAGCACACAGACTAGTTTCAAAAGAGGATAGTTTCTGTCCTTCAAATTCAAACAGTTCTAAAATGACCAAAACTCAACCAAATTGCATGAAACTTGTGCATAAACTTGTCCTAACTTGCTGCCAGGCGCCGATTTTGGTGTTGTTTGGCGCCCAAGTGCATCTAAGTTGCTGTCTAGTGTTGTAACGTTGTGTGGTGTCAAGTAATGATTGAATAATTGTTGATATTGTGGCTATGAGTCAATTAGGACAAAGATATGCTGATGTTGTGGTTGTGAGTCAAATAAGACTCAAATTTAACGTTGTTGCTAGAGCTGGCAAAATGGGCCGGGCTTGCCGGGCCGGGCCGGGCTAGCCCGCAAAAACATAGGGCTTGGGCCGAAGAAATTGAGCCCATTTTTACACCCGGGCTTTTTAGCCCGATCCTAAAAAGCCCGAGCCCGTGCCGGGCTAGCCCGCCCGGGCCATGGGTAGCCCGCAGGCCCGTGATTAAATACTCACCAATTCCAATTCCATTCCAATTCCCCAAATTAATTAATTCCTATCCTCCAACAACCAGCAGCAGCTGTCATCAATTCATCATCACGCTCGATGGCATCTTCCTTGTTAGCGTGAAAGCTATCCCCTACTATCTTGGAATCCATCTTGAAAATATATCTTCTAATTTCGTTTGTTTTCAAACTCCCGAAGTTAATTAGTTTCTAAAATATAAAAAACGCGCATGGGATGGGACAGTTCTTTTGAGCCTAAACTATCATTATCAGTGAAATGAATCTCACAAACGACGTAATTAATCATCTGTAACAGATTATTGAGGAGGGTCCCATTACTGTAGCACCTCCAGAAACGGTGAAACAACTTGAACATGCAGCTAGAAGATTGGCTAAATCTGTAAATTATGTTGGGGCAGCTACTGTTGAATATCTTTATAGCATGGAAACTAGCGAGTACTACTTTTTAGAGTTGAACCCCCGACTACTTGTTTATCTGTCATGAAAAAAATTGGCGCACAATGCGGGCTAGCCCGAAAAGCCCGTAGCCCGCATAGGGCTGGGCTTGGGCTGAAAAGATTGAGCCCGAATTGACATCCGGGCTTTTTAGCCCGGACCGCAGAAGCCCGAGCCCGATGCGGCCCAGCCCGATGTGGGTCGGGTAGCCCGTTTTGCCAGCTCTAGTTGTTGCTGTGGGGTCAAAATGATCAAATGATGATGTTGATGATGTTGTTGTTCATACGTAGACTGTGTTGTTGATTGTTTCCGGTGTGTTGTACATGGTCTCATACATGGCATAGTGCATTACCACGTTGATGTAGGCTTCGGCCTAGAGCTTTGCTCAGTGTTGAATATGAAGCCACAAAGGCTATTTACTTTGATTGGTACCACATGCATATACCCGATGTGGGTTGCATTTCATTCATATATGTCATACTCATGGCGTTGTTGCTTGCTGTTTGCTTATGTTGTTGCTTGTTGGTGCCGTCCGTGTTAGTTGAAATAAGATGTTGATGTGTTGTGGTAATTATAGCTGCTTATCCTCTAGTATACTATCTATCATGTACTTTTTATGCTGTTAGAGACCCACCCTTCTCTGTTGAATGTTACCCTTCTTGGTAACGTGCAGGTACACGCTAGTGAAGGACTTCTCTTCCTTCACCTATCGAGTCTGGGTCGTTTTACTCTTATAGACTATTATTTTTATTATGTTGTTGGATTTTTCTGGATTGTATGCTGTCGAGATAATATGACGTGCTACGTATCTTATTATCGTTAAACGGAGAACTACGTTGTTTGTTTTTGATTGTTTTAGTTGAGCACACGTTGTTTAAGTTTTGAAATGTCGATATGTGACACTCTATTGCCTGTTTAGATTCAATTTCTGCACTCTGAATAATTAAATAAACTAATGGGTAGAATTGGGGTATGAAACCTGGCTGAAGATAATATGTTGAGGTCGGGGTTGATCTGAAGCCCGACTAAAGAAGATAAGCAGTGGCCGATGTTGATCTAAAACCCGGCTGAAGTAGATAAGATGAGGCTGAGGTTGATCTGGAACCCGAATGAAGAAGATAAGATGAGGCTGAGGTTGCTTTGAGACCTGGCTGAAGATAATGATCTGAGGCCGGGGTTGATCAGAAACCTAGCTGAAAAAGATAAGACGACGCCGAGGTTGATCTGGAACCTGGATGAAGATAATAGTCTGAGGCCGGGGTTGATATGAAGCCCGACTGGAGAAGATAAGATGAGGCCGAGGTGAACTGAAGTCTGCCTTCAATATTAAGTATGTTGTGACCACGATCTTAGTAGCCCCCACTCTCTGTTAGCTCCTGTCAAAAATACACCAAACACAAACTTCAAAGAGAGGTATCGTCATTAGAGAAATCAGTGTTAGGTTAGCCAAAAATGGAATATCAACGTAAGTGTACACATTCCTCATCTTGTCATATATCAAAAGAATGGCATAAGTAGTATAGTAGTGTGCCATACAACGAATATTTGCAACCAATATGATAATAACAAATGTGATATCGGTGATTGAATTCATGTCTACTATCCTAGTGTTACCAAATGAAAAATAGAACCTGGATGTAGAATGGAGGGTGTAACACCCCCTTTCTACTAGACTACTATTTAATTAATAAAATCAGAGTTTTCAAAAATTCTTCACACAATTGAAAGCGAGTGTCACATTTACTTCCAAAAACAAACTAACATCAAATACATGCTCACATAGATAATGTCAACGATACATAACACATAAAGTTGGGACGAGCCCCAAAAAACGAACTAACATCAAATACATTCTCAGTACGTCACAACCATAATGAATATCTCGCAGCAGAATATCTCAAAATAATAATAATAACTCTTTTACATCACAAAGTAAAGAGTGAAGCAACATCAAGTCAAATAAAACATAAGCTAATACGCCCAGGTGCTACGTGACGAGCATGACTCTACTGGACTCCACTAGAAGGTAGAAGAACCTTCACTCGCTATCACCCGCACGCGTCGACATGAGAAGCAACATAAAAGCAAAGTAGGGTGAGTCTCTTTACATAAATAATAGCAAATAGGATAAGCATTATACTAGGGAAGGCAACTAGAAGCACCAATTCACAACCATATCAGCATATACCATTGAATCCATAAACTCCAAGAAATATCACCGAATGCATGATTAATGCATGAAATGCAACCCAACAGCAAGGGCATATGCATGTGGATCCCATCACCAAAATAAGTCTTGAGGGCACATCACCAATAAGGCCGAAGCCTTCTGCTCACCAATAAATGCACATGGTTTATGTGACGCCATGAACAATGCATCATACACACCATATTCACCACATTGAGCAAATAAGCATCATCACCAATAATTAATAGACTCACCATTGCTATTAATTAACTCACCATCACCAAAAAGAGGTCATAGACCCATCACCAAAATAAGCCTTGAGGGCACATCACCAATAAGGCCGAAACCTTCTGCTCACCAAATTAATAATAATAAGGCCGAGGCCTACTCACCAATAATTAATTTCACCATTAAACACACCACCAATTATCACACCTTAAATTATAGTTCTAGGGCTAACAATTAACCTCCCAGTTACACCAACACAATTTAATAGAATATTTAAGTCACCGACACGGAAAGTCAATTTTGGCGCACCTGCACGCGCACAAGGCGCACACGGGCTGCCAATTTTGGCGCCCGTCCCTACGACACACCCACACACCCACGCAACACAGGCGCACGGGGCTGCCACATTTGTCGCCCCTCCGCAACCCACACCCATACACACACGCACATAGGCGCACGAGACTGCCACATTTGGCGCCCCCTAGCCGTGCCACACTCACACACCATACACCACTTCACCAACACACATAAACAACACAATAGTGGCATAATGCCTCAACTCCAATTTCAACACCAATTCACCAACACACATAAACAACACAATAGTGGCACAATGCCTCAACTCCAATTTCAACACCAATTCACCAACGCACATAAACAATGTAACACCCCGATTTTCGTGTGTTGTGATTCTTTTAGTATGTACTTATTTTATGAATTATTTTATATTGATAGGATTAAATTATTTTAATTTATTGTGGGTTAGAGTATGAAAATTAATTGAAATCACTTTAAAATGTATTTTTATATGCTCTTTGTAATATATGATTATTATTATATATTTAGTTTGTTTTTATAAAATATTAGTGTTTGAGATATTATTTCTTTAAAAAATTATTTTGGTCTATTAAGGTGGTGTTAAAATAATAGTTATAGTGAGATTGAGCTTTAAAAGTATTTAAAAAGGATTTTTAGATTGTTTTACTCGTGTACACCCCCTTCCTTCCACTAGGCGCACCCCTGTCACTTAATCCCTTCAGCAGCCCAGCCAGCGCCCCACACAGCCCAAACACGCCCCATTGGACCTGGACCCGAACCGACCCAGCCTCGTCCCTGACTTCTTCTTCCTCGCGAGAGCAAATTTGCAGTAAAGCGGCGACCAAAAACCCTCACGCCATTTTTCCTCCTCTCTTGCGTTCTCACTCCCCTCTCCACGGTTGACCCTCAAATTTCACCTTCCCACTCGGATTTTGCCGTTGATTCCGAATCCGGCCTCTGTTTCTGCGACCGTGGTCTCGTTTCACCTGTTTATTTGCGTTTCACCTGTTTATTTGCTATTGCTTTCTTCCATCCTGATACACGTAGCATGAATTTGGAGGAAATAACATCAAAGAACTGAGCTTCATTTTATTTGTTGTTGTTACACAACTGTACGTGTTCGAGTCAAGCTTGGATCGTTGGTGACTTGGAGAAATGTCTAGGAGCTTTGTTGTCCTCTTCAATTATCAAAGGTAAGGGGGCTCTCTTTCATGGTTAATAATTCTTAGAACATGAAACCATAGGTATTAGGTGTTAGGAGGAATTATTTGATTGATTTATGGTGTGCTTGAATGATTGAGTTGAGTAATTGAAAGAATATGTGATTGGATTGGTTGTTAAATGGAAATATTGATTTTTGTTGAATTTGAATGTATTGGGGGGAATGTCAACTGATGTTAAGGGGTTAATTCAATAAGATTGAATAGGAGGAATCATGATGCTTAGTAGGTGTTTGTTTGATTGATTGAATGGAGAGGTTTTGGTGGTGTTGTATTAGAAGGAGCCATCGGTTTGCGCTGGGAATAGGGGGAAGGGCGCCAAATTTGCTGGGATTAGGCGCCTGTGTGCGCAAGATGTTGCTGCTGTGTTTTCTGGGTGGGGCGTGGCGCAGCAGGGCGCCAAATTGGCATGCCCCGCGCTACCGTGAGTGGGTGCGGTGTGTCTTTGCGTTGCTTGTGCACCGGGCGCTAAATTGGCATGCCTGCGCGCGCTGTGGTGCCGTGTAGGTGCTTGGTGTGTTCTGGTGTGTGGTGTGCGTGTTGTGTTGCGCAAGGGCGCCATTTTGGCTGCCCAAAT
Source organism: Oxytropis ochrocephala (assembly GCA_020916435.1). Lineage (NCBI taxonomy): Eukaryota > Viridiplantae > Streptophyta > Magnoliopsida > Fabales > Fabaceae > Oxytropis > Oxytropis ochrocephala. Next base: position 31,790,870 of record CM037095.1, read on the forward strand.
GCGCTGGTATGTGGCGTGGGTGTGTGGTGTTGCGGGCAAGACGCCACTTTGGCTGCCCAAGTGCGCGTATCTTAGTGCAGGGCGCCAATTGGCTGCCCAAATTGCACTATTTGGTGCTGGTGTCTAGTGACAGGGCGCCAAATTGGCTGCCCTGTGTCACTGTGTGTTGCTGGTTCAGGTGAGGGGCGCCAACTGTGGCAGCCCAAGGCGCAACTTGGCGCCAGTGTCTAGGTGATGGGCGCCAACTTTGGAAGCCCAAGGCGCAACTTGGCGCCTGTGTCTAGGTGTGGGATTCAGCCCCTGGTGCATTTTTAGCCTTGAGGTGTCAAATTAGTCCTTGAGGTGTCAAATTGGTCCTTAGGTGTCAAATTGGTCCTTAGGTGTCAAATTGGTCCTTAGGTGTTGAATTGGTCCTTAGGTGGTGTTTTAATTCCTAGGTGTGACTTTAGTCCTCGGTGTGGTTTAGTCCTTTGCTGTGCAATTAGTCCTTTGGTGTGCAATTAGTCCTAAGTGTTCCTTTAGTCCTTTTGGGTGTGGTTGTAGTCCTTGTAGGGCTGTTCTTTATGGTGATGCATGCTAATGGTGAATATATTTTGGGTGGTTGAGGGTCTATGACCTCTATTGGTGATTGGTGAGTAAATAAACTAATGGTGAGCATTCTAATGCATAATTTGGTGTTTTTGGTGTGATGGTGCATAGTCATGGTGTCGCATAATCATATGCATTTTTGGTGAATAGGCCTCGGCCTCATAAAATATTTTGGTGAATGGTGAATTTCCTCAGGGCCATTTTGGTGATGGATCCACATGCATGTGCCCGTGGCGTTTGGGCTGCATATCATACACTTGCATACATTTCGGGTGATTGCTTGGGTGTTCATAAACTAATGGTGAAATTGATTTGACTGCATTGTTTTGGTGTGCTAATGCCTGTCCTATTGCGTTACTTGTTTTATTTGTTATTACCTATGTAAAGAGACTCACCCATCGCTTTATGTTGCTTCTTATGTCAACAACTACAGTGTGTGATGATCAAGGTGACTTGAGTACCTTCTTCTAGTATGGTCGAGTCAGCTCTGATACGTAGCACCCGGGGGGGACGTTTAGTGCTTGTCATTTCCTTTATGTTTGAAACTTTTATTCGGGCTTTGTATTTTCCGCACTTAAGTTTTATTATTTTCCGCTGCTATGGTGTTTATCCTCGAATGGATTTTGGTGCTATGTATCCTTTACTTGGAGTTATTCTATTTTATATTTTGGAGTTTTAAATGTGGTTGTTTAAATGTGGCACCCTCAAGTGGTCGCACTAAAATTTTCGTAGACTCTGATTTTCAAGTATTTAAATAATAGACTATGTAGAAGGGGGTGTTACAAACAACACAATAGTGGCACAATGCCTCAACCCAAATTTCAACACCAAAAGTCATGGACTAAACTGTCACTACAAGGACCAAACCATCACACAATGACTAAAGCGTCACTACAAGGACTAAACTGTCACATAAGGACTAAACCGTCACATAAGGACTAAACTGTCACATAAGGACTAAACTGTCACATAAAATGGCGCCTGGTGGCAACACAGGCACCACCGGCAGCCACACAGCACAAGTGCTGAATTCCTACAGCAGTGCACCTACTTCGGCAAATTAATTAAAATAGCAAACGACATCGGATTTCAACAAAAGATCACTCATTGGAAAGCTCTCTGAGTGTAGTTTCTACCTATGATTTTAGTTTTTCAAAATAAGTATACAGTTGGTACAGTTTTTCAAAACACTACACTGAGGTACCAAAATCGGACAGAACTCTTTACCCAACTTGCAACAAAATTATCTCTCTCATTTCTTAATGAAATTTCGTGAAACAAGTGCCTATTTCGTAGAGAATTAAGTCTACTTTTCAATGAAATAAGAATCATTCAAAACGGAGTTCAATTGAGAACACAAAACCTGCAAAAACCGAACCTACTCACAGTTTGATTCCAGAAATTTGACCTAACTTTGGAGACTCATAACTTGAGCTACACAACTTCAAATTGAACGAAACCAGTGCCAAAACGACCGTCCTTAAATCTATTTTCAAAAATAATCAGCCACATAATTTTTGGATCAACCAAACAGTAGTAGTTTCAGAAAGACCGAAACAGTGTCCAGAAAACGCACAAAAACCATAAGCAAGTAAAACTCTTCATGATCAATCACCAAAACCAATTATAATCATCACATACTTATGCATTTCATCAAACACCACATAAGCATAGTAAATTCACCTTAAAAACTCATAGAGTAATATCATCAAACACCTTGTAGGCAACATATGTTCATAGTTCATTTCAAGTTCATCTTAACAACAAATAACATGGGTTCATCAGCCCAGCATTCCAGGCTGCTGCAGCTACTGTTGGGCTTGGATCAAGACCTGAAAAATCATTCAAAACCCAGTCAAAACTCAACTAATGCTTTAACCTAGTTTAATACTATAAATAAGTAGTCTAATAGTAGTCAAAACACACAGAAAAAGGCAGAATAATACTGCAAAAATGACTAAAATATAAGGATTAGGGCTTCACATTGAAACCCCAATCACCATTTCTGAGATCCGAGCAACCAAAGGTTTGAGCAACAAAACCAACTATCAACAGTAGCAGTCCAATACGCAGCAATAGATTAAAAGCACAGCAGCAAGCAATAGTAGTTAAAAGGCAAAGTTCAGAAGCTGGAACTATGGTAATTCGTTTTCTGTAATAATAGGTATGTAATACTTGCTTTCTTTTGTATCTCGTGGACATAAAATCTGTATGTATGAACTAAAATAGTGAGGAGGATAATTAAATAAATTAAATGTAGTCATTAATTTTTGCTGCCTTTGAATAGAAAATTAGGGAGATCAGTGTTAAAATCAGGTTCAAAACAAAGTGAACCAATTAATCTGTGTAAGCTGTTGATGCTATATTAATGTCGATTAATATTTAAAAACAAGAAGGGTTTGGTGATAATTATTAACCAACAGTGTTCTGAATCAAAGATTAGATTTTAGGACAAATTAGAACTAAACCAAAAGGAATTAGTAGAGAAGAAGAGAAGCGGAATAGAAAGAAGAAAAATGAGATAAAAAAACGCACCGTGAGGACGACGCCGGAGCTCCGGTTGTCCTCTCCAGCGAAGCTCCGGCAAGCCCACCATTAAACCGACCCACAACCTCAAAACCGAGCCACAAAACCAGAGCCCACGCATGCCTAACACCGTGGACCGCCCTCAACCGCCTAAATCGAGCCACCACCGCTAAAACCTCCTCCGTTTCTCTCCCACCGTCGCAGCTCACTCCTTCTTCCAGAAATCGCCGCATCTCCTCTTTCCTCTCCTCGACCGCTTCTCTCTCTCCCTCCGCGAAGACCGGCGAAAATCGCGCCGGACATCTCTCCCTCTCTCTAGGAACGGCGCTGGAGGCTTGGGAGGGGAAGAAATTAGGGTTACAAGTTTAGCCTTTAGTTATTTGTATTTTTAGTTTTAAGTATCAGATTTATTCCTAGACCCCTCCTGTAACACCCCCTTACTTTTAATACTACTTAGCAAATTAAATCAGAGTTTTCAAAAACCACTCAAGGAGTGCTACATTTTTCTACATGAATTTCAACCAAGCAAAACAATATACATAATTGCGCAGCTAAACAGTGTAGTGAGGTACATACAGAACCTCGGCCAAGAAGGAACCGAGCTCAACAAGTAACAGGTTATTAGTTACATCATAGTCAAAATAATACATGTTCCAAAAAGTCATAGGTTTATAACTCAAAATAAACCTACATAAGTGCACTCACTACGCTACTCGATGTAACACCCTTCTTCTCAGTAGCTACTATTTGAATTATTCGAAAAATCAGAGTGCAATAAAATTTTTAGTGCGACCACTCGAGGGTGTCACATTTAAAACAAAACACCTTTCAAAACTCCAAATTAATTAATTAAAAATAAAACTCCAAAGCTTAGGATACATAGCACCAAATAATATCCGGGAAAAGTATTACAGCAGTGGAAAGATAACAACTTAAACAATAGTCCAAAAAGTAAAAGAAATAACAGCTAAACATCCCCCCGGTGCTACGTATCGAGCGACTCGACCATACTAGGAGAAGGGTCTCTAGTCACCTTGATCCGTCACACCGCAGTTGCCGACATACGAGGCAACACGACGCTTGAGAGGTGAGTCTCAATACATAGATAATAATAAATAAAGCGAGAAACACAGAGAAACAGGCACACCAGAGAACAATAATTTAAATACACTATTAAGACAAGTTACACCAAAGGCAGTTACACTAACTACATCACACACGTAAAAGCTTGATTACCAATTGCAATCACACTGTAAAGCAGATTACAAAGACATGTATGCAATGTATGCAATGTATGCAATGCAACCCAAAACTCCACTGGGCATATGCATGTGGATCCATCACCAAAAATTGCCTTGTGGGCATTCACCAAACACCAAAATAATTTAGAGGCCGAAGCCTATTCACCAAAATATTCACAAAGAGGCCGAAGCCTATACCACCGAAAATATTCACAAAGAGGCCGAAGCCTATACCACCGAGAAATGCATATGATTATGCGACGCCATGACTATGCACCAAAAACACCAAAACACCAAAGTATAGCAATAACGTGCTCACCAATAATTATACATATATATATTCACCACATCACCAAGGAGGGTCATAGACACCTCATCACCAATATATTCGCCATTTATTTTATAACACCATAATTAATACTTCTACAGGGACTAAAAGAACACCAATGAGTATTCCCACACCAAAGGACTAAAGTCACCCTAAGGACTAAAGTCAACGCCCGGGACTAAACTCACACCTAGGGACCAAACACCTCGGCACCCACACTCACATACCTCGGATCTCACTCAAACACCTCGGCACACACCAAAAACACCTCGGTACACTCTCACACACCTCGGAACCTCACCCCATTCACCTAGGCACCAACTCACTTCACCTCACTTCGGCACCAACTCACCTCACCTCACCTCGGCACACACTCACTTCACCTCACCTCGGCACCAACTCACTTCACCTCACCTCGGCACACACTCACTTCACCTCACCTCGGCACACACTCACTTCAACTCACCTCGGCACCAACTCACTTCACCTCACCTCGGCACACATCACTTCACCTCACCTCACTCACCTCGGTCACCGACCTCCTTCACCTCGGCATATCACCCCATTCACCTCGGCACCTCACCTCACCTCACTCACCTAGGTCACCTCACCTCATACACCTCGGCACTGGGCAGCACACCTCGGCGCCCATCCTCACCGGTAGCGCCAAGAGGCGCGCCACTCACACACCGAACACACGCACAAGGGCGCGCCACAACCGGCAGCGCCCAACGCATACACTCACGCACAGGGCACAGGCGCGTTGCGCCCAGCCCGTGCCACTCTCCCACACCAACACACACACCTCGGTACACCACCTAACTCACCGTAAAACAACCATCAGAAATACCCACCTTCTACCGTGAAAATTATCCTAGAATCAATTCACCACTAATCTAAGTATCATTGAATAATATACTTATTATGAACTACTTATACTAATGCGATCTGCTCCCTGTTTCAACATGATATTTTGGAAAGAAAATGCTATGTCAACATTCTAGACAAGTTCTATCATAATCTAATTCTGTCAAACAGCAGAAGGCAAAATGAAGAATAATTAGACATTTAGCCATCGTAATTTAAAACCAGTAAGTGGTACCAAAAGGGCACTAAATCAAATGACACAAAACTACTTACGAACCTATCATAAAAGCATACTGCAACATAATAATAATAAACAGAGATTTTTGAGAGACATTGCAGGAGTGTTACTCGGCTAGACCTACACTAAGACATATGAGGCACCATAACACCACGATCAAGAATTTATCAAATCAATATTCATATAACAATTCAATTCAATCATGTATAAAGTCCAACAACCACTAAAACAAATACTCCTAACACCTACTCCCTAATCTCTATGATTTCAAGAGTTATATATTATTAACTATGATTAGAGAGCCCCCATACCTTGTTAAACTTGAAGGAGATAACACCAACAATTCAAGAAGACCCCTCCAAAACCCCAACAATCCACGTCTTCCTTCTTCTTCCTTGCTCTTCACGCAAAATCCCTCTCTCTCAAGCCCTAGCCGTCGCGCCTCACCACCCTCTTCTCTCCTTTCTAATTTTTTTTGCAAATTTTGTTTCTAATGAGGGTTTCTCCTAAGACCATAATGTTTTTATTCATTGGGTTTGGGCCACTTAACTCCAATGGGCCCTAATTGCACCACCTAATTACTTTCTCACATCCTCCCCATTTTAATTAAATACTCTCTATTTATTCACTACACCTCACTCCTTAATTGAATTAATTTCCTTATATTTATTTTAAATAAGGTTAATTAAATTATCACTTAATTAAATTATCTAATTATTTATTTAGTCATTTTTGGGGCGTTACACTCGACCCCCAGTGTTACACTACCAGAGCAATGACGACGCCAAACGACACTGAGTGAGGACTGACCTCTACTCGGAAATATCTGCAAGTTGCCAACATGAGAGCAACATAAAAGCAGTAGGGTGAGTCTCTAAACACAAATAGCAATGTTTATAACAAACCTCATGCTAAAACAAACATAAACAACACCTCAACTCACACAATACAAATCAGCTCAGCAGGCTATGACACCTCAGTTCAGACCACAAAATAATACTACAATCAGTGCATGATTTATATGAATGATGCAGACCCAAACTCCAAGGGCATATGCATGATGGATCCATTAAGACCGAAGTCTTTCGCTATCACCTTAGGACCAAGTCCCTAGGACCAAGTCCTCTGCTATCACCTTTAGGACCCGGAGTCCTTAGGACCCGAAGTCCTCTGCTATCACCTTATGCTTATGATTTATGCGACACCATGAACAATGCATAACACACAACATATACATTATTCAATTAAATCATAACACCATTTTTGTTAACTCACCAATTAGACCATGACCTTTTATTCATAAATAGGACCTAAGTCCTCTGCTCACCTCTAGGACCGAAGTCCTCTGCATTCACCATTTTCATTTATTTAATGCCCCTCAGGGACTTCATCATTTATTACTCCACTACTCGTAGCCATAAGGCCAACAAACACACATATATCATTTTTTCGTGCTGGCGCCGACGTCTCTACATCGCCAACGACTCCATAGCCGTCGCCCCACTCAGCGAGCACCTCGACACTCAAGCATTTGACTAACAGTCAATCCGAGTACTCCAACGTCACTTAGGACCAAAACGACACCTAAGGACCAAAACGACACCTATCGCTCCATCATTTGGACTTAACGTCACTACAGTCGCACTCACCATCGCCTCTCGCAGTGAAATACGCTAAACATAGCTCATACGCAGCACCTCGGTACCCCATTTGGCACCTCGGCAAAGACACAACACCTCGGACACAATCGATCGCATTGCCCGGGCCACTACTATTTCGACACTACGCGCTTCGTCATACTCAAACTACGATTACGCTATGGTCGACATTTCCTAACGTGAAACCTACGCATTACTTTGCCCATTTACCGACTCCGACTACGCTAGATTCGAATGCGCAAGACTTCGGCTACGCTAGTTCGACTACACTCGCTTGGAATTGCGCCTACGTTCGACCACACTAGTCTCGCCTGTACTGACTTCTACTTTGTTGATCTCGGATAAGCCTAACTTCGACTGTACTAGTTTATAGCAACTCCACCTAAGTACATACACCACCCAACTCGGCATATACACCTCGGCTTACCTACTCTGCACACCGGCAACCACAAACCGTCCTTACGCTTGGCTTCAAGTTCACTGATTTCATCACTTAGCTTACTTACGCACTACCTCGTCTTCCAACCCTCACTCACGCTTCATTTGATTACGTTACCTGTCAACACTTAGGATTACACCGACCTCAGCCTATACACGCCTCAACTACACCGACCACGAACGTACATCTCACCTCGTTAAGTGCACCTAGGTATGATATACTCTACGTCTCGGCCATAACACCTCTAAGCATTACACCCTACACGTTATCAACGGCAGACTTCAAAGACTAAGCCTAAGTACTTTACCTCGGCACGAGCATCTCGGCCTACTTACTCTACACCTCAAGAAGCACAAACCGATCCTTATACCTAGTCTTAGGTACTGCACACTTAGTTCTTGGTGCTCTATCACTCACCTCGGCTTCTATGACCTCAAGCATTTACGTTTTGACTTACGATCATCACTTAGTTTCGTTACACTAGTGGTAGGTAGATACACCTCTACTACCCCAAGTCAACCCATTCGCTTAAGCCTAGACACACGCTCTCTTGTTATGAACACTCAACTCCAAATCTACACCTCGGTAGTCTAGCGTTCTACTCCATAAGAACCTTACACTCTCACGTCTCTCACTTTAGCTCACAGGGACTGAGAGTTCTCAGCTCCCCTGTCTCTCCCTTGCCTCTCATGATGATCAACTCATCACATCATCACCAAAATGAATGAAACACAGTCAACACAAGCATCAAACAACACACATACAACTCAGAATACAAACACATGCTTGCTCATACACAAAGTCTATCATACATACAGAACTATAAATGAATAGAGAGCCCCCTTACCTTAATAACTTGAGAAGATGAGAACCCTTCACTCTCCAATAACCACAGCAACAAGCTCTCCTCTTCTCTCCCCAAAGCTATCTCACCTGCTCTACTCGGCATATCTCGATCAGTTGAGTAGAACACACTCTCTTCACTGAAACCCTCTAGCTAACACCCACAGCAACTCATTCTCCCTTGATTTCGAGCTCCTCCCACGCCAACGTTCTCCTTCTTCTCTCTAGAAAGTGATCTCACCTACCAACTTCTCTCTCTTACTTTCCCTTTGACTTTTCTAAGATTTTGCATGTCTCCCCTTCGACACTTCCCTTTAAGGCATGCAATTGGGCTAAATTCATGGATCATGTGCCTAACTCTCATGGGCCTCTAATTACACTCCCTCCATCACTTGCCCTACTCCCTCTTTTAATTAAATTACCACTCCCCTTTTAAAATCAAATACCTCCTAAATACCCTAAAACTCCAATTAATCCTTTGACTTAACCAAATGTTGTAAACCTTAAAGAACCCACTAAATAAATAATTGAATTATATTTGGGGCGTTACACCTCCCCTTTAATTACCACAACTCTCTACTTAGTCAAAGCCCATTCGCTACTCAGTCCTCAATATGAACTGGTTACGCTCTCCGCACTTTTGATTTTAATTATACACAATCCCGCAGCTTATTACACCACATTTTACTATTTAAACCTCTTTGTCAAAATAAAATAGATTCTCGTAAACCAAAAGCAACAATTAATTTTTTTCCCGAAAATCAAATAAAAGACTAAGTCGGTTGTACAACCGGGTTAGTCATTATTTTAGGGCCAATGAGCTGTACAGTTCAGTAACCCTGAAAACTTAATAAATGTTTTTTCTATCGAAATTAAATAAACGGCTAAGTCGGTTGTACAACCGGGTTAGTCATTATTTTAGGGCCAATGAGTCGCATGATTCAAGAACCACGAAAATTTAAAAATGCGAACAAACTATTTTTCCTAAAAATAGGGGACTAAGTCGGTTGTACAACCGGGTTAGTCTGCGTTCTAGAACTAATGAGCTGTACAGTTCAAGAGTTCTAGAATACCTATTCTAGACACGCACATGGCGCCTCAGTTGGCGCCTGTGCTAGACACAAAGGGCGCACGTTTCCTAGGAAAATGGCGCCGAGCCGTAGCCACTCCACACACCCTCACACTACCCTTTCATACCTCAACAACATTTTTTTTCTACAACACTCAACAGACAAATTCACGCCATCTCAACAACATTCATTGAGCATATCATCAATTATCATACAACTAGCATATTTTCACATTTCACTTTGTTGAGGAAATTTCACAAACAATTAGCATGCACATTCCAAACACATATTCATTTATATTCATCAAGAGACCATAGCATTCCAATTAGACTAAAAACACAGCAGCAATTATGGGTTTCACAATAACAATCAAAACACTCAAACACTCTCACACCTAACCTACATATAATCCCAATTCTAAGAATTATTATAGGTATAAGAAGAGCCCCCTTACCTTGAAATGTCTAGAATTCGAAATCAACAAGCAATGGAGAATACCACAAGAGCAACTTCTTCCCTTTCTCCTTCCAAAACCGTAGGCTACAACTTCAGGGGAAAAGGGGAAAACAACAACGATGGAGGGTGAGGAATTGAGGGTTACAACGTGAAAAGGGAAGAAAAAGGAAGAGAAGGGATCGAGAATCATTACCTAGTGAAGAGTTTGAGAAAAAGCTCTCCTTCTCCTCCACTTCTCACGTCGCGCAACACTCCCTTCTCACTCACAGCTTCGGTTCTCTTCTTTCTTTGGTTGAATGGGACACTCCACATAGGGTTTTGGGGTTTTAGAAATGGGCTTGGGTCAACTAGTGACTTGGGCCCTAATTGCACCCCCTTCTTTATTTAATTAGGCACCCTCTGAAATAAAAGAATTCCAACATTATTATTCAATTTAATTAAATATTGTATTCCCTCAAATAACTTAATTAGATAAATAATTAAATTATTTTAGGGCGTTACACTTGGCGCCCCATGACCCAAAAACCCCCAATTCACAAACCCTTTCAATTCTAATCATCATATACTACTCAAATACATTGTATAACAATATCAACACATCCAATTGCACGTCATAGCACTCAATCATGCATCAAAACCCAACCAAGAACATAAAACCCCAATTTCAAGCCCTAACTCGATTCCACATGTAATTATTTTCAATTCAATGACTCAATTCACCAAAACAATCATCAATTAACACAAAACCAAACCTATGATCTATATAAAACGCATTATCTCCTCTATTATAGAGTGAGACTCCCCTTACCTCGAATTAACCGTAGAAACTCTCTTTCTCCGAGTCACGTACAAAACCCACAGCAACAAGAGCTCCCTTCTCTCCTTCTTGAGTGGTGCGATCTACTCTTCTCTCTTCTCCTCTAGGTTGCGCCGTTTTCTCCCTTCCTTTCTTTCTCTCTTTTCGTTTTTTTCTTTCTTGCTCTCCTTTGGTGCGAAATGCACAATCCCTAGGAGCCTAAGTCATTGGGCTTGGGCTCTGGCCCAAAACAAATGACTCTGGTATTTCTGATTCCACTCCCTTCTATTAAAATAAAATACTAAATTATAAACACCATATTATAATTTAATATAATTAAAATTAGTGCAACACTTAAACAATTTAATCAATTTCTTAATTAAATTATTTGGGGTGTTACAACTCTCCCCCACTTAGGAAATTTCGTCCTCGAAATTCATACCTGAGTCAAATAACTCTGGATAAGACTCCCGCATCTTGCTCTCCGGCTCCCAAGTCATACTCTCACCAAGTGAGGCTCCCAACCACACTACCTTGACCAAGGCAATGTCTTTCCCTCTCAACACCTTCACTTCTCTATCATCAATCCTCACTGGCATAGTCTCCACAATGAGGTTCTCACGTACCTCCACATCATCCATGTGAATCACATGAGACAGTGCGGAATATATTTCAAGTCGTGACACGTGGAAGACATCGTGCAAGTTCGAAGATTAGGCGGCAAAGCCACCCTATAAGCAACCTTTCCAACCTCTCGGTGATCCGCACGCCCAATAAACCTTGGAGTTAACTTCTTCGCTTCTTGAGCACGCCCAACACGATCATAGGCGTGACCTCAAGAACACATGCTCACCGACTGAAACTCCAAGTCCTTCCTCCTCTTATCATGATAACTTTTTCTGTCGACTCTAGGACTCTTTCATTTTCTCCGATCATTTTCACCTTCTCCGTAGTCTCCCTAACCAACTCGGTCCAAGAACAACACTCTCCCAGGACTCATGCCAACACAAAGGAGTCCCGCACCTCCGCCCATACTGATTGCCTCAAAAGGAGCCATCCCTATGCTCGAATGATAGCCTGTTATTATAAGTGAACTCAATCGGTGGGAGATGTGTATCCCACGCACCTCCTCGCTCTAGCACACAAGCTCTCGAAGATCCTCCAAAGATCGGATGGTTCTCTCTGTCCCACCATCGGCCCGAGGATGATAAGTGAACTCAACCTCGGCTTGGACCCCAAAGCCTCCCGCAAGCTTCCCCAAAACTCCGATGTAAACCTCGAGTCTCTCGTCCGACACAATATACTTCGGAACCCCATGAAGCTTCACAATCACCGAATGTATATTCTAGCCAACTTTGTACGGGATAGGTGATGTTGATAGGAATGAAATGGGCAGACTTGGTCAACCTAGGAGCCAGCAGACAACTGACCACCCTCTTTCATCAGGAAACACTTCAGGGAACTCACACACCACTTGCAACCCATCAACTACAGCTTGGTTCTCAGCAGACATAGACGCCATCAAAGCAAACAGCTGACCACACTCCTTCATAACTTTATGCAGCTGACCCGCAGACAACAAAACAGACTCTTTCCTCGGAGGAGGAAAGAAACTTACTGACTTGCAATCGAAGCTCTTGTGACCCGGCTTGCCACACTTGAAACACACCATATCAGCGGGAGCATCTCCCCCACTTTGTAACACCTAAATAATTTAATTAAGTAATTGGTTAAATTATTTAAAGTGCTGCACTAATTTTAACTATATTGAGTTATAATGTGGTAATTATTTTATTGTGTTAGGGAGTGGTGGATGTAACACCCTAAATGATTTAATTAAGCAATTGATTAAATTATTTAAAGTGGTACACTGTTTTAAATTATAATAGAATATAAAATAGTGTTTATAATTCAGTAATTTATTTTAATTGAAGGGGATGGTGGAAGAAATGGAGAAGGGGTGTAAAAAGGGCCCAAGGTGCGCTTGGCCCAATGTACATATATCCAAAATTAGAATTTTCTCTCATTTGTGCAAAAGAGAAAGAAAACGAAAGAAAGGGAGGAGAGAAAGAAAGAACTCGGCGCAAAACCCTAGGAGAAGAGGAGGAGAAGAAGAAGAATTCGTGACTTGAAGGCTTGGATTGTTGCAGTGGTTTTGTTCGTGACTCCATAACGGTCCTTTTCTACGGTGAATTTAAGGTAAGGGGAGTCTCACTCTATAATAGAGGAGATAATTCGTTTTATGTAGATCATAGGTTTGGTTTTTGGGTGAATTGATGATTGTTTTGGTGAATTTGAGAAAATTGCATGGTTGAAATCGAATTAGGGCTCTAAGTTGGGTGTTTTGTGTTTTTGATGAGTTTTGATGCATGATTGAGTGATATAACGTGCAATTGAATGTGTTGATATTGTTATACAATGTATTTGAGTAGTATATGATGATTAGAATTGAAAGGGCTTGTGAATTGGGGGTTTTTGGGTCATGGGGCGCCAAGGTGCTAGGGATTTGGCGCCCTGTGTAATTGAAAGGAGGAGTTTTTGGTGTTGTGTTCTTTGTGGCAGGCGCCAATTTCCTAGGAAATGGCGCTGTGTCATCATATGCTTGATGGTGTGCATTCGTGTTCTTTGTCTGGCGCCACATTCTTTGAGAAAATGGCGCTCGGGTTCTTGTTCATTCATGTGCTAGAGTTGGGTTTGTGTGTGGTGTTACGCGAGGCGCCAAGTTCTTTGGGAAATGGCGCCGGTGCCTTTGTTTGAGTCTTTGCCGTGAGTGTGTGTTTGTTGTGCGCGCGCCGAATGTGGGTATTTTGGGCCCGGGAGTGAAACTTGTATTCTGGGCACATTTCCTCGTGCAATTTTGTATTCACCGCCCAAATTCAATTTTAAGTGTTTTGGCTCGAGTGGTTTTCAGTTGCGGTGTTATTTTGAAAATGTCTGGGGCTTTGTGTGTGTAAATGGGGTGGGTGAGGGAAACTCACATTTCTGAACATATTTTACTGTGCCAAATTTTGTATTCACCTGCCCAAATTCAATTTAAAGTGTTTTGGCTCGAGTGGTTTCCTGAGTACAGGTCTTATTTTAAAAATGTCTCGGTGAGGGTGCTTTGGTGTGTGTAAATGGGGTGGTTTGGGTGAAACTTACTTTTCTAGGCATATTTCACCGTGCCATATTTTGTATGTACCTGCCCAAATTCATTTTTAAACATTTTGGCTCGGGTGGTTTTTGGTTTGAAAGTGTTGGGTGTGCTGGGTCAATAGTGGGGCGCCAAATTGTCTTGCCAGGCGCCTAGTCCGTGCACGTGTGCGAGGCGTGTGCGAGGCGTATGTCTTAGTTTGTGTCTAGGTGCTGTTGCCTGTGGGGCGCCAGATTGCTAGAAAAGTGGCGCCGGTGGGTTGTGTTGCCACGCGGGCGCCAAAATCTTTGAGTTTTCTAGCGCTGGTCTTTGTGTTGCACCGGGCGCTGAATGTGGGGAAAATAGCGCCTAGTCTTTGCCAAGTGCCTAAGAGTGTCTTTGTTTTGGTCCCTAGGTGACGATTTGGTCCACTAGATGATTGTTTTGGTCCTAAATGGTGGTTTAGGTCCCTGAGTGAGGTTGAGTACTCTAGAGGAGATTAGTCCTTGGGACTTAATGGTGTTGAGAGTGTATAATGAGGTGACTGAGCATGCCATGGGGGCAAGGGCCGGAGGGCCAAGCCATGAGGGCTATAAAATGAGATTAACTACTGAGGTAAGAGTTAATGTGTGTATTGAGCTGTTTGAGATTGTGTTTGTGTTGTACATGGAGTCTCATGCATACATTCGGCTGCGGTCGTAGGGCCAGAGTCATGAGGACTCCATTATTGATGAGAATGCCGGAGGGCAAATATTGAGAACGCCGGAGGGCAAATGGTACCACATGCATACTTCAATTGCATACATTCTCATGAGTGCATGTATGTTATTGAGTGATGATTGGTGTGTTTGAGTACGCTGTGAACTATGATTGTATATATTGCTTATTATCACTTTTATTATATAGTTCGAGACTCACCCTTTCTGTTGTTGTTTACTACAGGTAGTCATGAGTGAGGACTTGATATCTTCACTATTTCCCCGAGTCGGTCTGCTCTGATACGTAGCACCTAGTGTAACGCCCCGAAAATAATTTGAATATTTATTTAATTAATTTCTTAGGAGTTATGTGGTTAGTCATATTTAATTAAAATGAATTAGGTGTTTTAATTAAATTAGGAGGTGAGAGTTAGTAAATAAGAGAGTGGTGATGTTATTAAGTTAGGGAATAGTTGAAATAATTGAGGGGGGTGCGAATAGAGGCCCAACTCAATTGGGCCCAATTAAGTTGTTGGATTAATGAAAGAAAGAAATGAAAAGAAGAGAAGAAAGAAGTGGACCGAGAGAGAGAGAGAGAGAGACGCATGAGAGAGAACCCGAGAGCGTGAGAGCCGCGACGGTGAGAAGAAAAAAGAGGAAGAGAAGCGCGCGATCGAGAGAGAGAAGAGGAACGGAGGTTGCGACTGAAGGAGGTGGGTTTTCGGTTGCTGAATTCGTTGGAGGATTCAAAGGGAAGCTTCATCTTCTTCAAACTTTCAAGGTAAGGGAGTTAAATCACATAAGGGTTTATATGATGGGGTTATGTGGGAATTTAGTAACTATGATGCTAGTTAGAATTCTGAGTAGTTGTAGGATTGAATTATGATGAGTATTTGATGTTGAATTGGTTGGTGATTGAATATGTATGTTGAGGAATTTGTTGTTACAATTGTACCCTCCATGTGTTTGATGTTATGTGCAAGTGAAGCTTAGTGACATTCTAGGTGTATTATGAGGGTCAATTGTGTTGTTTGATGTCTTGTGGTTGCTTAAATGTTGGTTGTTCTTTGGTTGTTAGTAAAAGAAATTAAGGAATGAGGTTGAGACACCCCCAGCGCCATTGTGCTAGTGTTTAGCGCCATGTGCGCAACAAGGTTCTTGCCTGGCGCCATTTTGTGGTTGTTTTGGCGCTCGCGAACAAGGTTCTTCTGCCGGGCGCCAAGTTCTTTGGTGTTATTATTGTTTTGTTTGGCGCCATGACGCAACTGTGTTGCTGCCTGGCGCCACTTTGCTAAGGATTTGGCGCCACAGTGCGGCCAAATTCTTCGCTAAGCGCCACTTTCTTTGGTTGAGGTTCTTTGTTTAGCGCCATGGCGCAACTGTGTTGCTGCCTGGCGCCAAGTTGCTGGGAATTAGCGCTCGCGCATTGTCCGCCGCTGGCGCCGAAACGTTAGGGATTAGCGCCGCATGCGGCCAAAGTTCTTCTTGGCGCCATTTGTGTTGTTGGTTAGCGCGGGCGCGCCGTGTATTCCGCCAGCGCCTTTTTGACTTGTTTGTGGCACCCAGAGTTGCCCAAGTTACTGGAGAGTACCAATAGGTGTTGCTCGGAGTCTTTCGTGTTGCGGTTGGGTCATTGTGAGTTGTTGTGCCCAAATATGGGTGAATGTGATGTGTCGTTGCTTGTGATAGAAGTACAAATATTGAGCTGTTGATAATTGTTGTTGTGAACCACGAGACTTGATATTTTAAGTTGTTGTTGTTGTTGTTGGGTCGGTGAGACCAAAACCACGTTGTTGTTGCTGTGAGTCCATGAGACTCTTATGTAAGTTGTTGTTGTAGTTGAAAGGGGGTCGCCGTAGTTGTTTGGTTGTGTTGTTTCATGAGTCCATCGCATGGCATATGCATACCTAGTGTTGAAGGCTGCGGTCTTGGAGCTCTGCTCAACGTGTTGAAGGCTGCGGTCTTAGAGCTCTGCTCAAAGTGTTGATGTTGTAACCATAAAGGTTGTTTTATGTTGACTGGTACCACATGCATATACCCGTGTTGTGGGTTGCATTTCCATGCATATGTCTCAGTCGTGTTGTTGCCATTCGTGTTGTAGTAATATGGTTGTGCTTGCTGATGACGTTGTTTGTGATAATACTGTATGTTGTGTTGTCTGGTAGTTATGGTTGCTAAGATCCCGCATATTACTTATCATATATTCCTTTATGTTGTTGGACTCACCCTTTCTCTGTTTCAATGTTACCCCTACGTGGGTGACATGCAGGTAGTCGTGTGTGAAGGACCTTCTCTCCTTCCTATTTAGAGTCGATGTTCGAGTCGCCCGATCACGTAGCACACCGGGGATAGGCGAACACCGTTGATTTTCTTTGTTTTTACTTTAGACTATCATTCTATTTGCGTTATTGTTTTATATGAAGTGTATTTTACACTAAGTTGTTGGTTGAGATTATGCATGTGATAGATCATTATATTCCGCTGCGTTGTGATGAATTTTGAGTTGTGCTACGTACTTATTCGTCGTCTTAATGAAAGACCAAATTTGACTATTAATGTCGTCTAAATGTTGAGTTTAAATGTTGATGTGTAACGCTCCGATGCATGCTGGTTGTTCTTCTCACACTCTGATAATTAAATAAATAAATGGGGTAGAATCGGGGTGTTACACCTAGGGGTTGGGGTTTAGACTTTATTTTGTGTTGTTTTGCTCACTGTTGAGCTTTCTTATATGATTCTCTATGTGTTACTGAGACTGCTGAATCCCTTGAGATGTAACTTTATTTTCCGCTGCATGTTATGAGATTGTTTACTACGTGGTTTACGGTGTTACGTATTTGATTTTGTCTATGAGATGAATTGATTGTTGAGTGTTTTAAGAGAAAAGTGTGACGCTCCATTAAATGAGAAAAATGATTTTTATACACTCTGATTTTTGATTTAAATTACCGGGTAGAAATGGGGTGTTACATTAGTGGTATCAGAGCAAAAGTTCGGTCTGTCCGACCAAGTGTGTCTGTTTGTCATGTTGTGTATGACAGTTAGGAGTCTTGAATTAGTTCTGAATGGTTGTTTATGCTGCAGTGTTAGGTGATATGGCCAGAAGAGTTGATGCTGCACTCGCTGAGGCGTTGCAAGCCATAGCACAAGTTATGGGGACGCAATGAATCATCGAGACCCATGATGCCGCAACATTCTAGAGAGAACCCCTACCTTCTTGGGGGAGGTACAACCCGGATGGTGCCTTGACTTGGTGAAGGAGATTGAGAGGATCTTGTGGTGATTAGCCGTGACCGATGAGCGAGAAAGTCGCACAGTACTCATACTTGTGGTGATTAGCGCGATGAGCGATGAGAGGAGAGGTCAGGCCGCGCAGGAGGAGGTTACATGGGCTGTGTTCCGGAGGGAATTCTTGAGAAAGTATTTCCCAGAGGACGTTAGAGGTAAGAAAGAGCTGGAATTCCTTGAACTGAGGCAGGGAAGTATGTCTATTACGGAGTATGCTGCCAAGTTCACGGAGTTGGCCAAGTTCTATCCCCACTATGCTGAGGCTGGGGCAGAATTCTCAAAGTGCATTAAGTTTGAGAATGGGTCGAGAGCCGATATCAAGCGGTGTGGGATATCGGAAGATTAGAGTATTTCTTTGATCCGTAGCTCGCTGCAGGATTTATGAGGAAGACAAAGAATGCCCGCTCTAGGGTCATGAGAGACCGGAGGGGAAATTTCATAACGAGGGTAAGCCTTATGAGACGCGTCTGCGACAAGGAAAACAAAGGTATACGGGTGGTAACAAGTATAATGGTGGAAGCAGTGCCGTGAGGGTAGGAGGTATCATGAGGGCAAGAAGCCAAGTGAGGAGACGCCCATCCGATGTTGTGTGTTTCAAGTGTGACAAGCCAGTCACAAGAGCTTTGATTGTAAGATGGAAGTGAAGAGATGTTTTAAGTGTGGGAAGAATGGTCACATGGCATCCGAGTGTGATCGTAAGGAAGTTGTATGTTTCAAGCTGTGGTGAAATTTGGTCACATTAGCTTCAAGTGCCCCAAGCCTAAGAAGGAAAGATCCTTTGGGAGAGTGTTTGCATTGGCGAGTTCGGAGGACCTAATGATATCAGAGGTACATGTTTCATATCCGTACACCTTTAGTTGCTATTATTGACACGGGTGCTACGCACTCTTTTATTGCATCTGTTTGTCTTTGAAAAGTTAAATTTAGTGTTGTCTACAATGGAGAGAGGATGGTTATCGACACTCCCGGCTAAGGTCCCAGAACTACTTCTACGATGTGTGCTAGGTGTCTCTCTGTCGGTCTTGGCGCAGAGATTTTTCGTTGATTCGATTTGTTTGCCTTTGGGTGGGTTAGATGTGATTAGGCATGGATCGTTAGTAGATAACCATGTGCACATCAACCGCATTCTAATAAGTCTGTTAGTTTCCTTCTTCCCGAAGAGGAAGAGTTCGCTTTCTTTGTCTCACGAGCAATTGCGTAGGGTAATGAAAGAGGGTGGTCGGTTGTTTGCGTTGATGGCATCTATGCTGCGGAGAACCGAGCCGTGTGGTTGATGGGTTCTGAGGTGGTGTGTGAGTTTCCGGAAGTGTTTCTGATGAGATCCCTAGTGTGCCCCTGAGAGGGAAGTTGAGTTCGGATTGAGCTTGTGCACAGTACTAGGCACGTGTTCATGGCCGCACTGGGATGTCGGCTTCCGAGTTATGCAATTGAAGAAGCGATTAGAGGAACTTCTTGAGAAGAAATTTGTGAGGCCTAGTGTGTCACCATGGGGAGCTCATTCATTAGTAAAGAAGAAGGATGGGAGTATGCGTGCGTGCGTGGACTACTGATGCAGTTGAATAAAGTGACTATCAAGAATAAGTATCCTCTCCCGAGGATAGATGATCCGATGGATCGGTGGTGGGTGCTAAAGTGTTTAGCAAGATTGACTTGAGGTCGGGTATCACCAGATTAAGGTGAAGGATGAGGATATCCGTAAAACAAGTCGTGAGCGAGGTATGGGCATTATGAGTACTCTGTAATGCCGTTTGGTGTCACAAATGCACCAGGGGTGTTTATGGAGTACATGAACCGAATCTTTCATAGCTATCTGGATCGGTTTGTGGTCGTTTTCATTGATGATATTCTGGTGTACTCAAAATCTGAGGAAGAGCATGCGAGCACTTGAGGTTGGTGCTAGAGGTCTTGAAAGAGAGGAAGTTGTATGCCAAGTTGTCAAAGTGTGAGTTCTGGTTGCATGAGGTGAGCTTCTTGGGTCATATCATTTCTGGTGATGGTATAGCTGTGGATCCAGCCAAGGTTGATGCGGTGTTGCAGTGGGAGAGCCCAAAGTCCGTTGACTGAGATCAGGAGTTTCTTGGGGTTGGTGGTTACTACTGGGAGGTTTATTGAAGGGTTCTCTAAGCTAGCCCTTCCATTGACTCGATTGACTGTAAGGGAAAGGCATTTGTGTGGGATGCAAAGTGTGAAGAGAGCTTCCAAGAGCTAAAGAGGAGGTTGACCACGTCTCCGGTGTTAGTGTTGCACTGTGCTGAGCAACCATTTGTTGTGTCTTGTGATGCTTCCAAGATGGGTTTGGGAGGTGTATTGATGCGAGGATGGGAAGGTAGTTGCTTATGCGTCCCGACATTGAGGACTCATGAGAAGAACTATCCTACTCATGACTTAGAGTTGGTCGCTATTGTGTTTGTAATGAAAATTTGGAGACACTATCTCTATGGTACAGATTCGAAGTGTTCGGTGATCACAAGAGTCCAAGTACTTGTTTGACGTAAGGAGTGAACATGAGACAGAGGCGTTGGTTAGAGTCTTTGAAGGACTATGATTTCGGCTTGAACTATCACCCCAAGCAAAGCTAATGTCGTGGCGATGCTTTGAGTCGGAAAACTTTGCATATGTCAACTATGATGGTGAGAGAATTGGAGTTGATTGAGCAATTAGTGACTTGAGTCCGTTTGTGAGGTGACACCCTGCAGTGTCGAGTTGGGGATCCGAGGATTGGGAATGACTTCTTGGTTAGTATCGAGACGCCGAGAAGTTAGATGTGAAGTTGGTAGATTTGTTGGTTCTTTGGTGAGCAAGTTTTTTGTTGATGGGGATTACACAGTTGGATTCCCGTGGTGTATTGAGGTTCAGGGGACAGAATTTGTGTTCCGGATGATCTTTGAGTTAAAGAAGATGATACTTGAGGAGAGCCATAGGAGTAAGTTGAGCATTCATCCAGGTGCTACTAAGATGTACCATGATCTAAAGAAACTGTTTTGGTGGCCTGGTATGAAGAGAGATGTTGCGCAGTTTGTGTACGCGTGTTTGACTTGCCAGAAGTCAAAGATTGAGCATCAGAAGCCTGCGGGGCTGATGCAACCTCTAGAGATTCCGGAATGGAAGTGGGACAAAGATCTCCATGGACTTTGTGACGGGGTTGCCAAACACGGTGAGAGGGTTTGACACTATTTGGGTGATTGTGGATAGGCTAACCAAGTCTGCCCATTTTATTCCTATCAACATCACCTATCTTGTGCCAAAGTTGGCTAGAATATACATTCAGGTGATTGTGAAACTTCATGGGGTTCCGAAGAGTATTGTGTCGGACGAGATCCGAGGTTTACATCGGAGTTTTGGGAAGCTTGCAGGAGGCTTTGGGGTCCAAGCTAAGGTTGAGTTCACTTTATCACCCCTCGGATCGATGGTCGGCTGAGAGAACCATCCAGTCTTTGGAGGATCTTTTGAGAGCTTGTGTGCTAGAGAGCAGGAGGTGCGTGGGATACACATCTCCCCAGCGATTGAGTTCACTTATAATAACGACTATCATTCGAGCATTGGGATGGCTCCTTTTGAGGCAATCAGATGGGCGGAGGTGCGGGACTCCTTTGTGTTGGCATGAGTCAGGGAGAGTGTTGTTCTTGGACCGGAGTTGGTTAGGAGACTCACGAGAAGGTGAAAATGATCGAGAGAAAATGAAAGAGTCCCAGAGCCGATGTAAAAGTTATCATGATAAGAGGAGGAAAGACTTGGAGTTTCAGTGGTGAGCATGTGTTCTGAGGGTCACGCCTTTATGACCGTGTTGGGCGTGCTCGAAGGCAAAGAAGTTAACTCAAGGTTTATTGGACCGTACCAAATCACCGAGAGGTTGGAAAGGTTGCTTATAGAGTGGCTTTACCGCCTAATCTTTCGAACTTGCACGATGTCTTTCACGTGTCACGCCTTCCTAAGTATATTCCGCATCCGTCTCATGTGATCCACATGGATGACGTGGAGTGCGTGAGAACCTCTTTGTGGAGACTATGCCGGTGAGGATTGATGATAGAGAAGTGAAGGTGTTGAGAGAGGAAAGACATTGCCTTAGTCAAGGTAGTGTGGTTGGGAGGCGCGGGTGAGAGTATGACTTGGGAGCCGTGGAGAGCAAGATGAGGGAGTCGTATTGAGTTTGTTTGAACTGTGTATGAATTTCGAGGACGAAATTTCCTAAGTGGGGGAGAGTTGTAACACCCTAAATGATTTAATTAAAGTGGTACACTGTTTTAAATTATAATAGAATATAAAATAGTGTTTATAATTCAGTAATTTATTTTAATTGAAGGGGATGGTGGAAGAAATGGAGAAGGGGTGTAAAAAAGGCCCAAGGTGCGCTTGGCCCAATGTACATATATCCAAAATTAGAATTTTCTCTCATTTGTGCAAAAGAGAAAGAAAACGAAAGAAAGGGAGGAGAGAAAGAAAGAACTCGGCGCAAAACCCTAGGAGAAGAGGAGGAGAAGAAGAATTCGTGACTTGAAGGCTTGGATTGTTGCAGTGGTTTTGTTCGTGACTCCATAACGGTCCTTTTCTACGGTGAATTTAAGGTAAGGGGAGTCTCACTCTATAATAGAGGAGATAATTCGTTTTATGTAGATCATAGGTTTGGTTTTTGGGTGAATTGATGATTGTTTTGGTGAATTTGAGAAAATTGCATGGTAGAAATCGAATTAGGGCTCTAAGTTGGGTGTTTTGTGTTTTTGATGAGTTTTGATGCATGATTGAGTGATATAACGTGCAATTGAATGTGTTGATATTGTTATACAATGTATTTGAGTATTATATGATGATTAGAATTGAAAGGGCTTGTGAATTGGGGTTTTTGGGTCATGGGCGCCAAGGTGCTAGGGATTTGGCGCCACTGTGCCTTAATCAGAAAGAGGAGTTTTTGGTGTTGTGTTCTTTGTGCAGGCGCCAATTTCCTAGGAAATGGCGCTGTGTGTCACCATGCTTGATGGATCGTGCATTCGATGTTGTTGTCCCTGGCGCCACATTCTTTGAGAAAATGGCGCTCGGGTTATTGTTCATGTGCTAGAGTTGGGTTTGTGTGCGGTGTTTGCGCTGTGGCGCCAAGTTCTTTGGGAAATGGCGCCAGCTGCAATCGTTTGAGTCTTTGTGAGTGTGTGTTTTCTTTGTGCTGGCGCGCGAATGTGGGTATTTTGGGGCCGGGAGTGAAACTTGTATTTGGGCACATTTCCTCGTGACAAATTTTGTATTCACCTGCCCAAATTCAATTTTAAGTGTTTTGGCTCGAGTGGTTTTCTGGTTGCAGGTGTTATTTTGAAAATGTCCCGGTGGGGCTCGCTTTGTGTGTGTAAATGGGGTGGGTGAGGGAAACTCACATTTCTGAACATATTTTATTGTACAAATTTTGTATTCACCGCCCAAATTCAATTTAAAGTGTTTTGGCTCGAGTGTTTTCCCGAGTACTGAGTCTTATTTTAAAAATGTCTCTGTGAGGTGCTTTGGTGTGTGTAAATGGGGTGGTTTGGGTGAAACTTACTTTTCTAGGCATATTTCACCGTGCCATATTTTGTATGTACCTGCCCAAATTCATTTTTAAACATTTTGGCTCGGGTGGTTTTTGGTTTGAAAGTGTTGGGTGTCTTTGGGTCAATAAATGGGCGCCAAATTGTCTTGTCCGGCGCCCGTGTCCGTGACACGTATGCAGAGGCGAATGCAGGCGTGTGCGAGTTTGTGTCTAGGTGCGTGTTGCCCGGGCGCAGTTGCTAGAGAGCGAGGATGAGGAGTCCTATCCAGAGCTATTTGACTTTGGTATGAATTTCGAGGACGAAATTTCCTAAGTGGGGAGAGTTGTAACACCTAAATAATTTAATTAAGTAATTGATTAAATTATTTAAAGTGCTGCACTAATTTTAACTATATTGAGTTATAATGTGGTAATTATTTTATTGTGTTAGGGAGTGGTGGAAGCGATGGAAGGAGGGTGTAAAAAGGGCCCAAACCTTTTGAGCCCAAAATATAAATAGACTAGGTTTAGTTGCATAGGAAGGAAAAGAAAGAAAAACAAAAGAAGAAGAAAAGGAGGAGAGTAGTGCCGTGGGAGAAGAAAGAAAGGAGAAGAGAGAAACTTCTCAAGGTTGCTCAAGGTAAGGGTTTTGGTCCTTTCTTTCTCAAGATTTTTCCTTTTCCTATTGTGGTGATTTTCAATCCCTCATTGCTTGTTGTTGTTGGTTCGCAAGTTGCTCAAGGAGGAGGGACTGACCATCGATTTTGCGAAGGAGACGAAGGGAAAGCTTGCTATTTTGGGTGATTTTGGTGTTATTGGAGTCCTACGGTTTAAATTAAGGTAAGGGTGAGCGTTTCGGTTGACATAATTGGGTATATATGGGGTTTTGTGGGATTAGATATTACTTATGAGGTTTTGATGAATATGATGTTTTTGATGAACATGAGGTGTTGATGAATGTTGATGATTTTTGATGAATTTGATGGTTGATGAGTTTGATAACCGCTTGATGATTGAATTGAGGAACAAATGTGTTTTTGGTGTTATTCATGTGGGGGAAGGATTGTTTGATGTTTTCTTGGTGAGCTTTGATGATTTTGATTGATGAAAAATTCGTATTTTGGAGTTAAAATCGAGTTGGGTGAAAAAAGTCGCACATTTTCGAAAAATTCTCGCATAATACATCGTTATTCTGGTGATTGGCGCCTCACCTGCGCTGCAGTGGTGCTTCACACGCCGATGCAATGCCCAAATTCGCGTGTTTACGTCCCAGCGGCGGCGCCTCACTCGCGCTCGCTCTCGGCTCATGCATGCGCCATGCTGCTGCTTTTTCACTGCTTTTTCTTTGTTTTGTCTTTGTTTTTGTAAATTGAATATCTTTTGAACCGGGAACCCGATTGAGGTGTTCTAAGATGCGTTGGAAAGCTTATTCAGAGGCCTAACTGAATATTCTATTTTAAGGCAAAATAAACCGTTTATTGTTGCTGTATTTATTAAGTAAAAGGTGCTGTTTATGAAAATGTGATTGTTATGTTTATATAATTGAATTGCTGTAAGAGGTTATACTACTAGTGTACTACTTGACAATGGCTAGACTGTGGTTTATCACTAAGGCCAGAATTTCTTTCACTGGTGTATTTACAAGGGCATCACTGAGAACCTTGCAAATGTGGCCAATGCCTTTTGCAAGTGGTACCAGTTACCTGAGTAATCCCATAGTCAATCAGTTTACTATTTTATAATCCACAAAACTAAAGGATAACCGTAAGATATATATATGCTTATGATGACGTGACTATATGATGTTGATGAATGTGTCGGTTCATGCTATGGGTGATTCTGATGATGTGTTAGTTAAGATTGTAATGTGAATGACGAATACCCTCTACGAGTGTTTTATGATGACATGCCTTGAGTGGTTATTTCTTTTATGATGATGATGATGAGTACTCCGAGTGAGTGTTGGTTGAATTGCACATGTGTTATAGAATCTCATGGCATGTGCATACTATGACTAATATTGATGATGTTATGCCTTGAGTGGTTTTTCTTCTATAATGAAGATATGCCTTGAGTGGTTTTTAAAGATGATATGGTACCATCATGCATATGCCCGCGTGTGGGTTGCATTTTCATACATAATCATAACTGTGAGTTGTTGCTGTTGTGATTGGAGCTGGTGTTGTGTATTTATGATGTGGTGACGATGATGATACCTTGTGATTGTCTGCTTTCATCTCTCTATTATGTATCTGATTATGTTCCATTGAAATTCTCACCCCTTCTGCTTGGAATGTTGCTCTATCGTGGCAACGCTGCAGGTACCCGCGAGTGAAGGTCTTCTTTGCTTATTCTTTTAGTTTTTGGGACGTATTGTTGTGTCGCTCTCTGATGCTGTAACACCTAGGGGCGTGAGTGAAGTTGGATAATTTGTTTAATAGTTGTATGCTGATTTTTTTATTGTTACATTGAGACGTGTTTGAGAGTATTTGGTGAGTGGTGTTTATGCCGCTGCGATTGCGTTTTATGCGGATGGGATTTTCCATAACTGTTGTTTGATTGCACAAATTTGAAGAGTGCATATTTGATGAGTTTTAAGGAAGCTGTAGCATTTCTTTTCTATCAATTAAAAACAATTTTTATTTTTGAAAAAGAATTACTCTGATAAATGACACGTAATATAAGGGTAGAAAAGGGGTGTTACATTAGTGGTATCAGAGCAGTTCGGTCTGTCCGGCCGGTGGTTGAGTCGTCAAGTTGAGTAACATTTGAGCTTCGTTACTCGTTTCTGATTCTTGTTTTCTGTTGCAGTACTAGAATGGCAGGACGGAACGATGCTGCACTTGCTGCTGCCTTGCAGGCTATTGCTGGGGTTGTGGGTAACATACCCAATGCTATTGGTGATGGAACGTAGTCCGCCACGCCTTCGCGTGAGAACCTCCTACTATTGAAGGCGGGTATAATCCTGATGGTGCCCTCGAGTGGCTAAGCGAGATGGAGCGGATATTTCGTGTCATGGATTGCACCGATGCTCAGAAGGTTCGCTATGGCACACACATGTTGAAGAAAGAGGCGTATGATTGGTGGAGGACAGCTAGTCAGGGGTTGACGATCGCCAATGAGGAGATCACGTGGGCGATTTGAGAGGGAGTTCAAGAGGAAATACTATCCGGAAGATGTCCGTGGAAAGAAAGAGGTGGAGTTTTTGAGACTTGAGCAAGGTAGCATGATATGAATCGAGTATCTTTGCAAAAATTCTTCGAATTGCCCAAGTTTTATCCACACTATGATGGAGAGGGTCTTTGAGTTCTCCAAATGCATCAAGTTTGAAAACGGGTTGCGTCTTCGACATTAAGAGAGCTATAGGATATCAGCCAGATCCGTGTATTCCCATTGTTGGTTAATAGTGCTGAATTTTCGAAGAGGACAATAATGCCTTCTCCAGAGCTATGAAGGAAAGGCAAAAGAATTTTTCGGGTCGGGGGAAGCCATATGAGGTGCCTGCTGGTAAGGGCAAAGGGAAGTTGGTTGGTAAATTTGTTGGTGGGTCTAAGCGAAGTGGGGGAGATGCTGCAGCCAGTGTTACTTGTTACACGTGTGGGAAGGCAGGCCATAAGAGTCCAGATTGTCCAAATAATGAGAAAAAGAGATGTTACAAGTGTGGGAAAAAGAGGACACATGGCTTCCAACCGTGATAAGAAGGAGGTCTTTGTGCTTTAATTGTGGGGAGAGTGGTCACATCGCATACCAAGTGTCCAAAGCCAAAGAAAGAGAAGTCCACTTGGGAGAGTTTTTGCCTTTGGCGAGTTCGGAGGGACCCAATGCGATTAGAGGTACATGTTTCATCTATGGTACACCATTAGTTGCTATTGTTGACACGGGTGCTACGCACTCTTTTATTGCTTCTGTTTGTGCTGAAAAGTTGAATTTAGTATTGTCTGTTATGGAGAGAGGGATGGTTATCGACACTCCAGCTAAGGGTTCGGTAACTATTTCTCTAATGTGTGCTAGGTGTCCTCTGTCAGTCTTCGGCAGAGATTTTCTGGTTGATCTGATTTGTTTGCCTTTGGGTGGGTTGGATGTGATTCTGGGCATGGACTGGTTAGTAGATAACCATGTGCACATCAACTCTTTTATGGAGTACATGAACCGGATCTTCCATAGCTATTTGGATCGGTTCGTGGTTGTGTTTATTGATGATATACTGGTGTACTCTAAGTCTGAGGAGGAACACGCAGAGCACTTGAGGTTAGTGCTAGAGGTACTGAAAGAAAGGAAGCTTTATGCTAAGTTATCAAAGTGTGAGTTCTGGCTGAAAGAGGTAAGCTTCTTGGGTCACATTATCTCTGGTGATGGTATAGCTGTGGACCCAGCTAAGGTTGATGCAGTGTTGCAGTGGGAGAGCCCAAAGTCGGTGACTGAGATTAGGAGTTTCTTGGGGTTGGCTGGTTACTACAGGAGGTTTATTGAGGGGTTCTCTAAGCTAGCCCTTCCGTTGACCCAATTGACCTGTAAGGGAAGAGCTTTTGTATGGGACGCCAAGTGTGAAGAGAGCTTCCAAGAGTTGAAAAGGAGGTTGACAACATCTCCGGTGCTAGTGTTGCCTGTGCCGGATCAACCTTTCGTTGTATACTGTGATGCTTCCAAGATGGGTTTGGGAGGTGTATTGATGCAGGATGGGAAGGTAGTTGCTTATCCGTCCAGATAGTTGAGGATACATGAGAAGAACTATCCTACTCATGATTTGGAACTGGCTGCTATTGTGTTTGCGCTGAAGATTTGGAGGCACTATCTCTATGGTACCAGATTTGAGGTGTTCAGTGATCACAAGAGTTTGAGGTACTTGTTTGACCAGAAGGAGCTGAATATGAGACAGAGGCGTTGGTTAGAGTTGCTGAAAGATTACGATTTCGGCTTGAACTATCATCCCGGCAAAGCTAATGTCGTGGCTGATGCTTTAAGTCGGAAAACTTTACATATGTCAACAATGATGGTGAAGGAATTGGAGTTGATTGAGCAATTCCGTGATTTGAGTCTGGTTTGTGAGGTGACACCGCAGAGTGTCAGGCTGGGTATGCTGAGGATTGATAATGACTTCTTGATTAATATCGAGACGCCGTAAACCGGATGTGAAACCGGGTGGATTTGTTGGTTGCGGGTGATCAGCGGTGGATGGGGATTTTGAGTTGGATTCGGGGAGTATTGAGATTCGGGACGGGATATGTGTTCCGATGATGCCGATATGAAGATAATGATACTTGAGGAAAGCCATAGGAGCAAGTTAAGTATTCATCCAGGTGCCACGAAAATGTACCATGATTTGAAGAAAGCTGTTTTGGTGGCACGGTATGAAGAAGGATGTAGCACAATTTGTATATGCATGTTTGACTTGCAGGAAGTCAAAGATTGAGCACGAGCCGGCGGGGTTGATGCAACCGTTGGAGATTCGGAATGGAAGTGGGACAAACATTTCCATGGACTTTGTGATGAGGTTGCCAAACACCGTGAGAGAGGTTTGACTCTATTTGGGTGATTGTGGATAGGTTGACCAAGTCTCGCTCACTTTATTCCTATCAACATCACCTATCCGGTGCCAAAGTTGGCTAGAATATACATTCAGGTGATTGTGAAGCTTCATGGGGTTCCGAAGAGTATTGTGTCGGATAGAGACCCGCGGTTTACATCAGAGTTTTGGGGAAGCTTACAGGAGGCTTTGGGGTCCAAGCCGAGGTTGAGTTCAAAGATATCATCCTCGGGATCGATGGTCGGACAGAGAGAACCATCCGGTCTTTGGAGGATCTTACGAGAGCTTGTGTCTTTGGGAGCAGGAGGTGCGTGGGATACACACCTTCCACTCATTGAGTTCACTTATAATAACAGCTACCATTCGAGTATAGGGATGGCTCCTTTTGAGGCACTGTATGGGCGGAGGTGTAGGACTCCGTTGTTTTGGCATGAGTCCGGTGAGAGTGTCGTTCTTGGACCGGAATTGGTTAGGGAGACTACAGAGAAGGTTAAGATGATCAGGGAGAAAATGAAAGAGTCCCAGAGTCGGCAGAAAAGTTATCACGACAGGAGGAGAAAGGACTTGGAATTTCAGGCTGGTGAGCATGTATTCCTGAGGGTCACGCCTATGACAGGTGTTGGGCGTGCACTGAAAGCGAAGAAGTTGACTCCTAGATTTATTGGACCGTACCAAATCACCGAGAGGGTAGGAAAAGTTGCTTATAGGGTGGCTCTGCCACCTAATCTTTCGAACTTGCACGATGTATTCCACGTGTCACAGCTTCGGAAGTATATTCCAGACCCATCTCATGTGATTCACATGGATGATGTAGAGGTACGTGAGAATCTCACGGTGGAGACTATGCCAGTGAGGATCGATGATAGGGAGGTGAAGGTGTTGAGAGGGAAAGACATTGCATTGGTCAAGGTAGTATGGTTGGGAGCTGCTGGTGAGAGCATGACTTGGGAGCTAGAGAGCGGGGATGAGGAGTCTATCCGAGCTATTTGACTCAGGTATGAATTTCGAGGACGAAATTTCCTAAGTGGGGGAGAGTTGTAACACCTAAATAATTTAATTAAGTAATTGATTAAATTATTTAAAGTGCTGCACTAATTTTAACTATATTGAGTTATAATGTGGTAATTATTTTATTGTGTTAGGGAGTGGTGGAAGCGATTGAAGGAGGGTGTAAAAAGGGCCCAAACCTTTTGAGCCCAAAATATAAATAGACTAGGTTTAGTTGCATAGGAAGGAAAAGAAAGGAAAAACAAAAGAAGAAGAAAAGGAGGAGTAGTGCTGTGAGTGAGAAGAAAGAAAGGAGAAGAGAGAAACTTCTCAAGGTTGCTCAAGGTAAGGGTTTTGGTCCTTTCTTTCTCAAGATTTTTCCTTTTCCTATTGTGGTGATTTTCAATCCCTCATTGCTTGTTGTTGTTGGTTCGCAAGTTGCTCAAGGAGGGACAGCCATCGTATTTGCGAAGGAGACGAAGGGAAAGCTTGCTATTTTGGGTGATTTTGGTGTTATTGGAGTCCTACGGTTTAAATTAAGGTAAGGGTGAGCGTTTCGGTTGACATAATTGGGTATATATGGGGTTTTGTGGGATTAGATATTACTTATGAGGTTTTAATGAATATGATGTTTTTGATGAACATGAGGTGTTGATGAATGTTGATGATTTTTGATGAATTTGATGGTTGATGAGTTTGATAACCGCTTGATGATTGAATTGAGGAACAAATGTGTTTTTGGTGTTATTCATGTGGGGGAAGGATTGTTTGATGTTTTCTTGGTGAGCTTTGATGATTTTGATTGATGAAAAATTCGTATTTTTGGAGTTAAAATCGAGTTGGGTGAAAAGCTGCACATTTTCGGAAAAATTCTGCATAATACATCGTTCTGGTGATTGGCGCCTCACTGTATTTACGCCCAAAATAATTTAATTATTTAATTGATTAAGTTATTTGGAACTTGCAACATTTAATTAAGTTAAATTAAATAGTCAAAGTTATTTTATCAAAAAGGGGCTTAGTTTATTAAGTGGAATAATTGAGTTAGAGTTATTTTATTTTAATTTCAGGGAGTATGTGAATAAGTAAAATAGGTGATGCAAATAAAAGGGCCCAAATCACTTAAATGACCCAAGCCCAATTACCTTAAAACCCCAAAACCCTACACAAGGTCACATAACCCCCAAATTGAAAGGAGCATTCGAAACAATAGAGGAGGAGGAAGAACTCAAAGCAGCTGCGTAAGGGAGAGGGAGGAAAAAGGTGAGGGTTTTGCTTGAGTTCTTGGTTGGTAAGTGAGATTTTGATCTCCTTCTTCATCATTTTTCTTCCCCCATTCCATTTCCTTAATTCCTTGAGCTTATTCCTTCCCATTTTGAATTTCCATGGCCACCCAAAGGTTGAGAGTCACGTTTCAAAGATTGAGGAGAAAAAGGAAGAGACTTTGCTCAAGTTTTGTGTTGGTAAGTGAAGGCTTTGGTCCTAAACACCCTTATTTTCTTTCCTTGTTCCATTTCTAAGAGTTCCATAAGCTCATTTCCATTATTTTGATTTTCCTTGGTTACCCAGTGAGAGGAGGTTTCGGCCTAGTGGGAATTAGTAGGAGGCTTGCTTCTTTTGGCTAATTTGTGGTGTTGGAGTGGATTCTAGCTCACCCAAGGTTGGGGATTCTCCTTTATATTATAATAGCTAGTATGATAGGTTTTATATGTGGAATGGCTTTAATAATAACTTGTTGTGTGATTGTGTCTTGATGACATGTTGATTGATGTTTGGAATGTGTGTGTTACTCATAACATGTTAATTGTTGTTGTGAAAACATGAATTGTGACTTATGCATAGTGTATGTTTGGTGAAATGGTCATATGAAGGTAAGTATGTGAATATGACGAATTGTTGGTAATAAAGTAATAATTAGGTGTGTGTGGTGGGGGGAAAATGAATTGTTGATTAATAAATTAGTTTTGAAGTAAATTGGTGAAGGGTGTTGGAAGGGGCGCCAAATGCCTAGCATTTTGGCGCCTAGTTCTTGAAATTATGCGTGTGTGTGTTGTGCGGGCGCGATTCTTTGGGCAACTTGGCGCTCGTGATTGAAAGCGTGTGTGTGAGTCAAGGGGGGGCGCGATTCTTTGGGCAACTTGGCGCCTGTGTCTGGAAATGGTGTCTTTGCGCGCCATCTTGCGCAAGCGTCCTCTGCAGCGTAACCTCGCGCGCACACCTCTCATCGAAGGACGTAAACTTTTGAGAGTTAGAAGCGCGACTACCCGCGCGCGCTTCTTGCGCGCCTGCTTCTTCGCGCGCCCACATGCGCGCGCCTCGGTGGGGATTTTTCCAAAACCTTGTCTTTGTTGAATTCCTAAGTTCTCTAAATCAATTATTGGTGTGTCGAATGGTCCTATAGTGAGGAGAAAACCCACATGGGGTGGTGTTGGTTCTTAGGTGAGAATTAATAAATATTTGGTGAGGTGATGCTAATTAATCGGTGAGGTGGTATTGATAATTAATGATGTGCTAATTAATAATTGAGGTGGTGTGCTTGGTGTGGAGTGATGCATTGTCATAAAGTCGCATGAATCATATGCATGGCTTCGCCAACGGTGATGGAATACCGCCGGGGTGGTGATGAAATACCGCCGGGGTGGTGATGGAATACCTTCGGGAGGTGATGGAATACCGCCGGGAGGTGATGGAATACCCTTCCGGGAGGTGATGAAATACCGACGGGGTGGTGAGGTGAATATGGATCCACATGCATGTTGCATACATGCATATAATCATACATTCCCTATTTGTTTGTTAATGTCCAATTAATGCATTATGGTTGCTTGCGTGATATCTCATGTGAATGATAAATGCCTTGTTCTGTGAATCTCATTTGTTAGCTAGTTCTTACTATACGGCTTATTTTTACTGTTATTATTTATGTAAAGAGACTCACCCTAGCATTTCTTGTTGCCCGCTGCTCGTGGCGACAAACGGTGATCTCTGAGTGATGGTCTCAGGCTTA
Organism: Oxytropis ochrocephala; assembly: GCA_020916435.1. NCBI lineage: Eukaryota > Viridiplantae > Streptophyta > Magnoliopsida > Fabales > Fabaceae > Oxytropis > Oxytropis ochrocephala. The sequence continues at coordinate 31,824,021 of CM037095.1, forward strand.
CGGGGTTTTATTGAGTCGGCTCTCGATAGTAACACGGGGTCGGGGTCTTAGTATTATTTATGGTTATGTATTAAACTTATTTTGAACCTATGTATTGAGTATGTGAACTCAATTTTATTTCCGCTGTGCTGCAAACGATTTGATGGATTACTGTAAACGTTAAACAGGTGGTTCTGATGGTTTTTATCCATATGGCTATGATATGAGATTTATGCATTTGATGAGTCTGGATTGGTTAAATATGTTTGACGTCTTTTTTCATTAAATGTACCACCCTCTTTGAGGTGCGTGGAAAGTTTTGAAAAACTCTGATTTTAATTAATTGAATTAGCTTTAAATATAAGGGGGTGTTACAAAGTGGTATCAGAGCAGTTCGGTCTGTCCGGCCAAGTTGTCGAGTCTGTTAACCCTCGAGTCTTGGTACTCGTTCTAAATCATAAATCATGTTGCTGTGTATTACTGTTAACTTTGTTGGTTGTTCATTCATTGACGTGCCTTGTGACTTAATCGTGTTAGATTACGATTGAAAATTATATTGCATTATTGAAGTATAGGTGACTGAACTGTATAACTGGTAGTTATACCATTGATTTTGTCTGTTCGTGACTGTTGTGTGTATCATTAAGATGTGTGATTAAAAGAGTTCTAACGAAGTCAAAGGAGTGAAAGTCGTGACGATGCCTTCGCACTCCAGACTGCGTTAAAAATCTTTTAATGCGTTAGTTATAAATTGAAAGAAAGTAGTTTTTGTGACCTTAATTAGTTGGTTGCATGAGTAGGAGGGACTGATCACCCCAATCACTCATCCCCAATGAAAGAGGCGACAATAACTCGTAATTATTATAAATTTTGAGTATATACTAATTTCAACTTGATTGATTGAGTGGTGTGTGCAAGTTGATTGACCATTAATTTTAGAAAAATAGGTGCCTTATGGAAGTTTGAGTTTGAATTGGGGTTTGATAGTAGGGAGATGTCAAAATAAGGATTGACGTAAGATAGGAGCATTGGTATTTAAATGATTGATATGGCGTAGTTCCCTAGTGATAAATTAATGATGTTTGGAATAAATCGAGTGAGACTTTGGCGACCTGAAAATAGAGTTTTGGTACTAAGTGAAGGTGTAGATTAATTATGCCTAAGGGTGTTTAACCTTCGTGGAATTCTTAATGAGTATTGGACTAGTTGTGAAGGAAAGTGTTTGATGGTTGGTTCAAGTATGATCATAGTATGAGGATCAAAGGAAAGAAGGAAGGGGAAGGTTAGGTACATAGGACTACATATGAGCTAAGGTGTAGTTGCTTAACCATAGGTGTGTGGAAATGTAATAGGCATGCGACGTAGTATGTGGGAGTCAAAGTATGTAGTACCGAGGTTTAGGTACGTTTGAATAGTAAGGGTAGTGAAGCTTAGCGTGACGTAGTGTAGAGAACCGAGGTACCAAAAGAGTGTACCGAGGTGTTGTGAAGTGTAATGGCCGAGGTTAGGGAGTTCTTAGGTGTAGTGTGCCTAAGTGTAATAGTCAAAGGTGAAGTGACTAAGTGTAGTTGATGAAGTGAGTTGTGAATAAGCGTAAGAGTAGTGGATAGACAATATTTGAAGGATTGCTTGTGAATATTGTTACCTTTGATTGACGTTTTGCTATAGATTGATGTTTTCTCGTAATGCACGTGAGTTTAATTTTGATTAGTGCTAAATTGTTTGAAGTATGTCTTGAAATGAAATGCGATACTCGGTTATAACAATTAAGGTTAGGATTCGCGTATAGTCTCCTTTTTGGCAAAGATGAAATGATTGACTTTTCTAACTTTCGAGTTTATGGCGGAAAACTAAATTTTGAAAATAATAAGTGGTTGTTTTGTGTGGCAACGTGTTCGTCTTATAAAGAGATTTGGGGTTACGTGATAGTTTTCCTTTTGGACAAAATTGTGAATTCTATAATTTTGAAAAGAAAGCGGTACTTGGAAAATTCTCGTGTTTTTGGGAATGAACGTAATGTCAAGAATTGTGTTAAATGCATTTCCAAGTTGTTTAAAATTTTATTACAAGATGTGGCGTGATTTTAGCTTTAGGACCGATTAGGTCTTGGATTGATGTTGTTTGAAAATGACAAGGTCTTACAATAATTTCATGGTTTGACGAGGTAAAATCTTTTGAAAACAAAGAGGTGAGTTTTACTCACGTTTAGGGAAATTTTAAAATGTTGTTTATGTTATGTTTGAACGGTTTTCGAAAATTGGGGTTTCGTGAATTTTCGAATCAAAAACGCTATTTTGAGAAATTATGTTTGTTTGAAACTTAAGAACGAAACCATAAAGATTTGATTGTTTAATTGTTATGCTTGAATATGGATTTCGATTATGGTCGTGTTAGTTGAATTTACAAATCTTTTGGAAAACCGTAAATTTTATATATGTGCGAGCATTAATGAGTTTTGAACAAGAATTGATGTCTGGACTGGTTATACAGGTAAAAATAATTTTGGAATGTCCATATTTCAGAGGAAACTCTGCCGAATTTTCGTTAGGAATTTTGATACATGTTCAAAGTGGTAATTGAATTGTGTGATTAGGAGGTAAATGAAATTGAGAAAATGTTATGTGTAGTGATTTAAATTGTGTATTTGTTTTGTTATCTAAAAGTCACTGGTTTGCAACTTAGCGTTCTTTGTTTTTGAGTTGAATTTTAGCCGTCCTTATAGATAAAAAGAGTGCGGTTCATTCTTTGTCTTTATAAATACAAAGGTGATTGATGAGTGAGTGTCGAAGTGTATAGGTATCGAAGTGTGGTGTTAACTAAGTATGGATGGGTCGAAATGTAAGCATGGTCGAGGAGCAGAGTTATTGAAATAGGTGTAAATATCTAAGTGAGGAGTATGTCTGTCGAAGTATATATATTGCCGAAAATCTAGTAGTAGGTATGTGCAATTAAGTATATCGAAATCTAGTATGGTACAGTTATGGAGATATTGAGGTAAAGTGTAAGTCGAAGTTAGTGTTTGTCGAAACGTAGGTAAGTTGAAGTATTGAGTTGTCGACATGAGTAATGTCTAAGTATATTTCTCTAAGTTAGAGTGGAAGTGTCGATATATCGAAGTTGTCGAAGTATAGTGGGATGTATATAAACTAAGTGTAAAGGAGTGGGTGTTTAAGTATATCTTTGTATATCTACAGGGATGAAATGTTGCGTTTAAGAGTGTTGTGCTCAGCGTAGTGTAACCAAGGTGAGTAACTGAGGGAGCAAGGAAGGGTAATTGCTGTAGTGTGCATACACCTAAGTACAGATGCCGTTTGATGTTAACATGGTTTAGAATTATTGCTAAGCACCGGAGTGCGGTTGTTATGGGACTCGAGGAGGAACTATTAGTAATGACCACGAGTAGGTTAACTAGATGAATGAGATAGTTTGGATTAGGAGGTTGAGTTCGGAAGTGAGCACCGAGATTGGAAACTTAAAGAGGTAAGCTAATCGCAAATCGTAGTTGAGAGTATAGTGTCTCTGCATCGGAATAGATGGTATTTGAGTAGTCGAGTAGGATCCGGATACCTACGGGTTAGATTATCCGCTAAGGGTAAGAGTGTAGAGAAAGTGGGTGGTTTGTTACCTTAGTGTACGATAGATTACGATGAGTATGGGTAGAGGTGAGAAGAAGTTGGGTATTTAGCCGTGAGTATTTTCGAGGACGAAAATATTCTAAGTGGGGGAGAGTTGTAACGCCCAAAATAATTTAATTATTTAATTGATTAAGTTATTTGGAACTTGCAACATTTAATTAAGTTAAATTAAATAGTCAAAGTTATTTTATCAAAAAGGGGCTTAGTTTATTAAGTGGAATAATTGAGTTAGAGTTATTTTATTTTAATTTTGGGAGTATGTGAATAAGTAAAATAGGTGATGCAAATAAAAGGGCCCAAATCACTTAAATGACCCAAGCCCAATTACCTTAAAACCCCAAAACCCTACACAAGGTCACATAACCCCCAAATTGAAAGGAGCATTCGAAACAATAGAGGAGGAGGAAGAACTCAGCAGCTGCGTAAGGGAGAGGGAGGAAAAAGGTGAGGGTTTTGCTTGAGTTCTTGGTTGGTAAGTGAGATTTTGATCTCCTTCTTCATCATTTTTCTTCCCCCATTCCATTTCCTTAATTCCTTGAGCTTATTCCTTCCCATTTTGAATTTCCATGGCCACCCAAAGGTTGAGAGTCACGTTTTCAGCATTGAGGGAGAAAAAGGAAGAGACTTTGCTCAAGTTTTGTGTTGGTAAGTGAAGGCTTTGGTCCTAAACACCCTTATTTTCTTTCCTTGTTCCATTTCTAAGAGTTCCATAAGCTCATTTCCACTATTTTGATTTTTCCTTGGTTACCCAAGTGAGAGGAGGTTTCGGCCTAGCTGGGAATTAGTAGGAGGCTTGCTTCTTTTGGCTAATTTGTGGTGTTGGAGTGGATTCCTAGCTCACCCAAGGTTAGGGGATTCTCCTTTATATTATAATAGCTAGTATGATAGGTTTTATATGTGGAATGGCTTTAATAATAACTTGTTGTGTGATTGTGTGCTGATGACATGTTGATTGATGTTTGGAATGTGTGTGTTACTCATAACATGTTAATTGTTGTTGTGAAAACATGAATTGTGACTTATGCATAGTGTATGTTTGGTGAAATGGTCATATGAAGGTAAGTATGTGAATATGACGAATTGTTGGTAATAAAGTAATAATTAGGTGTGTGTGGTGGGGGGAAAATGAATTGTTGATTAATAAATTAGTTTTGAAGTAAATTGGTGAAGGGTGTTGGAAGGGGGGCGCCAAATGCCTAGCATTTTGGCGCCTAGTTGCTGAAATTATGCGTGTGTGTGTTGTGCGGGGCGCGATTCTTTGGGCAACTTGGCGCTCGTGATTGAAAGCGTGTGTGTGAGTTAGGGGGGCGCCGATTCTTTGGGCAACTTGGCGCCTGTGTCTCGAAATGGTGTCTTTGCGCGCCATCTTGCAAGGCGTCCTGCTAGCGTAACCTCGCGCACACCTCTCACCGAAGGACGAAACTTTTGAGAGTTAGAGCGACTACCGCGCGCGCCTCTCTGCGCGCTTCTCGCGCCTCACAGGCGCGCTCGCCGGTGTGCGCGGGATTTTTCCAAAACCTTCAGCCGTTGAATTCCTAAGTTCTCTAAATCAATTATTGGTGTGTCGAATGGTCCTATAGTGAGGAGAAAACCCACATGGGGTGGTGTTGGTTCTTAGGTGAGAATTAATAAATATTTGGTGAGGTGATGCTAATTAATCGGTGAGGTGGTATTGATAATTAATGATGTGCTAATTAATAATTGAGGTGGTGTGCTTGGTGTGGAGTGATGCATTGTCATAAAGTCGCATGAATCATATGCATGGCTTCGCCAACAGTGATGGAATACTTTCGGGGTGGTGATGAAATACCGCCGGGGTGGTGATGGAATACCCTTCGGGAGGTGATGGAATACCCTTCGGGAGGTGATGGAATACCCCCGGGAGGTGATGAAATACCCGACGGGGTGGTGAGGTGAATATGGATCCACATGCATGTTGCATACATGCATATAATCATACATTCCCTAATTTGTTTGTTAATGTCCAATTAATCTGTTATGGTTGCTTGCGTGATATCTCATGTGAATGATAAATGCCTTGTTCTCGTGAATCTCTGTTGTTAGCTAGTTCTTACTATACGGCTTATTTTACTGTTATTATTTATGTAAAGAGACTCACCCTAGCATTTCTTGTTGCCTGCTCTCGTGGCGACAAGCGGTGATTCTCGAGTGATGGTCTTCATGTATTCAGGGTTTTATTGAGTCGGCTCTCGATAGTAATAATCGGCCTGGGGTCTTAGTATTATTTATGGTTATGTATTAAACTTATTTTGAACCTATGTATTGAGTATGTGAACTCAATTTTATTTCATTTGTCCGCAAAACGATTTGATGGATTCTCAGTAAGCGTTAAGCGGTGGTTCTGATGGTTTTTATCCATATGGCTATGATATGAGATTTATGCATTTGATGAGTCTGGATTGGTTAAATATGTTTGACGTCTTTTTTCATTAAATGTACCACCCTCTTTGAGGTGCGTGGAAAGTTTTGAAAAACTCTGATTTTAATTAATTGAATTAGCTTTAAATATAAGGGGGTGTTACATGCGCTGCAGTGGTGCTTCACACGCCAGTGAAATGCCCAAATTCCGCGTGTTTCTGTCCAACGGCGCCTCACTCTCGCCTCACTCGCGCTTCATGCGCCAGTGCCTGTTTTTCACAGTTTTTCACAGTTTTGTCATTGTTTTTGTAAATTGAATATCTTTTGAACCGGGAACCCGATTGAGGTGTTCTAAGATGCGTTGGAAATATTATTCAGAGGCCTAACTGAATATTTTATTTTAAGGCAAAATAAACCGTTTATTGTTGCTGTATTTATTAAGTAAAAGGTGCTGTTTATGAAAATGTTATTGTTATGTTTATATAATTGAATTGCTGTAAGAGGTTATACTACTAGTGTACTCCTTGACTATGGCTAGACTGTGGTTTACCACTAAGGCCAGAATTTCTTTCACTGGTGTATTTACAAGGGCATCACTGAGAACCTTGCAAATGTGGCCAATGCCTTTTGCAAGTGGTACCAGTTACCTGAGTAATCCTATAGTCAATCAGTTTACTATTTTATAATCCACAAAACTAAAGGATAACCGTAAGATATATATATGCTTATGATGACGTGACTATATGATGTTGATGAATGTGTCGGTTCATGCTATGGGTGATTCTGATGATGTGTTAGTTAAGATTGTAATGTGAATGACGAATACCCTCTACGAGTGTTTTATGATGACATGCCTTGAGTGGTTATTTCTTTTATGATGATGATGATGAGTACTCCGAGTGAGTGTTGGTTGAATTGCACATGTGTTATAGAATCTCATGGCATGTGCATACTATGACTAATATTGATGATGTTATGCCTTGAGTGGTTTTTCTTCTATAATGAAGATATGCCTTGAGGGGTTTTTAAAGATGATATGGTACCATCATGCATATGCCCGCGTGTGGGTTGCATTTTCATACATAATCATAAGCGTGAGTTATTCTTTGTTGTGATTGGAGCTGGTGTTGTGTATTTATGATGTGGTGACGATGATGATACCTTGTGATTGTCTGCTTTCATCTCTCTATTATGTATCTGAATATGTTCCATTGAAATTCTCACCCCTTCTGCTTGGAATGTTGCTCTATCGTGGCAACGCTGAAGGTACCCGCGAGTGAAGGTCTTGCTGCCTTATTCTTTTAGTTTTTGGGACGTATTGTTGTGTCGCTCTCTGATGCTGTAACACCTAGGGGCGTGAGTGAAGTTGGATAATTTGTTTAATAGTTGTATGCTGATTTTTTTATTGTTACATTGAGACGTGTTTGAGAGTATTTGGTGAGTGGTGTTTATGCCGCTGCGATTGCGTTTTATGCGGATGGGATTTTCCATAACTGTTGTTTGATTGCACAAATTTGAAGAGTGCATATTTGATGAGTTTTAAGGAAGCTGTAGCATTTCTTTTCTATCAATTAAAAACAATTTTTATTTTTGAAAAAGAATTACTCTGATAAATGACACGTAATATAAGGGTAGAAAAGGGGTGTTACACACTTGGCTTCTTGCCCACAGCAGACTTCTTACCATCAGCAGACTTACTACCACCAGCACACCTCTGTTTTCCTCAATCAGCAGACACCTCATATGGCTTACTCCGTTTCTGGAACTCACCTCTATCAGCAGCATGAACAACAATTTAGAACTAGTCTAGCAACACCTAATTGTCATAAACACTATGACAGACAGACTTGGCCGGACAGACCGAACTTTTGCTCTGATACCACTAATGTAACACCCCATTTCTACCCGGTAATTTAGAATAAAAATCAGAGTATAAAAATCATTTTTCTCATTTAATGGAGCGTTACACTCTTCTCTTAAAAACACTCAAACAGTCGGTTCAGCTCAGAAAATACGAACCAATACATAACACCATATAAAACGTGGGATATAACTCATATCATGCAACGGAATAAACTACAGTTCACGAGAATAATTCTCAATCTCAAAATACATAGTACAACAGTAAAGAACTCAACACTGAGCAAAGCAACCAAAATAAGGTTCATAACCCATCCCCTAGGTGCTACGTGATCGAGCGAGCATCGACTCGTGGAATAGTGAAGGTGACAAGCCTTCACTCATGACTACCTGTGGTAAACAACAACAGAAAGGGTGAGTCTCGAACTATATAATAAAAGCGATAATAGGCAATATATACAATCACAGTTCATAGCACAACCAATCATACCAATCATCACTCAAATCATGTTCATGCTCTCATGAGAATGTATGCAATGTAGTTATGCATGTGGTACCATTTGCCCTCCGGCGTTCTCAATATTTGCCCTCCGGCATTCTCAATATTTGCCCTCCGGCAGTCTCATCATCAATGGAGTCCTCATGACTCACGGCCTCCGCCGCCTCAAAGCTTCACAATCAGTTTTATAAGCTCTACGACCGCAGCCGAATGTATGCATGAGACTCCATGTAACAACACAACACATTCTCAAGCATCTCAATCCACGCACTAACTCTTACCTCATTATTAATCTCATTTTATAGCCCTCATGGCTTGGCCCTCCGGCTCATGCCCCCATGGCATCCTCAGTCATCTCAAGGTACACGCTCAACACAATTAAGTCCCAAGGACTAATCTCATCTAGAGGACTCAACCTCACTCAAGGACCTAAACCACCATTTAGGACCAAAACAATCATCTAGGGACCAAACTGTCACCTAGGGACAAAAACAAAGACACGCTTAGGCACTTGGCAAAGCACCAGCGCCATTTTCCCCACATTCGCGCCTCGGTGCAACACAAAGACTAGCGCCGTAAACACAAAGACTTTGGCGCCCTCGTGGCAACACACCCACTGGGCCCCACTTTTTCTAGCAACCCCTGCAGGCGGCATGAGACCTAGACACCAACCTGCACACCAACTCAGACACAAACTCGAGCATGTGCTCCAGCCCTAGGCGCCTGGCAAAGACAATTTGGCGCCCACAATCGACCCCGCACTCACAACACTTGCAAACCAAAAACCACTCGAGCCAAAATGTTTAAAAATGTTTTTGGCGTGTAAATACAAAATATGGCACGGTGAAATATGTTCGTAAATGTGAGTTTCACTCAACCCACCCCATTTACACACACAAAACCACCCCCGGGACATTTGTAAAATAACACCGCAACGAGAAAACCACTCGAGCCAAAACACTTAAAATTGGATTTGGGCAGGTGAATGCAAAAGTTGGCACAATAAAATATGTTCAGAAATGTGAGTTTCACTCAACCCACCCCATTTACACACACAAAACCACCCCACCGGGACATTTGTAAAATAACACCTGCAACCAGAAAACCACTCGAGCCAAAACACTTAAAATTGGATTTGGGCAGGTGAATGCAAAAGTTGGCACAGTAAAATATGTTTAGAAATGTGAGTTTCACTCAACCCACCCCATTTACACACACAAAACCACCCCCACCGGGACATTTGTAAAATAACACCTGCAACCAGAAAACCACTCGAGCCAAAACACTTAAAATTGAATTTGGGCAGGTGAATACAAAATTTGGCACGAGAAAATGTGCCCAGAAATACAAGTTTTACTCCCCGGGCCCCAAAATACCCACATTATGGCGCCTGCACACCGACACACCCGCACTCGAGACACAATCCCAAAGACGTGAACAGAACCCAGCGCCAATTCCTCAAAGAAAGTGGCGCCCGAGAACAAGAACACGGCACCATAGCTCATCGCTATAGTGCATGTGGCGCTGAATCCTAGCCATTTCGCGCCCAAACACCAACAACTCCAAATTCTCAAATTCTCTCAATTCAAATCATCTCATATCACTCAAATACCAATTATAATCATGTCAACACACTCAATTGCATACCATAACACTCAATCATGCGTAAAAACCAATCAAGAACATAAAACCCCCAAATCAAAGCCCTAAATCGATTTTTATCATGCAATTTCTCAAATTCACCCAGCAACAACTCAATTAACAATCAATTGACATCAAATCAAGACTCTATGACTCCTATACAACCTATTATATCCTCTATTATAGAGTGAGACTCCCCTTACCTCGAATTAACCGTAGAAATTGATTCTCACAAAGTCACGTACAAGAACCACAGCAACTATGGAGCTTTCCTCTTCTTCTTTCTCCCTTGCGATCAACCCCTTTCTCTTCTCCTCTCTTGGTGCGCCGTCCTCTCTTCTCTCTTCTCCCTTTTTTCGTTTTCTTTCTTTTGTTTCTTCCTTTGGTGCGAAATGCACCAACCCTAGGAGCCTAAGTCATTGGGCTTGGGCTCCTGGGCCCAAAACAGCAGCTCTGGTATTTCTAATACCACTCCCTTCTATTAAAATAAAATACTAAATTATAAACACCATATTATAATTTAATATAATTAAAAATAGTGCAACACTTAAACAATTTAATCAATTTCTTAATTAAATTATTTGGGGTGTTACACAATTCCCCTTCGCTTCATCGAGTCTTCGCTTCAAACCTCGTAGGATAACTCTGTTGGCCGCTTCAGCTTGGCCGTTTGTCTGAGGGTGCTCGACCGAGGTGAAACGCTGCTTTACTCCTAAGTCGGCCAACATTTCTCTGAACCTTTTGTCCGCGAACTGGGTGCCGTTGTCAGTTATCACCGCCGAGGATCGGAACAGGCCAACACACACCGGCCGAAGAATTTGCTTACTTTCGCCGAGGTGATGGTTGCAAGCGGCTCGGCCTCGATCCACTTAGTAAAATAATCTACCGCCACGATCAAGAACTTGAACTGGCCTGGAGCAGGTGGAAATGGGCCTAGCAGATCCATGCCCCACAAGGCGAACGGCCAAGGTGAGACAAGACTTTGCAACTCTGTGGAAGGTGCAACGTGGACATCAGCGTGTACTTGGCACTTCCTGCACTTCTGAACGAGCTTCTTGGCATCCTCGTCCATGGTCGGCCAATAATAGCCGGCCCTGAGAGCCTTCTTAGCTATGGAACGAGCGCCCTGGTGACTTCCACAAATACCTTCATGAATGTCCTCAAAGACATGGTCGCGCCGACCGACGTAAGACACCTTAACAATGGAGAGGAGAATCCTCTTCTGTACAACTTTCCTTCTATCACCGAATACTTGGTCGCTCTGAGCCTGACCAACTTAGCTTGCTTCGGATCGCTCGGTTCTTCCCCTTCAACAATGTATCTCAGGATAGGGGCAATCCAATCTGAATCCGTATTGACACACAGAACGGCCAACGACTGGCTTGGCTTGGTTGACACGCTCGGCCGGTTTAGCGTCTCCTGAATCAGACTTCTGTGATTTCCCGGAGTCTTGGTACTTGCCAGCTTCGATAGTATATCTGCTCGAACATTTTCGGTCCGAGGCACGTGCAGAACTTCAGCTCGGTCGAACTGCTTGAGCAGCTCTCTTACTCTGGCCAGATAACTTTTCAGCACGTCATCCTTGGCATCGTATAATTCTTTGATCTGCGAGACTACAAGCAAGGAATCTGATCTGAGCTCGACTCGGTCGACACCGAAATCTCTGGCGAGCTGTAGGCCAGCTATGCACGCCTCATATTCGGCCTGATTGTTCGAAGTGTGGAACGCAAAAGTTAAAGAGACCTCCACAGCAAGGCCTTCTGAATTTTCTAGTATTAGGCCGGCTCCACTCCCCTTGCTATTGGACGACCCATCTACGTGCAAGATCCAGGTCGTTTCAGCTTGGTCTTCTGGGATAGGAGTCATTTCAGCAATAAAGTCGGCCAACACCTGCGCTTTTGCGGCCGATCTGGATTCGGATTTAATCCCAAACTCACTGAGCTCCACCGCCCACTTTATCATTCGTCCCGCCAGGTCTGGCCGATGGAGGACTTGTCTGATAGGCTGGTCGGTCCTTACCACGACCTGATGGGCCACAAAGTAGGGTCTCAATCTTCTAGCAGCTATTAGGAGTGCAAGGGCAAACTTCTCTATTTTCTGGTATCTCAGCTCGGGCCCTTGCAGCACTTTACTAATGAAATAGACCGGATTTTGCTTCAGGTCGCATTCTCTGACCAACACCGCGCTAAGAACTTCTTCCGTTATAGCCAGGTATAAATACAACGTCTCGCCCGGCAGCGGCTTGGTCATAATCGGCGGGTTGGTCAATGCTTGCTTCAATTCATCCAATGCTCGCTGGCATTGGTCGGTCCACTCAAAATCCACCTCTTTCTTCAGCAGTCTAAACAGTGGAAGCGACTTGCAGGCCGCTTTGGGAATGAACCTGGATAGGGCAGCTACCATGCCGTTCAGCTGTTGTGTTCCTTTTTAGTTGTGGCGGCCTCATATCGGCGCGACCACTCGCACTTCTCAGGGTTTGCTTCTATCCCTCTTTCAGTTAGGTGGAAGCCCAAAAATCTGCCGGCCCTCACCCCAAATATTTCCCTGAGGTCGCTCACATGATCTGGGTCTGTCACGCTTTTGATGATCATGTCGTCCAAGTACACCTCTGAGATTCGACCGATCTGCCTCTTGAAAATTTTGTTCATCATCCGTTGGTAGGTCGCCTCCAGCCGTTCTTTTAGCCGTAAAGGCATCACCTTGTCTTGAAAATTTCCCGATCCGTCATGAAGGTCGTCTTGTGTCGATCGGGGGAATACATCGTGATCTGATTGTATCCTGAGTAAGCGTCCAGAAAAGACAGTAATTTGTAGCCCGAGGCCCCATCGACCAGCTTGTCGATGTTGGGTACGGGGAAGGCATCCTTCGGGCATGCCTTATTTAAGTCGGTGTAGTCTACACACATTCTCCATTTGCCATTCTTCTTTTTGACCAACACGACATTGGATAGCCAGGTCGTGTACTTGATCTCTTCTATGAAATTGGCCTTTATGAGGTCCTCAACGGCCTTTGCAGCGGCTTGAGATTTTTCCTCGTTCTGAGTACGTCTTCTTTGAGCGACCGGCTTGACCCCTTCATCGACTGAAAGTTGATGGCAGGCTACTTCGATAGGAATGCCGGGCATGTCTGATGCCTGCCATGCGAACAGGTCAGCATAGTCTCTCAAACATTGCACAAGGTCTTGCTTCACTTGCTCTGGTAGGTCGCTACCGAGCTTGACTATCTTTGTTGGGTCGTCCCCCAACTGCACATCTATTAGCTCTCCATGAGGTTCTGGCCTTTTCAACCTGTTTTTTAGCTCTCGGGCTAAGTCATCATCGTTATCCTCTGGGTCGCTGTCTGGATCATACCGAGCATCCAGATCAGTGACATTGACTTGATGGCCTTCGCCAGTGCTTCGAACATTTGGGCCAAGGTCTACCTCATCGCAAATTTGTTGATACAGATCGTGGCACCGTCTTGCTGCCTCTAGGTCGGCCGCTAGGGTAACTACCTGGTCGTCTTTGCTGTAGAATTTCATCTTCAGATGCACTGTTGACACCACGGCCTCTAGCTTGCCCAAGGTCGGCCTACCGATGATACACTGATAACATGATTTGAGGGGGAGTACGAGGAACGTGCGGCGGACCGCCCTGCATAAAGTGCTATCCAAAGGTCGTCACCAAATGTGACCATGAGCTCGATTGTCCCCAATGGGTAGGTGATCGCTCCATTGAAGCCCGTCAGGGGAGTAGGCTCGGCCTGGGGAATTATCTCGCTCCGATCAACCTTGATCTTGTCAATCAAGCCTTCAAACATGATGTCGGCCGAGCTACCCTGGTCGACTAGAATTCTTTGAACTTCAGTATTGGCCATAACTGCCCTGATTACCAACGGAACATAACTGTTTGGCCTGCCATCGTGCAGGTCGCTATCTCCAAACGAGATGGGGTCTGCTTCGAGACCGGTGGGATCGTTGATGTTGAACCGACCATCAGGAGCTCGTCCCACTTTCTTTTTGTGGCTTTATTTGATTCTCTACGGTCCAACGGGTTTCCACCGTGAATGACCATTGCAACGTTGCGACCTCTGGACCGTGGAGCGTCTCGATCCTCAGACCGGTCTTTGTCTTGGACGCTTGAAACAACTAGAGCGCCCTTTCCTCTGTCCGGATCAGTTTCTTTCGCTTTCGAGGTCGGCCGCCTTCCTCCGACCTCACATACTTTCCCAACTTGCCTTTTCGAATGAGCTCTTCAATATCATCCTTGAGGCCATACGATCGTTAGTATCATGACCTTGCTCTTGTGGTAACGGCAAAGATCTTTTAGTTGGTCGTGCCCCCTTCTTGAGCACGAGTGGATCGGGCCGCTTTACTCCCACAAATTCATTATTTTGGCACTCGCTATAGATCGTGCAATAGAGGTGTTTAGCCGAGAGCGATGATCGAACTTCTTATCTCGAAAGTCGACCGATTGTCGTGGCGACCTTCATGCCCCTTTGGCCGCTTCATCGCTTTTTCTTCTTTAGGTCGTGCACGGACGGCCTTTCTTTCGCCAAGGTTTCTTCATACGCCATGTGGACGTTAGCCTCGCGTTAAGAAGTAGCCGAGATCTTGGTAATGATTCAATGTAAACTCTTCGACGTAACCGGTGGTCGGTCGAATACCACGCTCGAGATATTTTAACTTGTCCTTGTATCGACAAGTCACGAACGGACTCGGCCTCGGTGTTAAACCGGTCGATATCTTGTCTCGGCGTCTCATTGTCATCGAACAATGTAATCCGGTATTCTTCATACCGATATTGGCGGCGGTTGGCGGTGTAGTGAGATAAAAGATTACGATCGATCGTCCCATGAGGAGATGGAATTGGGTCGAAGAGACTCCCACCATTCCAGTGTTCGGCCGTCCAATGACTGGGGAAAAAGCCTGTATTTCATGGTCGGTCCCAATTCCCTATAACAGCGATAATTATTGAAGTATGAGAGATGTTTGTCCGGATCCCCTCGTAGTCAAACTTGTTGAGATTGGGCGGCTTGCGCGAGATCTCTCGGAATCTTGTAACGCCTGATTTCCCTGGAGAACGGGCCGTGCTCGTTCTGAATGCCGTTCGACCCAAAGGGTTGCATTGCGAGGCATGCCTCGTTGCCCGGCATTCCATAAAATCCTCCGGATGGACCAGTTGGTGGAAGTTGAGGAGGCCTTCTGGGTCGCTCGCTTTGGCCTCTCCTTGGCCGGTGCGAAACATCCCTGATTCTTCCATCTCTATAACCTTCCAGCTCTTCTCGAGAATCCCAAGACCTGCTTCTCGACCGACGTGACCCAGACGACTCATTGGAGGAGTACCTCGTGGGTGAGCGGCCGGTGTCAGGATGGTAGCTAGAATCTTCATAATCATAGGACATTGAACGGCGTCTACGCGCGTTCCTGCTTGGGGGCGACCTACGCGCCCTGCTTCGTCTTGCCGGAGAGCGATGAGTAGTGCTCTCCCGGCGAGAGATGCTCCTTCGTGGAGGGGAGTGGTGTCTTCGCGCCGGTCGGCGGCGAGCAGAAGGTTCTCCGTCTTCGCACGCGTGCGCCCGAATCGACCCTCTTTCGTCTGACCGAGAGATGAGCGCGTCTGCATGCTGCGATCACACGATTTTTGTTTTGCGGGATTTGCAAACGGCGGCGAAGTGACATGGTCCGGCAGAGGTTCCTGAATGCCCGCTTCAATCAGCTCGGGCGGCAAGTCTCCAGGAACGGGCGGTTGAATCTGTTGGAGGATAGGTTCGCGACCGTTGTGCACCGAAGGTTCTTGTCGTGGAAGTCCTTGAGACTCGTGGATCGTGGACGCCACGCCCTCCCGGTCTGGCCGCTGATTTCGCTCGGAGGATTGAGTCGAGAAGTGGCCCGCGTCTGGGGCCGGTCACGTGGAGCCATGAATGAGGTAGGATAGCGCACGGGCCTCCCACTGTGGTCGCCAATTGATCGTACCTTGACCAATGAAGTGTTGAAGTAGTTGTTGCTTCGTCAGATGGGCCGGTCGTTGAATGGGTGAAAGGACCGGTCCTGGCTTCACGCGTTGAGCACCTCGGGTGATACCTGCAAAGACACTCCGACGATCTAGTGAGAGGTCGCTCGGGCAGATAGCACAAGGTTAGAGAACGTACCTGATGCCATATGCGAATGGCGTATATATACTGCGAGGTCCGACCGTTTTGCGAGGATTTCGGCCGGCGAGAATTGCGCTCCAAGCAGCGTGTTGGGCCGATCGAGTTGGGCCGGGCCGCAGGCCCAGTTGCTGTTGGCAGTTCTCGTATTTGCTGATACACCCAGGAACAGGACTTATTTATTTTTAGAGAGTCAAAACCTAGTCTAATTAATTAATGATTAATTCAATTTTTACCCTTTTATTTATTTATTTGCTTTTGCATAATTATGTTATTTATCTGTGTAAACCCTAGGGTAGAAGACGATATTTGTATATATGTTTGCTTGCAGCTCTTGGGTTGTTTTTTAAATTGCTCCTACACACACTTCACTTCTACATTTCACACACGTGAGAAAAGTCCTCTACCCGGACTCGAGCATAAATCTAAGTTAGAACGAGATTGCGTAGTGATGGCCTGCGGGACGTACGTCTCGTTGGGTGGTCACGAAAATCTCACCTAGAGTTTGATTCCTTTTGAGGATGCTATCCCTTCTAATAGTTTGCCTATTGTTGGGGTCAGTGTTCTTGACTGGGGTCCTTGGCTATAGGAACCATGTGTAGGATTCTTTAGAACCACCCTTGTGAGGTTCACTATAAAGAAAACTTTAGACCCACTCCATAAGATACCTTCCTAGGTTCACAAAGGAGCTTAACACCCTTGCATTCAAAACAAACATTAGTGCATACCGCCTTTTACAAACACAAAAATAAAAAAAAAATCAAATCAAAAAAACAAGAAAAATCAAAATTGTTATTTCCGCAAAGTTTTTTAGAAAGTATATTACATGCATTTTGTCTCTTTTGCATTACAAAAAATATTGAAATAAGCGTTTTATATCACATGCATTTCTATGACCATCAGGGAATTAAAAGTTTTATTTTGGAGAGAAGCCATGCATGCTAAAGTCAAAATCAAATTTTGTTCTTTACTCTCCAAATGAAAGTTTATAACTCCCCAATGTGATAAAATCAAATTATATGTTATCATCTCATGCACATCTCATACACATACAATTCATGCGCATACATTACCATTTCATTTACATTTCATACTAACATCATGCATTGAAAAAAAAAACAGAAAAAAGGCAAGTTGGTTCATCAACATCATTATTGGACTCGCTCTCAAGCAAGGAACATGGCCGAAAACCAAGACAATCAGGTATTGAAGGATGAGATTGAAAAGCTAAAGGAACAAATGATGGACATGTTGGGTTTGAAAGATCAGATGACCGATATTTTGAAGCTTCTCACCGAGAAGAATGCGGGCGACAACACTTCAGTTGGGGGCACCAATGACCAGGCCACAAACGCATCCCGTCATCATAACTCTGGTCCCAACACTCAGGGTGTGCAATGGTCTCAATGGGGTTTGCCACCAAATTACACGCCTCTGACCATGGGTGTTGTCAATGAAGAAACTATTTCTGGGGTTGCTGCACAGAATCAAGATGGAATAGCAGGAAACAATGTTGGTGATGATGAGACAGAACAAATTCAACACAAAACTTCTGGCACCACCAAAGGGCTTTTTCAAGTTTTCGAACCTGACTTCAAGAGTCACACTCGCCATGCTCCTCACAATGTGGTTGGTCTTTCTCAAGGCTACCAGGCTGAAGATCCTCAAGCAAGAGATAAGCTACAAATGCTAGAAGAGCGTCTGAGAGCTGTGGAAGGATCCAATGTGGAAATAAGAGACGCATATGACCTATGTCTCGCACTCCAATGTGGTTACCAGAACACCCCTTATCTTAATCAATTCGGTCTACTAACTTAAAATCAGAGTTTCAAAATTCCACTCAAAGGAGTGCTACATTTGGTGATAAAAAGAAAACAGAAAATCAATTATGTTCAAAACAGTTTCACTGCATTATACAAGCATGCAGTCATGCGCATCACCACGGCAAAAGGGTCTCAGCCCACCATATAAGGCACCTCGGCTAGTAACACAACAAGTCATATTACATAGTAATAGTTACACAAAATATGATAGTTTTAGTTCCAAAAGACTATCTAGCAAAATATACAAGATCAGCATACAAAACACTAAAAATAATCTACTCGGCCCCAACCGGTGTTACACGCACTGCAGCAGCACCACGACCGACTTGAGCTAGGCACAACCATCACTCATGAGTACCTGCAAGTTGCCACGAGAGCAGGCAACAATAAGCAGCTAGGGTGAGTCTCTTAACACAAGTAATATAATGTGAAGAAAGCTTAAGGATAGAGATAGTACTAAAAACACCTCGGTTCAACAATTACAGTCACTCACCGATAGCTCAATTAATCACAACAATTATCAATCAGCTCAACACAACAAATCATGTAATGTATGCATGTATGCAACCCATCCACAGGGCATTATGCAATGAGGTACCTCCACCGTCGTTATTTAGCCCGTCGGCATCTCCGTCGTTAACTCCGTCGTTATTTGATATGGAGACCGAAGTCCTACCATATCCGAGGCCGAGACCTCCTCCGTCGTAATATGCACATGAACATGTGACTTCATGACAAATACAATCACACACAAAACAATCATAACGTAATTGAATGTTTACACCGTCGTTCACCGTCGTTACTCCGTCGTTCTACTCCGTCGTTACTCCGTCGCTCACACTGACGTCTACACCACCTAGACATCATCACAGTGCTAAGGTCGACCCTACAACACGGGTAGAATCACCTTAGGACCTACAACCGACATCTCAGTCACCTCGGTAATCCATGGTGGACTACTTGTCACACCGAGGACCACAACGACACTTAGGGACCAAAATGTCACCTAAGGACCAAAATGGACTTAATCGCTCCCTTACTTATGCACATTGGTGCTAAAGTAGCACTCTCAGTAGCGTCCCACAATGGGTTAGACAACATTGGCGCCTAACCTCACCTCGGTTCACTATATGTGTACCTCGGCTAACCACGCAACATTACCTCAAGACACTATATGTGTGTACCTCGGCTAACCACACTCACAACCTCAATTCGGCATCGCGCTCACGATACACGCACTCCTTACACCAAAATCATCTAAGTCATGGAAAAATCACTCCTCGGTATTCCCGGTTCGGTTCACCTATTCTTAGGCACTGGGCGTTCACCTCGGTGACGCTACCTCTACCGAGGACTCTCTACACCTCGGTGTGTGGATATCTTGTGTTGCAGGTTAAGTTTTGATGATGAAGTAATCTAAGACAAAGTGACAAATGGAATTCCAAGGCACAACCAGCTCAAGAAGTAAGTCTATATCAAGGGTAGTCCCTAGGAAGTCGGGTCGTGTCTTAGGAATGAATGTAAACCGCTTTTGAGGATCACTCAAATAACATCACACACTAGCACTCACAATGAACCAAACATCTGTTTTCAATTGATAAAAGCATGTTAAATAGGTTAGGCACTTGTTTTTAAAGAAATAGATTAATGGCTTAATGTCTTACAAGAAATTGTTTTTGAACTAAAGAATATTCTTGATTTGGTATTTTAAAGCTAGAAATCGATTGTTCACTTGTTTCCACAAGCAAGCAATCGATTGTTCACTTGTTTCCACAAGCAAGCAATCGATTGATCACTTACTTCCACAAGCAAGCAATCGATTATTCACTCACTTTGAAGCACAAAATCGATTCATGGCCTCTTGGTTTTAAAAGAAGAATCGATTCATGGCTTCTTATCTTAAAGGAAACAATCGATTCTTTACCTACTTATTTAAAGCACAAAATCGATTCCTACCTTGTTTTTAAAGCTCATAATCGATTTCCATCTATAGTTATATAAGCCAATAATCGATTATCCACTTATTCATAAACCATTCCAACGGTCATATTTTTACATATTCTATAAATAGGGACTTAGGGCTTCACGTTTTACACACAACCTATTTTTCTCAAAAAGCTGAAGCGCATATCGCATACCACTGCACATTTCACTGTTTCCATCTTTTTGAGCTGATCTCTCTCAAGGGTTAGGTTGGGTATCTTCAAGTTGTTGTATTCACCTTCTTAGAGGTATTACTATCTTTTCTTGTAATTTGATTTTATTGTAATTGGGTTTTACTAGAGAGTGGGGTATCTCTCTAGGGTTTTTGATTGTAACAAGGGTGGGGTATCTCTTGTATCAATTGTTTGAGGGCTCTTGCACAAAGGTGGGGGATCCTAAGTGTGAAGAGCGCCTGAGTTTTGTAAGGGTTTGAAAGCACCCGCTTTAAGCTTTGATTTGATAGTGAAAATCTCACAAAGGGTTTTGTGAGGACTGGAGTAGGCCACTAGGAGGTGGCTGAACCAGTATAAATCTTCTGTGTTCTTTACTGTTTTATTTCTAATTCGTTCATTCTATTAACCTGCGCGAAAAACAATCTAAGTCGTTAAAAAGGGGAACGGTTTTCTAAAAATCTCAATTCACCCCCTCTGAGATCAAGCCACTTGGTAACAAGTGGTATCGAGCTAGACTCTTGTTTAAAGGGCCTAGCGCACTTCAAGAGAAATGGCTTCGTGTTGGTCTCTACGAAGAGGGTGCATCTCTTACCCGTCCTCCGGGATTCAACGGGAAAGATTATGCATATTGGAAAGAAAGAATGAGAATATTCATTGAAGGGGTTGATATCGATGTTTGGGATGCTGTGGAAAATGGACCCTATGTCCCCACACACTTAGTAAATGGTATTTTGACTGTCAAAGAAAGAGATGAATGGACTGATGATGATAAGAAAAAGGTTCAACACAATCTCCGGGCCAAAAACATTATTACTTCCGCATTAAGCCCTGATGAGTTCTTTAGGGTGTCAAATTGCAAAACTGCTCAAGGAATGTGGGACACTCTTCAAGTCACTCATGAAGGTACTAGTGAGGTAAAAAGGGCAAGAACAAACACTCTTATCCGAGAATATGAATTATTCAGAATGAACCCAGGAGAAACCATACAAGAAATGCAAAAGAGGTTCACTCACATAGTGAATCAATTGGGTTCTTTAGGAAAATCATTTCTTGCTGAAGACTTGATCAACAAAGTGCTAAGGTGTTTGAATAGAGAATGGCAACCGGAAGGTAATCGCTATAAATGAATCAAGGAATTTAGCTACCATGACACTCGCCACTCTTTTTGGCAAACTACAAGAGCACGAACTAGAGCTCACTCAAATGCAGAGCATGAAGAAAAAGATAAGAAAAAGAAAAGCTTGGCTTTAAAGGCCTCCAGTTCAAATCGACCTGATGACAGTGATGACTCAGAAAATGAAGATGATGAAGATGATGAGAACATGGCTCTTATGGTTAGAAAATTCAAAAAGTTCATGAGAAAGAAAAGTTTCCCTAAGAAGAGCTTTCCTCCAAAGAAATTCTCAAGCAAGGAAAACTCAAATCCTCCAACTTGCTACGAGTGTGGCAAACCCGGGCATATTAAGATGGAGTGTCCAAGCTTGCAAAAGAAGACATCAAAATTTGAGAAAAGGGGATTCAAAGAAAACAAAAGTAGAAAAGCCTACATAGCATGGGAAGACAATGACATGGATTCATCGAATGATTCAGAAAGTGAAGAAGCTCAAGTCACTCTCATGGCCGACCATGAAAGTGAAAGTGAAAACGAAAATGAGGTAGATTCTAACTCAAACTTCACTTAATGCATATGATGAATTACATGAAGCATTTCTTGAATTGCATAAAGATTCTTTGAAACTAGCTAAAGCATTAACTCAATCTAAGAAAGCAATTGATCATCTTCAAAAACAAGTTATCACCTTGACTAAGGAAAGATTAGAACTTAGAAACGAAAATTATAGTCTTGGTTGTTTGAAAGCCAATTATGTATGTGACAAATGTGCTGAATATGAAAAGAAAATTCATGAGCTTGAATGGACAATAGGAAAAATGTCTAGTATACAACATGTGCATCCTAGGTATTCAAGAAACAATTTCATGAAAAGGCATGTGCATCACACACGTAAGTACACTACTAGTCCATATATTAAATGTTATTATTGTGCTAAACCAGACATACTCGCATCTGTTTGCATGGCTAGAGGTAGACAAGTTGTGAAAAGGTATGGGTTCCCAAAAGGACCCTACCAAATGCTAACCCACAAGGACCCAAGGAGATTTGGGTACCTAAAACCTTGTTTTGAACCCATTGCTTGTATGCTTCAAGGCACGGGGTCGGATTGGTACCTTGACAATGGATGCTCAAAGCACATGACCTGGAGATATAACAAAGTTCTTAACTCTCACCCCAGATCAAGCGGTCATGTGACTTATGGTGATAACAATAGAGGAAGAATCCTCGGTGAAGGTAAAGTTGGTAAAGATTTATCTACTCGCTATTGAAAATGTGCTTTATGTTGAAGGTCTTAAACATAGCTTACTAAGCATTAGTCAATTATGTGATAAAGGAAACAGGGTAATATTTGATTCAGGATCATGCATCATTGAGGATAAAAAGAGCAAACAAGTTAGAATGATAGGAAACAGAGTAGAAAATATATACATGATTAATCTTGATGAAGTTTCTTCTCACAATGCATGTTGTCTCATTAGTAAGGAAGAAAAATCTTGGCTATGGCATCGTAGGGCAGCTCATATTCATATGGATCATCTTAACAAATTAGTCGCTAAGGAACTAGTTAATGGTCTTCCTAAAATCAAGTTTGAAAAGGATAAATTATGTGATGCATGCCAAAAAGGAAAACAGGTCAAAGTATCTTTTAAATCAAAAAAGGTTGTGTCTACTAACAAACCATTGCAGCTTTTACACATGGATTTATTTGGTCCCTCACGGACAAAAAGCTTTGGTGGAAATTACTATGCACTCGTCATAGTAGATGACTATTCAAGGTACACTTGGAACCACTATTTATTTCAAACAAAAGTGATGCATTTGGAGCTTTTAAGAAACTTGCTCGTAGCATACAAAATGAGAAAGAAATGAAAATTGTCTCCATCCGAACCGATCACGGTGGAGAATTTGAGAATGAAAGGTTCGAAAATTTTCGTGAAGAACTTGGTATTGATCATAACTTCTCAAAGCACTCTCGAACTCCTCAACAAAATGGAGTCGTTGAGAGGAAAAATAGATCCTTGGAAGAGCTTGCGAACAATGTTGAATGACCATGACATCCCAAAATACTTTTGGGTCAAGTCGTAGTACTTGCTTGTTATGTTATGAATAGAGTTTTAATTAGGCCGATCTTAAAGAAAACTCCTTATGAGCTTTACAAAGGAGAAAACCAAATATTGCACACTTACACACTTTTGGATGCAAATGTTTTGTCTTAAACAATGGAAAGGATAACTTAGGAAAATTCGATGCTAAAGTCGATGAAGGAATTTTTCTTGGTTACTCTTTATCTAGTAAAGCCTTTAGAATTTTCAATAAAAGAAATAAAGTAATTGAGGAATCTGTACATGTTACATTTGAAGAAACTAACCCCAAAAGGTTGGGAAAGGTTATTGATGATGTTGAGATGAGCTTGAGGTATTACAACTAGGTGATGAGAAGAAAAATGAAAATAAAGAGAAGGAAACTGAATCCACTTCTCAACAAAGAATCGAAGAAGAATCAATCGGTGAGTTACCAAAGGAATGGAGAATCCCAAAGCACCACTCGCTTGAAAATATCATCGGTGATGTATCAAAAGGGTAACTACTCGAAACTCTCTTAGAAATGCATGTAATCATATAGCCTTTGTATCTCAAATTGAACCTAGAAATCTAGATGAAGCTATAGTAGATGAACATTGGACTATTGCAATGCAAGAAGAGTTAAATCAGTTTGAAAGAAGTGAAGTATGGGATCTTGTCCCTAGGCCTGATAATCATCAAATAATAGGCACAAAATGGGTGTTTAGAAACAAACTAGACGAGTCGGGCATAATTGTTAGGAACAAAGCTAGACTAGTAGCTAAAGGTTATAATCAAGAAGAGGGAATAGACTATGATGAAACATATGCACCCGTAGCTAGATTAGAGGCTATTCGCATGCTCCTTGCATTTGCATCAATTATGGATTTTAAACTATATCAAATGGATGTCAAAAGTGCATTTTTGAATGGCTTTATTCAAGAAGAAGTGTATGTTGAACAACCACCTGGCTTTGAAAATTATGAAAAACCAGATCATGTTTTTAAACTCAAAAAGGCTCTTTATGGTCTGAAGCAAGCTCCAAGAGCTTGGTATGAAAGATTGAGCAAATTCCTACTCAATCACGATTTTCAAAGAGGGAAAGTTGACACTACACTTTTTATAAAGAAGTCAAAAGATGACATCTTACTTGTACAAATCTATGTGGATGATATTATATTCGGTGCTACTAATGAATTGCTTTGCAAAGAATTTTCTAGTATTATGCAGAATGAGTTTGAAATGTCAATGATGGGAGAACTCAACTTCTTTCTTGGGCTTCAAATAAAACAACTGGTATCATAGCCCAAGGTTCGGCTTTGTGGGGGAGCGGCTAGCGATGTGGGTGACACACTTGAGGGGGAGATTGTTGAAAAATTCAAGTGTGAGTAGCTGAGTCCCACATCGGCTAGGAATGAGCTATATGAAGGACATATAAGAGAGGGGACCCATATACCTAATACCTTAAGGTTTTGGGTAGAGATGTGGTGTCCAAGTCTCTTGGTGGTCTGTTCATTGGATAGCTCGGTAATTCTCCCCATGCTCCCCCAGACTCCCCAACAACTGGTATCAGAGCCAAGGTTCGGCTCTTTCGACTCGCAAACTACGTCTCACGCTTACCCTTTTGATCATGACAAAAAGGGGGAGAAATATAGGATTAGGATTGTCACTTTGCATTTAGATAGGGGGAGCATTAAGTAAGGGGGAGTCTAGATACATATCTTTAATATTAGAACATTGTTTTTTGCTTGATGAACTAACCTCCCACCTAAGATGAATTAAAATTTTGTCATCATCAAAAAGGGGGAGAATGTGGATATCTTGTGTTGCAGGTTAAGTTTTGATGATGAAGTAATCTAAGACAAAGTGACAAATGGAATTCCAAGGCACAACCACTCAAGAAGTAAGTCTATATCAAGGGTAGTCCCTAGGAAGTCGGGTCGTGTCTTAGGAATGAATGTAAACCGCTTTTGAGGATCAGCTCAAATAACATCACACACTAGCACTCACAATGAACCAAACATCTGTTTTCAATTGATAAAAGCATGTTAAATAGGTTAGGCACTTGTTTTTTAAAGAAATAGATTAATGGCTTAATGTCTTACAAGAAATTGTTTTTGAACTAAAGAATATTCTTGATTTGGTATTTTAAAGCTAGAAATCGATTGTTCACTTGTTTCCACAAGCAAGCAATCGATTGTTCACTTGTTTCCACAAGCAAGCAATCGATTGATCACTTACTTCCACAAGCAAGCAATCGATTATTCACTCACTTTGAAGCACAAAATCGATTCATGGCCTCTTGGTTTTAAAAGAAGAATCGATTCATGGCTTCTTATCTTAAAGGAAACAATCGATTCTTTACCTACTTATTTAAAGCACAAAATCGATTCCTACCTTGTTTTTAAAGCTCATAATCGATTTCCATCTATAGTTATATAAGCCAATAATCGATTATCCACTTATTCATAAACCATTCCAACGGTCATATTTTTACATATTCTATAAATAGGGACTTGGGGCTTCACGTTTTACACACAACCTATTTTTCTCAAAAGTCAAGCGCATATCGCATACCACCGCACATTTCATCGTTTCCATCTTTTTGAGTGACCTCTCTCAAGGGTTAGGTTGGGTATCTTCAAGTTGTTGTATTCACCTTCTTAGAGGTATTACTATCTTTTCTTGTAATTTGATTTTATTGTAATTGGGTTTTACTAGAGAGTGGGGTATCTCTCTAGGGTTTTTGATTGTAACAAGGGTGGGGTATCTCTTGTATCAATTGTTTGAGGGCTCTTGCACAAAGGTGGGGGATCCTAAGTGTGAAGAGCGCCTGAGTTTTGTAAGGGTTTGAAAGCACCCGCTTTAAGCTTTGATTTGATAGTGAAAATCTCACAAAGGGTTTTGTGAGGATCTGGAGTGAGCCACCAGGAGGTGGTGAACCAAAGATAAATCTTCTGTGTTCTTTATTGTTTTATTTCTAATTCGCTCATTCTATTAACTCGCGCGAAAAACAATCTAAGTCGTTAAAAGGGGAACGGTTTTCTAAAAATCTCAATTCACCCCCCCTCTTGAGACCTGAAGCCACTTGGTAACAACACGGTGACCTAAGGTGAGACACCTACACTTCTGGTTTATGCATCCCTACCCTCGTTAATGGTGTTTAGACACATACTCTCCCTCAAACTCACCAACAGACCCTCAACACTAAGACACTCTAAGCGTTGACTTCCCTCAAGCTCGGTTTCTCTCACTCTAGGCTTAAGGTATTTCGGTTTACGCACGTAATAAGGCGCTTAACTCCCCTTTTTACTTCTTTTACTCTGTTTCTTCACTTAAACTCAACATGCACACTCGGATAGCCTGACGAGGTTATCGTCACCGATGGTAGTCGTTCGCGGAGTACACAACCTTAATTAAGGTCGTGGGTCCGACTCACTCCATTTGCTCTGATCCTCTCCTTAACTCTACATGCAAGCTCATTTCTCCACACTACATTGATTTACACTTTGATGCCTCACCATGCAAAGCTCACTTGCATCATTACTGCAATGCAGAGAGTTACACTCCTCTCTCTTTCCCAACCGATCACCGTCAGATCTCACCACAAATCTCAAAGCAAGGAGCAAAACACAAAGAAAGATACATCATGAACAACACATAAAACACACATGCAAGGTGATCAAAACCACTCACACCAAAACACTATCAACACTGAAGAATATTACAAGGATTAAAAGACCCCCTAACCTTAATGATTCGAGAAGAGATGAGAAAACTCCACTCTCCAACAAACCACAACAACAAGCTCTCCTCTCCTCTCCTAGCTTGAACTCTCCACGCTCAAGTTCTCTTCCTTCTCTCTTCGGTTCTCACTTCTCTCTCTACTTCCTCAATTTAGAAACTTAACTATATTTTTGAACTGAATGGGATGTCTCCTTCGAAGGTACCATTTAATATGTCCCAATGGACTTAAATGGGCCTTGGCCTTATTAGGCCGTGGGCTTTCTACTACTCACACCCTTTACCTACTTTGACATTTCCCTAAAATAGTAACACATGCTTAGCTTTTACTTAATGAATTACTTGACTTAAGAGTAAAATGTTGCAAACCCTTAATAACTCAACTAAGTTAATTAATTGAATTATTTTGGGGTGTTACAACTCTCCCCTACTTAGGAGATTACGTCCTCGGAATCTTACCTCAATCAAACAGCTCGGAATAGGCTTCCTTCATCTTGCTCTCTAGCTCCCAAGTAGCATGCTCACCAGCAGCTCCTACCCAAACCACCTTCACTAACTTGATTTCGTTTCCCCTAAGAGTCTTTACTTCTCGGTCTTCAATTCTGATTGGCATTGTCTCCACAGTGAGGTCGTCTCTCACTTGCACATCATCCAATTGAATGACATGGGACGGGTCAGGAACATACTTCCTCGGTGAGATACATGGAACACATCGTGCAAATTTGATGATTGGGTGGCAATGCAATTTGATATGCCACCTTCCCAACTCTCCAAGATTTGATAGGTCCAATGAAACGAGGTGTGATTTCTTGGACCTCGAGCTCGTCCAACTCGATCCACGGGGGTGACTCTAAGGAATACATGGTCACGGCTTGAAATTCTAAGTCCTTCCTTCTCTTGTCATGGTAACTCTTCATGCGCTTTGTGGACGCCTCATCTTCTCTCTGATCATCTTAACTTTCTCGGTAGTCTCCCTAACCAACTCGGGTCCCAACACAACCCTCTCTCCTGTCTCATACCAACATAGTGGAGTCCTACACCTACGGCCATACAATGCTTCAAATGGTGCCATTCCAATACTTGAATGATGACTGTTGTTGTAAGTGAATTCTATCAATGGTAGATACGAATCCCACGCACCTCCTTGCTCAAGCACACAAGCTCTCAATAAGTCTTCTAAAGATTGGATAGTCCTCTCGGATTGACCATCGGTCTGAGGATGGTATGCCGAGCTCAAACGCAACTTGGAACCCAACGCCTCTTGCAAGCTCTTCCAAAATTCTGAGGTAAACCTTGGATCTC
This sequence comes from Oxytropis ochrocephala, assembly GCA_020916435.1. Lineage (NCBI taxonomy): Eukaryota > Viridiplantae > Streptophyta > Magnoliopsida > Fabales > Fabaceae > Oxytropis > Oxytropis ochrocephala. Next base: position 31,852,342 of record CM037095.1, read on the forward strand.
TGTCTGAAACAATACTCAGAGGGATTCCACGAAGCTTCACAATGACATTGATTTAAATTTCTGCTAACCTCGGCACTGGGTATGTGATGTTAATAGGAATAAAGTGTGATGACTTTGTTAGCCTATCAACAATCACCCAAATGGTGTCAAACCCTCTTGTTGTCCTCGGCAACCCGGTTACAAAGTCCATGGAAATGCTGTCCCACTTCTATTCAGGAATATGCAACGGTTGCATCAACCCCCGCGGCCGTGCTCCACCTTTGACTTCTGGCAATTCAAACAAGCATAAACGAAACGAGCTACATCCTTCTTCATTCCTTGCCACCAGAATAATTTCTTCAAGTCTTGGTACATCTTCGTAGCTCCTGGATGGATACTCAACCGACTTCTGTGACACTCTTCCAGAATAGCCTTCTTGATCTCTTCATCATCAGGTACACATATCCGTCCTCTGAACCTCAACAAACCTTGCGCATCCAACTCAAAATATTTATTATCAGCTCGGCCAACACTTACAAACCCATCAACCAACTTCACATCAACCTTCTGTGCTTCCCTTATACTAACCATGAACTCATTGGTGATCTTCAGCATTCCCAACTTAACACTCCGAGGTGTTACTTCACATACAAGGCTCAAATCTCTAAACTGTTCAATCAGTTCCAGCTCCTTTACCATCATTGATGACACATGCAGAGATTTCCTACTCAGCGCATCACCTACAACATTGGCCTTCCCCGGGTGATAGTTCGCATCAAGTCATAGTCCTTCAATAACTCCAACCATCTCCTCTGCCTCATATTCAGTTCCTTCTAATCAAACAAGTACTGCAAACTCTTGTGATCACTAAACACCTCGAACCTTGATCCATAAAGGTAATGCTTCCATATCTACAATGCAAACACTACGGCAGCTAGCTCTAAATCATGAGTGGGGTAATTCTTCTCATGAGTCTTCAGTTGCCTTGAAGCATACGCCACTACTTTACCTTCTTGCATCAGCACACAGCCCAAACCTAACTTAGATGCATCACAGTAAATCACAAAAGGATCCTCTGGATTAGGCAACGTCAAGATTGGCGACGTTGTCAATCTCCTCTTCAACTCTTGGAAACTCTCTTCACATCGGCCATCCCATACGAAAGCCCTATCTTTACATGTCAATTGGGTTAATGGCAACGCCAATTTGGAGAAACCCTCAATGAATCTTCTGTAGTAACCGGCTAGCCCCAAGAAGCTCCTCACCTCGGTGGCCGACTTGGGTGCCTCCCACTTCAACACGACTTCAATCTTTGAAGGGTCCACCGCAATCCCCTTCTTTGGAAATCACATGGCCTAGGAAACTCACTTCCTCAACCAAAACTCACACTTGGATAGCTTCGCATATAACTTCTTCTCCTTCAGAACCTCCAACACTATCCTTAAGTGCTCGGCATGCTCTTCTGCCGACTTGGAGTAGACCAAAATATCGTCTATGAACACTACCACAAACCGATCTAAGTACTCATGGAAAATACGATTCATATACTCCATGAATACCCCTGGAGCATTAGTGACACCGAATGGCATTACTAAGTACTCCTAGTGTCCATACCGAGTTCTAAAAGCCGTCTTTGGTACGTCTTCGTCCTTCACTTTGATTTGATGGTAGCCTGACCTCAAATCAATCTTTGAAAATACTTGAGCACCCACTAATTGATCCATCAAGTCGTCAATTCTTGGTAGTGGATACTTATTCTTAATTGTAACCTTGTTCAACTGTCTGTAGTCCACGCACAACCTCATGCTTCCATCTTTCTTCTTCACTAGCAACACAGGTGCTCCCCATGGTGACACACTTGGTCTTACGAATTTCCTTTCTAGCAATTCTTCTAATCTGCTTCTTCAAATTTCGGATGACTTGGATGCAGACATCCTATAAGGTGCCATAGACACCGGTCTTGTTCCAGGAATCAACTCTATGGTGAACTCGATCTCTCTCTCAGGTGGAACATCAGGTATTTCTTCAGGAAACACCTCGACAAACTCTCTAACCACTGGCACATTTTCAATCTTGACTTGATTCTCTACTGTTAATGACGCCCATAATGCAAACAGAGTAACCCCTTCTCCTAACAACTTGCGCACTTGACTAGCAGGAAGTAAAACCGATTCCTTCACCTCGGCAACAGGAAAACTAACTGATCTCTCAGCGCAATGGATATGAACATGGTTGTCTACTAACCAGTCCATACCAAGGATGACGTCCATTCCCTCTAGTGGTAAACAAATTAAATTAACAGAGAAGTCCCTGCCGAATATAGTCAGTGGGCACTTCGAACATACCAGAGAGGTAGTCACTGAACCCATAGCCGGAGTGTCAATGACCATCTCTCTCCCCAATGAAGACAACACTAAACTCAGTCTATTAGCACACATGGCAGAAACGAAGGAATGAGTTGCACCAGTATCTATAATTGCAACTAGAGGAACACCGTTGATATAACACGTACCTTTGATTTCGTTCACCACCTCGGACCCAGCTAGTGCAAACACTTTCCCCACGCCTTTCTCTTGCTTTGGCTTTGGACACTTAGGACTAATGTGCCCCATCTCTCCACAATTGAAATAGACTATCTCCTTTCTCCCACACTCAGCAGATAGGTGGCCCTCCTTGCCACATCTATAACACCTCTTCACCTCAGCCTTGCACTCCTTCGCCTTGTGCCCAGGCAATCCACACTTGTAACAAGTCAGAATAGCAGGAGCGTCTCCCCTACTAGGCTTTCCTCTCCCTGCAGAGTTCCCTTTTCCTCTACCACCAGAATGGTCATAAGGCTTCCAACGGTTCATAAATTCTGCAGCAGTCCACCAACTCAGAATACACCCTTATCCTTTGATACCCAATGGCCTGCTTGATCTCAGGCTTCAAACCGTTCTCAAACTTGATACACTTGGAGAACTCAGCAGTAGCTCCAGTGTAATGGGGATAGAACTTCGCCAGCTCGGAAAACTTGGCAGCATACTCCGACACGGTCATGTTACCTTGCTTGAGCTCCAAGAATTCCATCTCCTTCTTTCCTTTCACGTCTTCTGGGTAGTACTTCCTCATAAACTCCCTCTTGAAAATATCCCATGTGATCCCTTCCTCCGCAGCTTCCAACCTTTGAAGAGATTCAAGCCACCAGTCGTCGGCTTCCTCAGCGAGCATGTGAGTCCCAAACCTCACCTTTTGCTCATCGGTGCAATCCATCACTCTGAAAATTCTCTCTATCTCTTTCAACCATACTAGAGCCCCATCAGGATCATACCTCCCCTTGAAGGTAGGAGGATTCTCCCTCTGGAAAGTAGCAAGTCTATGAGCTCAAAGATCCTCGGCATTCTCACGAGGTCGATTCCCATAGCATTTGCCATCGCCTCCAACGCAGTTAGAAAGATCATTTCTTCCAAATTGCTCCACCATTTCTACTTCACTGATCACACAATCAAGAACTGGTTTAGAACGAGCCTAAGACTCGAGGCTTAAGACACTTAGACTCAACTACTTGGTCGGACAAGACCGAACTTATGCTCTGATACCAACAATGTAACACCCCCTTATCTTAATCAATTCGGTCTACTAACTTAAAATCAGAGTTTCAAAATTCCACTCAAAGGAGTGCTACATTTGGTGATAAAAAGAAAACAGAAAATCAATTAAGTTCAAAAGCAGCCACAAAGATTATACAAGCATGCAGTCACGCGCATCACCACGGCAAAAGGGTCTCAGCCCACCATATAAGGCACCTCGGCCAGTAACACAACAAGTAATATTACATAGTAATAGTTACACAAAATATGATAGTTTTAGTTCCAAAAGACTATCTAGCAAAATATACAAGATCAGCATACAAAACACTAAAAATAATCTACTAGGCCCCAACCCAGTGTTACACGACCAGAGCAGACACGACCGACTTGAGCTAGGCACAACCATCACTCATGAGTACCTGCAAGTTGCCACGAGAGCAGGCAACAATAAGCAGCTAGGGTGAGTCTCTTAACACAAGTAATATAATGTGAAGAAAGCTTAAGGATAGAGATAGTACTAAAAACACCTCGGTTCAACAATTACAGTCACTCACCGATAGCTCAATTAATCACAACAATTATCAATCAGCTCAACACAACAAATCATGTAATGTATGCATGTATGCAACCCATCCAAAGGGCATTATGCAATGAGGTACCTCCACCCTTTACCTACTTTGACATTTCCCTAAAATAGTAACACATGCTTAGCTTTTACTTAATGAATTACTTGACTTAAGAGTAAAATGTTGCAAACCCTTAATAACTCAACTAAGTTAATTAATTGAATTATTTTGGGGTGTTACAGTTACCATAGGAGGAAGAATAGAAAATGCAATGAAGACTGGGAAGATCACTCATAATTCTGACGGGACTCCTACAATGTTCAATAAGAAGAAGGGGGAAGTCAACGCTATAGGAAATTCGCACTATAATTCCTCAGCACCATCAAGCCATCAAGGGTCATCCCAATATGACCCCATTCCCATATCATACACTGACTTGTGCAGCCAAATTATCACCACAATTTGATTTCTCCTCTTGAGATGAGACCGATTCAGCCTCCATTCCCAAAAGGACACGACCCAAAAGTCAGCTGTGAATTCCACGCTGGGGCAGTCGGTCACTCAGCTGAAAATTGTTATCCCTTAAAGCACATCGTTCAAGGCCTCATTGACACAAAGAAGCTGAACTTTAAGGAAGGTGATGATTAAATAGCGATTTTTTCTCCCGCAAATAAAGAGTTCAAGAAGCGAGCGATCGTTGATTTTTCTGTGATTTTCAATTCAAAGTAATTTTCTGTAATGCAAATCCTATGGCTCTGCCCAAGGCCTTGGGATATTTCAATAAGGGCACACATGTTTCATTTCAGTATCATTATTAACAAAATAGCATTTTGAATTCTCTAAATTCTCCTTATATCTCTCTCATTTGTTCGCTTTGCCTTCTCCTCTAATCGTTTTCACTTTCAACTAATGCAGATCAAAATTCTTGAAAATAGCAATATCGGTAACTCATGTCATAACCTTGATTACCTCATTAATCAAACTGAGGAAAATGTTGAAGATTACTGGGAAGCCCCGTGAGAATCTGGCTGGAAATAACTGAATCTACTGACTTGGGCACGAAAGGAAACAAAAAGAATTAAGGACAACGAACCAAGAAAATTCATTCGAATCTTGTCTGATTGGATCGGCGTCATGGCATGGATACATCAAGTCATAAGAGGCTATTAAACACCCACCGGTGTAACAAGATCTGTGACTGTTAAAATTTAGTCTGCCATTACGGCCTTCCAAAAAGATCGTCACAAGCAATGGTGGTAGGGTGTTGGTAGACTTCAGGTCATGCTCATAGCCCCTCCCCATACCTCCTAGAGGTGAATGAGGCAGTTGCAGCAACAAACAAAGAATATCAAAGAAATCCCGCAGAATGCGATCCGCAAACACTCCCGTGGGCCTCACATGGAGGTTAGACCTCATTTCACACTTCAACAGGGGCAACCCAACACAACAAAAGAAGTGCTCCCATTAAACCTCAAGGAACAAAATGGTTGCCCCATGTCGCGACCAGCTGTATCAGATAAGAAAAAAGAAAGCTTAAGAAAGTCTGTCTTCGACAATTTCAAGAGAGAGACCTGGTGCCCAAGGAAATCTTACCTATCCAAAAGGATTCTCAACCTCGAATTACGAAGAACCTTACGCGTTGAAGAAATTGTTCTCTGAAAGAGCCTTAACTCTCACGACGGTGAAGACCTCCCAATCAACTCAGATGCAGTCAAGAAATACTATGCCTAAATGAAAATATATAGAAAAAGAGAAAAATGAGCCAAGCAAGAATAAGCTCGCTAGGTCGAAAACCCAAAAGGGCGGCCTAGACAAAAGTTAGAGCGACCCGATGGATCGAAAACCCAAAAGGGCGATCCAGGCAAAAATTAGGGTCAAAAGATTGGACCAAAATACTGAGGCACACAACACTTATGAAAGTCGGACAATGAGGGGATCAAGGTGGTGAACATGAGTAGCCGATGGTGTTATCTCAAGGAGATTAGCTACCAACAAATCTGCTTAGTATTTTTGGCTCTTCTGTTTCTTTCAACTCGGTTACTGATGTAATCTTCAGTTAGTGTGCCTTCTGCATACTCGGCTTCCAATATTAACATCAAACACTTTCCCGTCTCTTTCATTCTCTCTATTTTTGAAATGATGTTTTATGATAAATGATACTGAATTGTGAAACATGTGGCATAATCATAAGCATTACCATCATTACGAAATTTTTGCTAATCACATAAATGACATAATCTCCTGCAAAAAGCAGTCATTGCAGAAAACGAATAGCTCTTATGACAATTCGCGATCACCAGCATGTCGATCCAGCAGTACAAATACACAAGATGGCTTCATATCTCACACTGGAAGTCCCGCGAGTTGATGAAACAGTAAAAAAGAGATTGCCAAAAAAAAAAAGGGGTCATCCTACATTTCATTCATCATCCCACCACATATCAATCATTGCATGTGCATACATCACATACAAGCAGATATCTTTCATTGCATTGTTAAATACACCAAGCATAGGTTGCTTTTTCATTTTAAAAAAAAAAAAAAAACACGACAAGTGTCAATCCCTATATTTTGTTCCTCTAAAATCAGTGTAACACCCCTTTTGTAGCCCTTAATTTCCAACGTCATTATCAGAGTATTCTACTGTTTTCAAAATATTATTTAAGTAGTAGAAAGAAATGTTACGTCTTCATTAAATTAAACTCATCGTATGCACCATTAAGTTTGTGCAACAACACATACATCATAAAGTTAAAACTTCAAAAATCATCTCATCACAGCGGAAATGAATGTTGACTCACTAGTCCACTCAAACACGTCTCATAATCCTCAAATAAATCTCATACAGTAAGTAATTTAACATCAATCCCAAAATACGCCCCTAGGTGCTACTACAGTATCGAGAGAGCGACTCAATAGACAGCCCCATAGCTAACACGGAAGGCAGCAAGACCTTCACTCGCGATTACCTGCAGCGTTGCCACAAAAGAGCAACATTTCAAGCAGAAGGGTTGAGAATTTCAATAAAACATAATTAAGCACATAACAGAGTAATGTGAACAAACAATCCAACAACATCATCATCCTCACCACATCATCGTCACTGCACACCAACTCAAAACACAATTTTTCAACAAGTCGATCATGAAAATGCATGGAAATGCAACCCACACAAGGGCATATGCATGATGGTACCATATTCATCACAATTAAGAGGCCAAGCCTATTCTTCGCTGGAGGCCAAGCCTATTTCTTCTTCTGGAGGCCGAAGCCTATTCTTCACTGGAGGCCGAAGCCTATTCTTCACAATTATGCACATGCCATGAGATTCTATTTACACATGTGCATTTCATCCAAATACTCACCATCATCATCATAAAACACTCATAGAGTGTATTCGTCGCAATTCATCACAATCACATAACAGCATTATTAAAACTATACTCATAGAGTATATTCTTCACAATTCATCATAACTCGTGTTACCTCATCATTATAGTCATACTCTTAGAGTATATTCGTCACAAATCATCGTAAATCATATTACATCATCATAGTCATACTCATAGAGTATATTCGTCACAAGTCATCATAATTCATATTACATCATCATAATCACTCATAGAGTGAACTCGTCATATTCGTCAAAATCATATAGCAACATCATCACAGTCATACTTTTTCTCATCATCATTGAGCATATATATATATGTATATTTTTCAGTTGTCTTTTAGCTTAATGTGTTATAAAATAGTGAACTGATTGACTATGGGATTACTCAGGTAACTGAACTGATTGACTATCAGTGATGCCCTTGTAAATACACCAGTGAAAGAAATTCTGACCTTAGTGGTAAACCACAGCCTAGCCATAGTCAATTAGCACAGTAGTAGTATAACCTTTAACCAAGACTCATTTATATAAACATAGCATCACAAAATTTTTGTTAAGAATCATCACGTTTCAATTCGGGAAAACACCTCATTCTTAAGTTTAGACACCCACATTGGAAAAAGGGGAACATCACATTTTTAATTTGTATAAACGGCAACACAAAACAGTTTATTTTGCCTTAAAAATAGAATATTCAGTTAGGCCTCTGAATAAGCTTTCCAACGCATTTTAGAACACCTCAATCGGGTTCCCGGTTCAAAAGATATTCAATTTACAAAAATGTAAGGAAAACAGTGAGAAAACAGTGAAAAATAGTGACCCGCGCTCCGGAGCGCGAGTCAGGCTCGACCGGGGCGCGATTGGGGCAGAACGCACACTAGCTGTGCATCTCACCTGCGCTTGAGCGTGATCGAGCGCGATCGAGCGCAAAGACAAATGAAATGTGCAGAAAAATTCAGATTCAACAACACCAAAACACGTTTTTATCACCAAATCACTCATCAAAACATCAATAACAATTCACCCAGCACAATCAACAATTCCTCAACATAAAACATCAAATTTAATCAAAACACTCTCACATTTGCATTCCAACGAAGCCTCAAATTCTTCCAAGTCATCATCAAAAGTTCCTCAAGAAAATTATCAAAAATTCATCATAGAACTCATCGAATTTCACCCAACAAATCATCAAGACTCATCAAACGAAACATCAACAATTTAACTCAATTACACCACAACAAATCATCAAGACTCATCAAACGAAACATCAACAATTTAACTCAATTACACCACAACACCGGAAACCCCACAAAACCCTATGTCATATACCCAATTATGTTAACCAAAACGCTCACCCTTACCTCGAATTTGTATTGTTAGGAAACAACGATGAAGAAGTCACGCACTGAAACCACGGCAACACAAACGAACAAAGCTTCTCCTTCTTCCTTTCTTCTTTCTCTTCGCACGCTGCTCTCTCTCTCTCTCTCTCTCTTCGTTCCTTTCCTTTTCTTTTCCTCTTTTCTCATCAAATGAGACACATCCTTCCTAACCCTAGCGCCTAAGGAGCCTAAGTCTTGGGCTTGGGCTCTTGGGCCATTCCTCACCACCCCGGAGTTACCAATATCACCCCCTTCAATTAAATTACGTCCACCACTCCTTATAATATAAACACTCCCCTTCAAATACATTCACCACCTAATTATTGGTCAACACCACTCCCTAGATCTAACTAGATACCATATTATTATTTCTAATATTTCTCCGCAAGCTAATTCCCTCTAATTAGTTAAATAATTAACCGATTATTTTTGGGGCGTTACAATCAGCGCTTCAAGCGTTGATCTCATATCATATCACGGATCACCAGGTTGATCCCTATAGACCCCAAGTGGTCCTTCGAGAGATGCCTAAGTGGCCCAGTCGCAATGTCGAGTCGAGCCCGACGGACCTTCACTGCACCCGAGTGGTGGTCCTTCGGACTAGTTGTGGTCACCTAAGACACGGTGGACGCCCTTCATGGTCAACATATCGATTCTAGACCGATCTTGACCCATCATGGCCGCCGAGTATAAAGGCCCCTCGGGCCGTTTAATTAGCACCGTAGCTAATTGCGCTCCTTCGCAGACACGATGGTCCTTCAATTAAGGCTTAGGCAGCCTTCCAGACCCTGGGTGGTCCTTCAGAGCCTTAGTGCTCCTTCAGGTCCTTGTTGGCCCTTCATTCAACTCTCGGTTAATGCGCCAAGTATTAACCACTCCCTCTTATCTCTCAAACCTTCCACTTCCCCTTAAACGGACAAAATTAGCGTCTATCTTATCTTTATTCCTATTTCTACTATGAAAGTTCGAGAGCTCATCACTTTCTAGTAAAATATTAATAAAGAGGGGCAGCTGTTATACCCCAATTTTGTCCGTCTTCTTTTTCTGGTTTTAGTCGTTTATTTTTATTAGGGGCATGTTTTGGAGTCGCATGATTACAAGAATTATTAGTGTAGAGTCTCGATTACCAACCCAAACCAATTTCAGTCACCCCGTTCAACTAAATCGAAATGTCGTTGTTTAAATTAGGCACGCGCGCGAATGATCGATCTTTTCGTGCGTTCTTCAATTTAGTCTTCGTATTTGGGTTTAGTCGTACATAAGCAGGTCTACCTAAAGTCATTTTTCTCAAAAAATTGTCTTAAATTCAGACTTAAGCATGTGATTCCGAGTTAATTTTAGTGTTGTTAGTTAACACGCCCATTTTTGGTCTCGTTTTAGCGTTTTTGTCAAGTCCGGCCCGTTCTCGTCTTTGTATTTGGCCTGATTCACTTTTCTTATTATTATTTTTATTCTTATTTTGTTTATTTAATTTATTTAAGCATATATACAATCCAAAAATGTCAAAAAATTCTAATTAGTTTAATTTACAATTTAAAAGCACTTAATAGTCCAAAAAGTACAAAAATACAAAAAATAATAATACTAAAAATACAAAAAAAAATAGGATACGAAAATAGGCATGCAAGGAGCAAAACTAGGGTTCCAGGCAGCATTCCAGGCTGCTGCAGCTACTGTTGGGCTTGGATCAAGACCTGAAAAATCATTCAAAACCCAGTCAAAACTCAACTAATGCTTTAACCTAGTTTTATACAATAAATAAGCAGTCTAATAGCAGTCAAAACACACAGAAAAAGGCAGAATAATACTGCAAAAATGACTAAAATATAAGGATTAGGGCTTCACATTGAAACCCCAATCACCATTTTTGAGATCCGAGCAACCAAAGGTTTGAGCAGCAAAACCAACTATCAACAGTAGATTAAAAGCACAGCAACAAGCAATAGTAGTTAAAAGGCAAAGTTCAGAAGCTGGAACTATGGTAATTCGTTTTCTGTAATAATAGGTATTTAATACTTGCTTTCTTTTGTATTCTGTGGACATAAAATCTGTATGTATGAACTAAAATAGTGAGGAGGATAATTAAATAAATTAGATCTAGTCATTAATTTTTGCTGCCTTTGAATAGAAAATTAGGGAGATTAGTGTTAAAATCAGGTTCAAAACAAAGTGAACCAATTAATCTGTGTAAGTTGTTGATGCTATATTAATGTCGATTAATATTTAAAAACAAGAAGGGTTTGGTGATAATTATTAACCAACAGTGTTCTGAATCAAAGATTAGATTTTAGGACAAATTAGAACTAAACCAAAAGGAATTAGTAGAGAAGAAGAGAAGCGGAATAGAAAGAAGAAAAATGAGATAAAAAAAACGCACCGTGGGGACGACGCCGGAGCTCCGGTTGTCCTCTCCAGCGAAGCTCCGGCAAGCCCACCATTAAACAGAACCACAACCCCAAAACCGAGCCACGAAACCAAAGCCCACGCATGCCTAACACCGTGGACCGCCCTCAACCGCCTAAATCGAGCCACCGCCGCGAAACCTCCCTCCGTTTCTCTCCCACCGTCGCAGCTCACTCCTTCTTCCAGAAATCGCTGCATCTCCTCTTTCTCTCTCCCTCCGCGAAGACCGGCGAAAATCGCGCCGGACATCTCTCCCTCTCTGTAGGAACGGCGCTGGAGGCTTGGGAAGGGGAAGAAATTAGGGTTACAACTTTAGCCTTTAGTTATTTGTTTATTTTTAGTTTTAAGTATCAGATTTATTCCTACACCCCTCCCCTTTAATTACCACAACTCTCTACTTACTCAAAGCCCATTCGCTACTCAGTCCTCAATATGAACTGGCTCTCGCTCTCCGCACCCAGATTTTAATTATACAATCCCGCTGCAGTTATTACACCACATTTTACTATTTAAACCCCTTTGTCAAAATAAAATAGATTGTCGTAAACCAAAAGCAACAATTAATTTTTTTCCCGAAAATCAAATAAAAGACTAAGTCGGTTGTACAACCGGGTTAGTCATTATTTTAGGGCCAATGAGTTATGCTGATTCAAAGAACCACGAAAACTTAATAAATGCTTTTTCTCTCGAAATTAAATAAACGGCTAAGTCGGTTGTACAACCGGGCTAGTCATTATTTTAGGGCCAATGAGTTGTACAGTTCAGTAACCTTGAAAATTTAATAAATGCGAACAAACTATTTTTCCTAAAAATAGGGGACTAAGTCGGTTATACTGTGGGTTAGTCGGCGTTCTAGAACTAATGAGTCACATCTGATTCAGAGTTCTAGAATACCTATTCTAAAACGGACCCACCTCACACCAAACCTATTTCTTTCAAAAACTCTATAATTATTTCAAAAGTAGGGGACTAAGTCGGTTGTACAATCGGGTTAGTCAGTGTCCTAGGGATCAGTGAGATGTACAGTTCAAGGAATCCTAGGACCCCTACACTAAAAAACACCAACCCATAAACCTTTTTCAGGAAGAACTACGTAGCTTTGATTCCTCCATTGCATCTGGAGGTACGTAGGAGCGAGATTCAACCCTTGTCAAGCATTAAAAACCAAAAATTTAAATAAGTATTTTTCTCTATAAATAAAAGGGTAATCATTAAATAAATCTTAATTAATTAGACAATGGATGTCGTGGGGTGCTAATACATTCCTCACACATAATGACTCCCGAACCCTAAACTTGTCTTGTCCTAAACCAAAAGGGATTTTCCGAATTTTCCCTTAAACTAAAATTTGGTGGCGACTTCCTTTGAACCTTTCGAAGAATCCTTTCCCGGATTTTTCGATCGCTACAAGTAGCCTCTCAAGTCGAGGTCGGCCGAGCATGGCAAGGGTGAACTTGGCTTGAGATGCCATGTGTCAAATAGATAATAGTAGAATACATGAGAGAAAGAGAAAAGGAACACTCTTTTTTTTTGAATTATTGAAGGTACTTGGAGTGAGGCTTGTGCGTTTTGGCCTCGACTTCTGGGATCATTGTGGATCCGATTTCAGGATCGCTGTGGATCAACCTCGTAAGACCGCGGTGGGACCTTTACCTGAAAAAGCTTGACAGGGCATTTAAGTTCGAATTAAGTAAATCTCGACTGAGCATTTAAGCTTGAGTCGGATTGAGTCTTGACTGAGCATTTAAGCTCAGAATCAAGAGGGTCGAAGTCGCCCTTGGGCTTTTTCCTCCGGCCTTTGGTGTGATTGTCAAGGAAAACCAAAGGGGAGGCCGATTTGCGTCGCCAGTCACCCGTCTCGGCCATTCGGTGCGAAGCAATGATGCTCGTGAGAGCCTGGGTCGAAGTCGCCCTAGGACTTCTTCCTCCGGCCTTTGGTGTGACCGCGTGTCAAAACAAAGGGAAAGCGCGTTCGCGGTCGGCGATTACTGTCTCGCCATTCGGCACGAGTCAAAAGTGGCCGACGACGCAAAGCAATAAGGGTCGTTGTGGACTTGAGTCGCTGTGGGCCTTGCCTGCCCCCGTGATGGAGCGTATGAGCTCAGAATCACGGGAGGCTTTCTTTGACGGCCTCGCCTCATCCCGTCGTCTGCCGAGTGGCTAGTGTCGCCGAGGATCTTGCATGTTAGTAAGACAGAAATATTCCAAACAGGGGAGAGGGGCGTTGCAATAGTTCGGAAGCTAGCGTCGCCGAGGATCCTGCATGTTAGTAAGACATAAATATTCCAAACAGGGAATTTAATGTGGATAGGTATGAGAGTTGACCGAAGAGAAGAGACTGAAGCCAAGGATGATCTTAAGCCCGACAGAAGGCAATAAGCGAAGGCCAAGGTTGGTTTGAAATGTAACATCCCAGACTGCATCTACAACTGTTGACTGCCCCCACGAACCAACACGAGTCTTTTCAGCATGCTTTGTCCTCACTTGCATGCTTTCCGAAAAACTTCTCAGAAGATCACCCATCCCACTACTACTCCAAGCCAAACACGCTCAACTATGGAGTTCTTATGGGATGGGTTTCAAAAGAAGATGCATCTTGTTGGTATAGGTAGTCCAAATCAATTCTTTTAAGCCTTCCTTCAACTATACAACCCCATACCGCGCATGACCTCGGGATCCTCTCATTCTCAGTGCGTATTCGGTTCATTCACGCGCCTTCGCTTTGAAGCCGCCAGATCCGCTCTTTGCCATGCCACCTTTTTGGGCACCGGCGATCACTCCCCGCCTCGTCGCCCGGATGTCACATCCCACCCGCTTGGTTCGCCCCCGAACCACTCCGTCTTGAGAGAGGTCCGCGCTCGATACCATTTGTAACATCCTGCATCGCTTCTACAATCTGTTGATCGCCCCCACGAACCAACACGAGTCTTTTCAAAGATGCTTTGTCCTCACTTGCATGCTTTCCGAAAACTTCAGAAGGTCACCCATCCCACTACTACTCCAAGCCAAGCACGCTTAACTATGGAGTTCTTATGGGATGGGCTCCCGAAAAGAAGATGCATCTTGTGGGTATAGGTAGTCCAAATCAATTCTTTTAAGCCTTCCTTCAATTGTATAGTCCCATGCCCGCACGCGACCTCGGGATCCTCTCATTCAGGCGTATTCGGTTCATTCACGCGCCCCTTCGCTTTGAAGCTGCCAGGAGCCGCTCTTTGTCAGAGTTGTCAGAGTTGAAGAAACAACTTGAAGAGCTGCTTGAGAAGAAATTTGTGAGGCCGAGTGTGTCGCCGTGGGGAGCTCCTGTGTTGTTGGTTAAGAAGAAGGATGGTAGTATGAGGTTCACTACAAAAAAAACATCATTTAGTGACCGATTTTTTGGTCACTATATTGGAAAAATCGGTCACTACAACATTTAGCGACTGAATTTGCAACCAACAAAAATCGGTCGCTATATCACTGGTCGCTAAGCTTAGCGACTGATTTGTGACCAAAATTTTAGCGACTGATTTAGTGACCGATTTTAGCGACTGATTTAGTGACCGATTTTGCAACTGATTTAGTGACTGAGTTTAGCGACGCATTTAGTGACCGAATTCATCATATTTTTAAATTGTTTACTCACTAATTCGATCCCCAACATGTCGATATTTGTTATACCATATTTTGTTAGTTGCACTAGTTTAATCGCTAACATACACGTGGTGAGAAAAATAATTTATAAAACAATAATAAATAATTGATTTACGTTAAATTCTTAATTACAATAAAAAAAAAACACTTCATTGCATTAAAGTTGTTAATGTACATAGGAAAAGACAACTATTTTCAATTAAATCGTACATAATATACTCACTAGAGTTTGAGTATTAACAAAACATCAAAAGATTACTCTAATTCACTTTGTCTGTCAAAATCGGCCTCTAGATCATCTTCATCATCAAGCTCTACATTAAATGGCATTTGTTGAAACTTCAAATTTTGCATTCAAATTTTGCATCAATTGTTTTATCAGCTGCTAGACCATACATCAATCTTACTTGGTGAAACTTCAAGCTTTTCATTAATTACTACATCATACATCGATTGATAGAGTTGTAACATGGATGTCATCTGCATTTCATTCTATACAAGCATTCCAAAATAAGTTAGCAAAAGAAGTTACACACATACACGTAGAAGGGGAGTTAGAGAATGAGGGAGGCAATGGTTCATGTCCAAACATGAACAGAACCATGTTTTACACTTCTAATTCATGAAAGTCGTATTATTACTATTAGTATATTATACAATTAACATAACACAACAATATTGGCTAATAAAAGGATAAAACCATTTTTAAGCACTAGGTAGAATGAATCAAATATAAGAATTGCTCATCACTTCAAATATTAGTAAAGTAATTGGTATGTGATAAAACCAGTACCAAACAGATACAAGTATTTATACCTTGAGCAAGGTTTATAACTTGACACAACCTATCATCAATATCATGCCAAAGTAACAAGCAGAAAGAAAATGTAAATATAACTTCTTCTATTCATGTCTAACTTACTACTATATGATTTCAATTTTCAAATAAGATATCAATCCAAAAGTTCAGAGATAATCAGATATCTATTTGGGCTTCAAATTGTAAATATTTTCCAAAATCAGAAGGTTCATGAATGTGAGAATTGGTGATCCACATGTATATACTCGAAGAAACATAAAACGACAAGTGCTTGTAAGTAAGAGAACCAATGAAATCTCATTACGTGTAAAAATTCATAGATTCATCAATCTCATGGCCATTGGCCACAAGTTTCTAGTGTCGAAATATGCATAAAGACAAACAAAAACAAGAAAAAATTCAGTCAAATATAAGTATTCATAGCATACTTTCCCATCTTGTTGGTAACTTATAACACTTATGACAAATCTCGTTTATCTTCTCAGTCAATAACTCGCTCTACATGTATCCCCATATTCGAACTTTACCATCTATTAATCCACAGATGAAGTAATTTTCATCAACAGGGTTGATTGAACGCATGTCACTATATCCAATTAAAGAAGAGAGACAATTATGATCACGCTTAAGGTCTAAAGGCATAGTAATATATCAAATTATAGTTATAAATATGAATAAAGAATCTGGTCTAAATATTATAAATTTATAACTAATTAAACATGATTGTAGAAGATACAGGTGTGGCTGTTCTGTCATACTTACCAAAGTCATTGTGAGGAACCAATCATCATATTGGGTAAGGGTAGGTCCCTGCATACATTTTCAATACAAAGTAGTTAATATCTGATTATTTAGAAGAAATCAAATGTATAAACCAAGCAAAAATTCCAATAAGCAAGAACGGGACTTTTTAGCATCAATAGGAAAATGCACTATGAAATGCTTAAACTTACAAGATAGCATTTCCAATCACCATAAGTCCATAACCACACATAAACTCCTATGAAAAAAACAATAGACACTCTTTTAATTTGTTCTCTTATTCTCAACCACTTCAAGGCTTCAAGAAAATCATGGAAAAAACCAAGTTAGGGAAACAGAACTAGTTACCAAGAAGTTGTTACAGCACAAGAAACCCAAAAAAAATCCAAAAAATGCATGATTGATGCAACGAAATTGCAATTGCAACTTAATGAAATCGAGCTCATCAATTGCAATGTTAACAAAACCAAAAAATAACCCGCAAGAAGATAATGAAAAGAACAATCATAGTAATTATATATTATAATGAAATTTATTGATGAAAACTTGGGAGAAAGAGGAGTAAAGGGAAGGAAATACCTTATTAGTGGTTCCCGATGTGTGAGACATCGATGCGTGACCTGCGTACTTGGCGATGTCTGACCTAGCGTGCTTGTGCAGAGACTACTTGCGCTTGAACTCCTCGCAGAGATTTGAAAGATTTGAAAGGGATCACAGATTTTGAAGAAAACGATTTTGAGGGTTTTGAGAAAAAAGGAAAGGTTTATGAAGAAAAGGAAACGGCTCTGGGAGTGCAGGATAGAGGAAAATGGGATTGGAAGATACTAGAAAACTCGCGTCCCTAATAGATTATATTAGAATTTGGTCTCTAAATCAGTCTCTATAGTGACCGATTATATTCGGTCTCCAAATTGGTCACTATTTAGTGAATTTCTAGTAGTGGTTATGCGTAGACTACCGTCAGTTGAACAAGGTAACTATTAAGAATAAGTATCCACTCTCGAGGATAGATGATTTGATGGATCAGTTAGTGGGTGCGAAAGTGTTCAGTAAAATCGATTTGAGGTCGGGTTATCATCAGATCAAGGTAAGAGATGAAGATATACAGAAGACAACTTTCAGAACTCGTTATGGGCATTATGAGTATTCTTTGATGCCTTTCAGTGTTACCATCGCGCCGGGAGTATTTATGGAGTACATGAATCGTATCTTCCATACTTACTTGGATCGGTTCGTGGTGGTGTTTATTGACGATATTCTAATATATTCTAAGTCAGAAGAAGGGCACGCGGAGCATTTGAGGTTAGTGCTGGAAGTCTTGAAGGAAAAGAAACTGTATGCAAAATTGTCTAAGTGTGAATTTTGGTTGAAAGAGGTAAGTTTTCTGGGTCATGTCATTTCAAGTAGCGGTATAGCGGTGGATCCAGCTAAGGTAGATGCAGTGTTGCAATGGGAAAGTCCGAAGTCAGTTACCGAGATTAGGAGTTTTCTAGGTTTGGCTGGTTATTATCGAAGGTTCATTGAGGGTTTTTCTAAACTGGCACTTCTGTTGACTCAATTGACTTGTAAAGGGAAGGCTTTTGTTTGGGGACGCCCGATGTGAAGAGAGTTTCATTTGAATTGAAGAGGCGATTGACGACTCTGTTTTGGCGTTGCCCAATCCAGTGAATTTTTGTGGTGTATTGTGATGCTTCCAAGATGGGCTTAGGGGGTGTACTTATGCAGAATGGTAAGGTGGTCTCTTATGCGTCTAGATAGTTGAGGACCCATGAGAAGAACTATCCTACGCATGATTTGGAGCTAGCTGCAATTGTCTTTGTGCTGAAAATCTGGAGGCACTATCTCTATGGTTCTAGATTTGAGGTATTCAGTGATCATAAGAGCTTGAGGTATCTGTTTGATCAGAAGGATTTGAATATGAGGCCGCGAAGATGGTTGGAGTTGTTGAAGGATTTGCTTGAATTATCACCCAGGCAAAGCTAATGTCGTGGGTGATGCTTTAAGTCGAAAGACCTTGCATATGTCAGCAATGATGATTAAGGAGTTGGATTTGATTGAGCAGTTCAAGAGATATGAGTTTGGCTCGGAGTGACACCTCAGAGTGTCAAGTTAGGGATGTTAAAGATTGATAACGACTTTTTGAATAGTATCTGAGAGGCCCAGAAGTCAGATGTTAAGCTAGTAGACTTGATGGTTGGGGATGATCAATCTGAGGACGGAGACTTCAGGTTGGATTCTCAGGGTGTGTTGAGGTTTCATGATAGAATCTGTATTTCTGATGACGCAGAGATGAAGAAGACAATTCTTGAAGAGAGCCATAGAAGTAAGTTGAGTATCCATCCGGGAGCTACGAAAATGTATCAAGACTTGAAGAAGCTGTTTTGGTGGCCGGGAATGAAGCGAGATGTGGCACAGTTCGTGTATGTGTGTTTGACTTGTCAGAAGTCAAAGGTTGAGCATCAGAAGCCTGCAGGACTGATGCAACCGTTGGACATTCCAGAGTGGAAATGGGATAGCATTTCCATGGATTTTGTGACGGGTTTGCCTAATACAGTGAGAGGGCATGTTGCAATTTGGGTGATTGTTGATAGGTTAACATTTTGTGTGATGAATTGTGTGGCTGAATTCAAGGTGGTTTGCTGCTGGAATTGGTGAGAAAAATTAAGATTTAGCATTTTAGGCGCCACTAGGCGCCTTGTGCTGCTGATTTTGGCGCCCTGGCGCAACACAGGTTCTGCCAGGCGCCTAGTTGATCTTTGTTTTGGCGCTCTGGCGCAATGTCTGGCGCCATTTTGCCTGCATTTTGCGCTAAGGTGGCGCAGATGCCCCAGCGCCATTTTTTCTGTCTTATTGGCGCCCAGCAGGCGCGAGTTGCCCAGGCGCCATTTTGCGTCTTTGTTGGCGCCTGTGGTGGCACTGAGATGCCACCAGCGCCGCTTGCTCGTTGTTTGGCGCCAGAGTGGCGCGAGTTGCTGTGGTGCCATTACGTGTGTCGTGTGCGCCTGTGGTGGTGCGAGTTGTCAGAGAGAGCGACATCGTGTTTTGTGCGCCTGTGGTGCGAGTTTCAGCGCCATTTGCTGCTTTGTTTTGGCGCCAGTCGCGGCGCAGAGTTCTTCGCCAGCGCCAATTTTGGTCTTGTTTGGCGCCCAAGTGCATCTAAGTTGTTGATTTGTGTTGCTAAAGGGCGCCATACTGTGCTGCCTAGTGTTGTAACGTTGTGTGGTGTCAAGTAATGATTGAATAATTGTTGATATTGTGGCTATGAGTCAATTAGGACTAAGATGTCGATGTTGTGGTTGTGAGTCAAATAAGACTCAAATTTAACATCAAAATGACCAAATGATGATGTTGATGATGTTGTTGTGCATACGTAGACTGTGTTGTTGATTGTTTCCGGTGTGTTGTACATGGTCTCATACATGGCATAGTGCATTACCACGTTGATGTAGGCTTCGACCTAGAGCTTTGCTCAGTGTTGAATATGAAGCCCCAAAGGCTATTTACTTTGATTGGTACCACATGCATATACCCGATGTCGGTTGCATTTCATTCATATATGTCATTCTCATGGCGTTGTTGCTTGCTGTTTGCTTATGTTGTTGTTTGTTGGTGCCGTCCGTGTTAGTTGAAATAAGATGTTGATGTGTTGTGGTAATTATAGCTGCTTATCCTCTAGTATACTATCTATCATGTACTTTTTATGCTGTTAGAGACCCACCCTTCTCTGTTGAATGTTACCCTTCTTGGTTAATTCTATTTTTCCTAGTAGTGCATGTTATCTTTAAGTTTATGTTGGCTATTTATTTGAGCAACAACTTATTGGATCTAAGATTAAGTGAAACTAATATCTCTTCATTGTTTCTTGTATATGTGATCTGAAATTCACCATCTCGGTGCTCTTAGGCATCAAATCTTGTTAAGTTAGTTGGTTATTGAATAGAAGATGAGCAAAGGGTCTTGGTATACGAGTTTATGTCGTGAGGAAGCCTTGAAAATCATATGTTTGGGAGTAAGTATTTTAACTTATTTTTTGTAGAAATTTATGTTATTGGGTTTCTAGTTTTGAAGACATATTTACTTATTTTCTTTTAATTAATGTAAAACATTTGGATATTTATTTTTTTACTTTTTATATGAACATTCTTTTAGACAATCTGGAACACCGCCCTATGATTGATGAAATTTCATCTAGATCCCACCAATTCTAAAATTGTGGGATCCACATGTATTTTAACCATTCATAAACTGAGTGTTGAAGAGAATGTCTAAAAGAGAGTGTCGCTGGCATATGGAGATTATGCTTGGTGCTACAGAAGGTCTTGCATTTTTACACGAGGAAGCTCAAAAGCCAGTGATAATTAGAGACTTTTAAACTTCTAATATATTGTTGGATTCGGTAATTAGAATTAATGTTGCATCCTTTGATTGTTTCCATAAACCCAACTTTTCATTCATTTTAACATTGTTTTATTTCAAAGCATTTCAATGCAAAACTTTACGATTTTGGGCTTGCTAGAGATGCTCCCGTGAGAGACTTGACACATGTCTCAACTCGAATAATGGGAACACAAGGCTATGTAGCTTCTGAGTATGTACTTACAGGTCAGTATAATGGGAATACTACAATTTAAAACATTCGATTACTATACAATTTTTAAAGTTTCTCCGCATCTTACCAACATGATAGATCTTAGATTAGATATGTAAAAAATGTGCAAATGATAAAAGCTTCAATGGTGCAAACAATACTAGTTATGTTTTTAAGAGATGAAAGTGACTAACATGACCTTATGTTTGGTTGTTTCAGGACGACTGACTTTTAAAAGTGGTGTGTATAGCTTTGGGGTTGTTCTCCTTGAGATGGTAACGGGGAGAAGAGCTTATGATAAAATTTAGTGGAATGGACAAAGTCGTTCCTAACATATAAAGGTGGGTTCTACCGAATTATGGACCAAAGATTCGAAGGTCAATATTCTAGAAAAGGGGTATATAAGGCGATAGTTCTGATCACTCTTTGCCTCCAAAGTGAAAAATCAAGACCATTAATGAGTGAAGTAGTGCAAGTGATGAGTTCTATTATTCATAACAATGACATATCTTATTCCCCATCACCGCCGCCACCAATTCAAGGCTTTCATGTCGGCACTTCTTCTGGTGCCAACAAATATGATCTAGTAGTTGGCTCATCTTCAAGAACACCATCAAGATTTCAAGCCTCTCCATTAAGCTTAACTTCTCCTTTTCGTTCACCAAAACCAAGTGGTAAAAAGCCATGAGATAAAATGAGATGAATCACAATCTTTTTTTGTGTTTCTTATATTGTAATTTATGAATGGTTTTAAGAAAAAAATTCTATCTTATTTTTGGATTAGCAAAGTTATAGCTTTTTTTCATGGTGCCTTTTTCATTTGTGTAAATGTGATTCATGGACAAACCATAATTTGCTCCATGGTTCTAGATGTTTTCAAGAATGCTATATATGTAACATTTCTAGTTTCGTTAATTTTGAATTATGAAATTAACGAGTGATTTATTATTCGAATAAATAATAAGTCAATTCACGGATATAAGTTAAATCGTGGAAACAATAGTTAAGAGCTAAATAACATGATTTAATTGTATGATTGTTTGAATTGGGTTATTGTTTAAATTAATGGCTTTGCATGTGGTTTTTTTGGAAAATCGGAAGAAAATTTGGAATTTGGGTATACATCATGAGGACATTGCAAGCTATATAATTGAAGTAAAAACTAGGATGATTAAATTCAATTTCATGGAGTTTAAGGCTAGGAAAGAAGGAGATTAAAATTGTTTCTGCAGCAATTATTATTTGGACAGTGAAGTTCAAAGTCTCGGGTTTTGCTTGATTTTCATCACGATCAGTGAGTTTTACTTACGATAGGTTTTGTTTTGTTTTAAATTGACTGTTGATTGTGATTGGTTTCGATAATTTTCTTGTTTCGTGAATCTTTTTGTCGAAAATCATTTTCAAAAATTATAAGATTTATGACTTATTGGCTAAACTATATATTGATGTGCATATTGATATATGGATTGTTAGAATTTGGAATGTTATGTGTGATGACTGTTTATAGTTTGGAGATTCAATTGGATAACAGATTGGACGCGAACGGATTAACGGAAACGAGAAAACAAGCAAAATTGGTGGTTTTGTGTGCAGGGGAGAAAACACGGCCGTGTTTCAAAAACTATTGCTTGAGAGATCTACTATGATGGATCGTATGACTTACCTACACCATCGGTTGGAAATGGGAGAGCCAAGCGAGCCACGTAAGTCTTGCAAGAAATTTCCAAAGCCTGGTAGGATCACTCAGAGTCGAGGAACTCCACTTGACCAAGTTGAACACTGGAGGAAAAAGCCCGGTAGAAAAGGGAAGAGGCGAGTGCGCGGCTTGAACACCTCCTGCCTGGGGGTAAGGTCCGTCTGTCGATGGGAACATAGGGTCAACTTCTTTGTCTAGTCGATCACTTAAGCCATCGTAGCTTTCCACCATCGTTGTCGCGGTCACTTGCTGCCATCGCCACTCACTTGCCACCACTACGGTTGCTCGCTGCCACTGCATCTCACGACCAATTGTGAAATTAACTTTGTTTCATGCTTTGTTTCACACTTGTTGCCTTTCGATTTTTATTGTGTTTTTTTTCAACTTTAAATACTTGTTATCATGTCATTATTTTTATTGCCTTAATCAATGGTTGTGTAGCATTGTTCAATAACAGAATGGCGATGATGGTGGTAGTGGCGATGGTAAGCGTGGCGGCCGAATGGGGTGGTTGTTCTGAGGAAACTTAACAGAGTTTTGCAACAACAAGAGAGACAACACATCACTGTTTTAATCTCGTGTTTAGAAAAAAGGTGCAATGTGGCATATTTCAATATCCATTAGATTGATCCAATGGCTTAAAAGAATTAAACTGCATAGGTCACACCCAAGCCTTGCAAAATTCAGCTCGGCCCAACCTATTCTCACTCCTATCGACAATGTGACTTATAACGCAGGGGCAGAAGCAATGACTTCAGCGGCGAACCTATGTTTGTTTCATGGGTTTCAGTTGAACCCCCTAGAACAAAATAATTGTACTAGTACCCCCTATATAAATTTTTTAAACACTCTGGAATTTTAAATTTGCACCAATACTCTTAAAATTACACCCAATTTTCACTCAATTTTGTCTTATTAATCTCCATAAGGAGCTATTTATAAAACTCTAGAAAGTAATTTTTATCGATATCTCATACTTTTACGGATTGCTTATTATTTTCATATAATTAAAGACTTAAATATGAAAGAACGTGTAAACTTATAGACTAATTTGGCGATCATCTTACATAAATTTGGAGTTAGATAACTTGATTCCTTAATTTTAGTAAATTGAATGAGGATATTTGAAAAAAATTAAACAATACTATGAACAACTTTTTTTATAAACAATTTTTTGCACCCCGATTCGGGGTTACGGATCCGCCACTAAGTGGCTTAAAAGCGATGGCGAACAATGACAAGACAAAAGCAGTACTTACGCAAATGTTTAGACACATCATTTGGTCACACACATAAAAAAAATGCATTTGGGAAAATACACGGCTATTATTTATTATTATTATTATTATTATTATTATTATTATTATTATTATTATTATTATTATTTCTTTATGTATTTGTTTCTTTTTTTGTGTGCTCAAATAATGTTTCTAAATATTTCTGTCCTCATAAAAATTACTCATGTTTAAGGTCTTTTCAAAAGATGCCAAGTGGAACATTAGATGGTTTTTTTTTATGATCAAAAGGGCCAAAGGCCCAGCAACACAAACAAACTAATGGATACTAGATCCGGTTAGCCCCAATCCATCACGGTTCAATGCAAGGACTAAAAAATCCGGTATTACATCAAAAATAACCATATTGCCACTGCAATTACTGCCAAAGGAAGATAAAAGATCAGCCACATGATTTGAGCATCTATCCACCTTCCTCCGGTTGACCATAAGACCATGCATAATTCCTCTCAATTCAGCTTCAAGAACCGAGCAAGGGTGAAGCCAATGAGAAAACGCGAAAACAAACCTACCAAGACGTGAAAACAATCCTACCAAGGTGATCCCGGAGAACACCACCACAACCAGCTACCCGACCATTTGAATTGACCGAAGCATCACAATTGAGGCTCCAAACGCCACGATTCGGCGACAACCACACATCACCACTGGATTCAGAAGAAATATGGATCTGGGGAGTCAAGGAAGACTCACGCTCTAACACTTTTCTGATAGCTTCCACCTGATGCTTGATGATGATAATTGAAGAATGCGTTGAATGAATTTTGGAATTAAACACAAAATCATTCCTATTCCTCCAAAGCACATCTAAGGTGATCTCAAAAGTCACAATCCAGTAAGTTTCATTACTCCTACCTTTCTTGAATTTAAGATTGTCTTTCAACCAATTAAGCCAAGAATTATTGCTGAAGAAATTTCCTTGATTATGGATTTTGAGGCCTTTCCAAACTACAAAGCTCACAAGGCAGTCTCTAAATCTGTGGAATAAAGATTCGTCCCCTTTATTACAAAGCGGACAGTGAGGAGAGGAAGCAATTGTTCTTCTACATCTTTCAACATTTGTTAACACAGCTTCATGGTTTAATTTCCAAAGAAAGGGACAGATTCTTTCATACCCTTTCCACTTCCAAATGTGCTCAAAAGTTCTACCCGGTGTAACAGATTGGGTATCCAATTGAGTTAAATAAGCCGATTTGGTGGTGAGAACTCCATTCGGAGTAGCACCCCAATAGAAAAAATCTTCATCATTCAAGATGGAAGGAGGCAGACAATTCTCCATCTTTAGAATAATATTGTTAGGAAGATAATTCTCACAAAGACTCGGTTCCATTCCCATTGTAGGTAGTGAAATGTCTAATGGAAAGCTTAATATCATCCTCATTATGATTGCGAGAGACATAGGAGATTAATTTATCATGATTAGGCGATCACTCGGCCACCCAAAAACGGACATCTTCCCCATTACCAATGTCTAGGTAATGTTCTTTACGAAAGTTTCCCAAGTATCAATCAAGCCATTCGAGAAATTAGAACCCCTTTTCTTAGAATCCATCTTAGGAAAGGTTCTCCAACCACATTTATACTTACTCACGATAATAGAACACCAAAGATCTTGAGGTTTTAGTACGAAATTCCACAAACCCTTTAACAAGAAGGCGAATTAGCAACTCTAGTTGACCTTAAACCCAATCCTCCATTTCTTTTAGGCTTACAGATCTTATCGACTAATCAAATGCATAGCCTTGTGGTTAACATCATCACCCCAAATAAAATTCCTACAAAGTTTATCAATCTCATCACAAGTACCTCTAGGAATAATGATTGATTGCATGACATGAGCAGGACATAGCTTGAATAATGAGACTTTGCCAAGGTAACTCTCCTAGCAAAAGAAAGTTCTAGCTTTCCAAGAACTTAATCTTTGCTTAACCTTATCAATGACATAGTTGAAGGTATTGAGACCTACTCTTTTATGAAAAATAGGAACACCAAGGTATTTACCCAAGTCTTACGTATCACGATAGTGACACACTCTGAGATATCATTTACGAGACCTCTAAAAACATTTTTAGAAAAAGACCCTAGTCTTGTCTTTACTAACCTTTTGACCAGAACTCATGCAAAGGTCTACAAGAGTTTTGAATAATGAAGCTTGCTCCATAGAAGCCTCTGAGAAGAAAATAAGATCATCGGCCAAAGGCAAGGTGGGAAATTTTAGGGCCACCCCTAGAGATCTGAATATGCTTCCAATCTCCATCAACCTTTGCTTTCTCAATAGATTGGAACAATCTCTCTATCTGAGAGGACAAAAGATAAGGAGAAATAGGGTCTCCTTGTCTAATACCTCTCGGAGGAGAAAATTCCTCAAGAGCCTCCCATTCCATAAGACTTGCATGGTTGGAGAAGTGATACAATGGTGAATAAGATTCCTTAGAAGATTAGGAATGCCAATGTCCTCAAGAGTATCAATAATAAATTCCCATCTAAGCCTATCATAGGCTTTCTCAAGATCAATTTTGATGGCCATCCACCCTTTTCGACCCCCTTTACTTCTCATAGAGTGGAAGATTTCTTGAGCTATTATAATGTTGTCATGAATGTTTCTCTTGGGAATAAAAAACATTGAAAGCGGGACCAATGATTTTTGTAAACAATCCTCAATCTACTTGATATGAGCTTAGTGATGGTCTTATAAGCAACATTACACGATCCAATAGGCCTAAAAGCTGTTTCATATTACTCACCGATTCGATCTTGGGATAAGGGCTAAGTAAGTTGCATTAATCTCTTTAATTTTGCTAGGATTATCCCACATGTTCTGGGTGTATCGGCAAATACGAGGGTGCCAGCGACAATTGGACTGCGGCCCACCCATCTCGTCGGCCCAAACACGCTGCATGGGCGCAATTTCGCCGCCGAAATCTTCGCCAAAGCGGTCGGACCTCGCGATATATATCGCCATTCGCATATGGCTTCAGCACGTTCTCTAACCTTGTGCTATCTCGCGGCGACCTCTCACTAGATCGTCGGAGTGTCTTTGCAGTACCACCGAGGTATTCAACGCGTGAAGCGGGACCGGTCCTTTCACTCATTCAACGGCGGCCCTTTTGCGAATCAATCAACACTTCAACTCTTCATTGGTCAAGGTACGATCAATTGGCGACCACATTGGGAGGCCCGTGCGCTATCCTACCTCCTTCATGGCTCCACGCGGCCGGCCCCGGCGGCGGGCCACTTCTCGACTCAATCCTCGGCGAGAATCGTGGCGAGACCCGGGCGTGGCGTCACCGTCCACGAGTCTCGAGGACTTCGCGACAAGAACGCCGGTGCACAGCGGTCGCGGACCTATCCTCCAACAGATTCAACCGCGTTCACGGAGACTTGCGCGCGGTGATTGAGGCGGGCATTCAGAACCTCTTAGGACCATGTCACTCAAGCCGTTTTGCAAATCCTGCAAAACAAAAATCAGGTGATCGCAGACCGAGACGCGCTCATCTCGATCACGAAGAAGGTCGATTCGGACGCGGCGTGTGGAAGGCGGAGAACCTGCGCTCGCCGCCGGCCGCGCGAAGACACCGCTCCCCTCCACGAAGGAGCATCTCGCCGGAGAGCACCACCCATCGCTCTCCGGCAAGACGAAGCAGGGCGCGTAGGTCGCCCCCGAGCAGGAACGCGCGTAGACGCCGTTCGATGTCCAATGACTATGAAGATTCTAGCTACCGTCCTGACACCGGTCGCTCACCCACCAAGTACTCCTCCAATGAGTCGTCCGGTCACGTCGGTCGAAGCGGATCTTGGGATTCTCGAGAAGAGTGGAAGACTACAGAGATGGAAGAATCGGGGGCGTTCGCCGCGCCAAGGAGAGCCAAAGCGGCGACCCGGAAGGCCTACTCGACTTCCACCAAGCGGCCTATCGGAGGATTCTATGGAATGCTTAGGGCAGCGAGGCATGCCTCGCAATGCAACCCCTTTGGGTCGAGCGGCATCGAGAATGAGCACGCCCGTTCTCCGGGGAGATCGGGCGTTACAAAATTCCGAGAGATCTCCGCGCAAGCCGCCCGATCTCAACAAGTTTGTGGCGAGGAGATCGGACAAACATCTCCGCTACTTCAATAATTACTTCTTTGTTATAGGAATTGGGACCGACCATGAAATGAGCTTTTTCCCGATCCTTTGGGCGGTAGAGCATTGGAATGGTGGGAATCTCTGCGACCCAATTCCATCTCCTCATGGGACGACTGATCGAGAATATTCTTGTCTCACTACTACTGCGCAAAGCCGCCAATATCGGTATGAAGAATACTTGGACTCTGTTGTTCAAGGCGACAATGAGGCGAGACAGTATATCGACCGGTTTAACTGCGAGGCCGAGTCCGTTCGTGACTTGTCAGACAAGGACAAGCTAAAATATCTGAAGCGTGGTATTCGACCGGACCACCGGTTCGTAGAAGAATTCACTCTTAACCATTACCAAGATCTCAGCTACTTCTTAACGAGGGCTAACGTCCACATGGCGTATGAAGAAACCTTGGCAGCAAGGAAGGCCGTCCGCGCACGACCTAAAGAAGAAAACAGTAAGCCGGCCAAAGGGCATGAAGGTCGCCGCGACAATCGGTCTGACTTTCGAGATAAGAAGTTCGATCATCGCACTCGGCTAAACACCTCTATTGCACAGATCTATAGCGAGTGCCAAAACAATGAATTTGTGGGAGTAAAGCGGCCCGATCCACTCGTGCTCAAGAAGGGGGCACGGCCGACTAAAAGGTATTGCCGTTACCACAAAAGCAAGGGTCATGATACTAACGACTGTATGGCCCTCAAAGATGATATCGAAGAGCTCATCCAGAAAGGAAAGTTGGGAAAGTATGTGAGGTCGGAGGAAGGCGACCGACCTCAAGAGAAGCAGAAAGAAGCTGATCCAGACCGAGGGAAGGGTGCTCTTGTTGTTTCAAGCACCCAAGACAAAGACCGGTCTGAGGATCGAGAAGCTCCACGATCCAGGGGTCGCAACGTCGCAATGGTCATTCACGGTGGAAATCCGTTGGACCGTAGAGAATCAAATAAAGCCACAAAGAGGAAGTGGGGCGAGCTCTCGATGGTCGGTTCAACATCGCGATCCACCGGTCTCGAATAGACCCCATCTCGTTTGGAGATAGCGACCTACGATGGTAGGCGAACGATTATGTTCCGTTGGTAATCGAGGCGATTATGGCCATCACGAAGTTCAAAGAATTCTAGTCGACCGGGGTAGCTCGGCCGACATCATGTTTGAAGGCTTGATTGACAAGATCAAGGTCGATCGGGCGAGATAATTCCCGAGCCGAGCCTACTCCCTAACGGGCTTCAATGGAGCGATCACCTACCCGTTGGGGGCGATCGAACTCATGGTCACATTTGGTGGCGACACAGAGATAGCACTTTATGCGGGGCGGTCCATACGGCGTTCCTTGTACTCCCCTCAAATCATGCTATCGATTGCATCATTGGTAGGCCGACCACTGGGCAAGCTAGAGGTCGTGGCGTCAAGCGGTACACACGAAGATGAAATTCTACTGACAGGGCGACCGTGTAGTTACCGGCGCGGCCGACTGAAAAGCGGCGAAGGCGAAGCCACGACTGTATCGGCAAATTTGCGATGAGGTAGATCTTGGCCCAAGCGTTCAAAGCAACGGTGAAGGCCATCAAGTCAGCGTCATCGATTTGGATGCTCGGTATGATCGGCAACGACCGAGAGGATAACGATGATGACTTAGCCCGAGAGGCGAAAAATAGGTTGAAAAGGCGAACCTCATGGAGAACTAATAGATGTGCGGTTGGGAGATGACCCAACAAAGACGATCAAGCTTCGGTAGCGACCTACACGGAGCAAGTGAAGCAAGACTTTGTGCAATGTTTGAGAGACTATCTTGACTGTGTCGCATGGCGGGCATCGAACATGCGGCGCATTCCTATCAGTAGCACGCCATCGCTTTCGATCGATGAAGGGGTCAAGCCGGTCGCTCAAAGAAGGCGTGCTCGAGCGAGGAAAAATCTCAAGCATTTGCAAAGGCCGTTGAGGACCTCATAAAGGCCAATTTCATAGAAGAGATCAAGTACACGACACGGCTATCCAATGTCGTGTTGGTCAAAAAGAAGAATGGCAAATGGAGGATGTGTGTAGACTACACCGATCTCGATAAGGCATGCCCGAAGGATGCCTTCCGTACCCAACATCGACAAGGTGGTCGATGGGGCCTCGAGCTACAAATTTCTTGTCTTTTGTGGGCGCTTACTCGGGGTACAATCGAGATCACGATGTATCCCCGATCGACACAAGAGCGGCATTCATGAGCGAGGGAAATTTTCGGTACAAGGTGATGCCTTTCGGCTGAAGAAAGCGCTGGAGGCGACCTACCGGCGGATGATGAACAAGATTTTCAAAAAGCGGTCGGTCGAATCTCGAGGTGTACTTGGGCGACATGATCATCAAAAGTGTGACCGACCCGGATCATGTGAGCGACCTCGGGGAAATATTTGAAGAAGCTAGGAAAAACTCACTTAGGCATTTGAATCACGAGAAGTGTACCTTTGGGGTGAGTAGTGATTTTTGGGCTTCCACACATTGAAAGAGGGATGAAGCAAACCACGAGAAGTGCGGGGCGGTCGCCGATATGAGACCGCCCACGACTAAAAAAGAAATACAACGGTGAATGGCATGGTGGCGCCTGTCGAGTTCATTCCAAAGCGGCACGCAAGTCGCTTCCTTCATTTAGGCTGCGAAGAAAGAGGTGGATTTTGAGTGGGTGGCCAATGCCGGCGTTGGATGAATTGAAGCAAGCTTTGACCAATCCGCCAATTATGACTAAGCGCATTTGCAGGCGAGACATTGTACTGTGCTTGGCTATCACGAGAAGAAGTTACGAGCGCCGTGTTGGTCGGAGAATGCGGTGAAACAAAATCCGGTCTACTTTATTAGTAAAGTGTTGCAAAGGCCCGGTGAGTACCGAGAAAATAGAAGTTTGCTCTTGCACTCGATTCTTTGCTCGAAGGTTGAGGCCCTACCGTGGCCCACCAGGTCGTGGTAAGGACCGTCGACCAATCGAGCAAGTCCTCCATCGGCGGACACTGGCGGGGCGAATGATAAAGTGGGCGATGGAACTCGGTGAGTTTGGCATTAAATTTGAATCGGATCGGCGCAAAAGCGCGGTGTTGGCGACTTTATAGCCTGAAATGACTCATACCCGGAAGATCAAAGTAGAAACGACACGGATCTTGCGTAGATGGGTCGTCTAATAGCAAAGGAAGTGGAGCCGGCCTAATACTAGAAAATTCTGAAGGCCTGGCTGTGGAGGTGTCTTTGACTTTCGCTTTCCATACATCGAACAATCAGGCCGAATATGAGGCGTGCATAGGCGGCTGCGGCTTCGCCGAGGACTTCAATGTCGGCCGGGTTGAACCGATCGGACTCCTTGCTTGTCGTCTCGCGAGATCAAAGAATTATATGATGCTAAGGGCGGCGTCTTTGAAGAATTACCTAGCGAGTAAAGGAGCTTCTCAAGCGATTCGGCCAGGGCTGAAGTGACTCATGTGCCTCGGACCGAAAATGTTCGAGCAGACATTCTATCGAAACTTGCAAGCACGAAGACCCCGGGGAATCACAGAAGTTTGATTCAGGAAACTCTAAATCGGCCGAGCGTATCGACCAAGCCAAGTCGATCGTTGGCGTTACGTGTGTCCGCAGCGGATTGATTGGATCGCCCTATCTTGAGATACATTGTTGAAGGGAAGAACCAAAGCGATCCGAAGCAAGCTAAGTTAGTCGGGGCTCGGAGCGATCAAGTACTCGGTCATAGAAGGAAAGTTGTACAGAAGAGGATTCTCCTCTCCATTGTTAAGGTGTCTTACATCGGTCGAAGCCGACCATGTGCTGAGGACATTCATGAAGGTATTTGTGGGAGTCACCAGGGCGCTCGGTCCATAGCTAAGAAGGCTCTAAGGGCCGGCTATTATTGGCCGACCATGGACGAGGATGCCAAGAAGCTCGTTCAGAAGTGCAAGAAATGCCAAATACATGCTGATGTCCACATTGCACCTTCCCGAGTTGCAAAGTCTTGTCTCACCTTGGCCGTTCGCTTGGTGGGGCATGGATCTGCTAGGCCCGTTTCCACTGCTCCGGGCGGTTCAAGTTTTTGATCGTGGCGGTAGATTATTTTACCAAGTGGGTCGTGGCCGAGCCTCTTGCGACCATCACCCTCGGAAAGTAAGCAAATTCTTGGGCGGTGTGTGTTGACCCGTTTTGGGATCCCTCGGCAACTAATAACAGACAACGGCACCCAGTTCACAGACAAGAGATTCAGAGAGATGTTGGCGACTTAGGGGGTAAAGCAGCGTTTCACCTCGGTCGAGCACCCTCGGACTAACGGCCGGTAGGCGGCCAGCGAGTAATTCTGCGTGGGTTAAGCGAAGACTCGATGAAGCGAAAGGGAACTGGGTCGAAGAACTGCAGTCCGTCCTATGGGCTTACCGGACGACCCCTCACTCAACGAGCGGGGAGTCCCCGTTCAGACTGGTATATGGGACTGATGCTGTGATACCCATAGAGATGGGCGAAGTGAATTGGAGAACTTGAATCCCCTACGGTAGTTGACAACCATAGAGCTATTCGAGAAGAATTGGACCTAATTGAAGAAGCTGCGCACCCAAGCATCACTAAGAGAGCAATTGATCAAAGAAGGTCGCGACCGGATACAATACTCGCGTACAAAGAGAGACTTCACGCGGTCGGTCGGCTCGTTCTAAGGCGGGCGGCGTAGGAAATAAGAATGCACGCCGAGGAAGCTCGCACCAAATTGGGAAGGTCCATACGGGGTCATCAACAAGGCTGGAAAGGGGGCTTACAGTGGAAACCATGGATGGGGCGACTATCCCGAACATGGAATGCGAGAGAAACTTAGAAGATATTACGTTTGAATGTAATGAGCGATTTGAATGTAATGAGCGCCGACCTATAAATGAAAAGCGGCGGCGCTCTTTTTCCCACTCGGGTTTTTACTGAGAGGCGACCTTTAGAAATATGATGTGTTCTTTACTTTCTCGCAAGAATGTATGGCCGTCGCTCAAGATTGCCCGTGGCAAAGGAGCGTCGAAGATTTATCAAAGTTGATCGGATCGTCGAAGCGATCTACCTCGAAACCATCGAAATGGCCCGAGGTTAGATAACGCGCAAACTTGGTCGTCGAAGCGATGCGTGGCATGTCTGTGAGCGGCACAAGCGGCGATCACCAGAGTTGACTCGAGCAGCGCCATCGAAAATGGCCCAAGGGTTAAGTAACAACCCACAGCGTTAGGTCGTCGAAGCGATCTATATCGGCGCCATCGAAGTGGCCCAAGGGTTAAGTAACAACCCACAATGTTAGGTCGTCGAAGCGATCTATATCGAGCTCCATCGAAGTGGCCCAAGGGTTAAGTAATAACCCACAAACTTTAGGTCGACGAAACAATCTATATCGGCGCCATCGAGTTGGCCCAAAAGAAGGTCACCAAGTCGACCCGATCGAGTGCCATCGAAATGGCCTATCAAGGGTCGTCGAGTGGGCACCGTTTATCGGATAAGAAATGCCGAAGCGACCTAAATCTAAAGTTAAGTAAACTTAGAAAAATAAATGACTTAGAAAAATAAATGCGAAACAATCGATTCAAGCAAATAAACAAAGTAAATGAAAAGAAATTGTCATTACAAACACGGGGCCTTGGTCAAGGCCAGCGCCCATTAAGCGAAGCGCACGAAGCGGGAAAATTGTTGTGCCCGAAGGCAAGTTAAAGCGATTACAA
Organism: Oxytropis ochrocephala; assembly: GCA_020916435.1. NCBI lineage: Eukaryota > Viridiplantae > Streptophyta > Magnoliopsida > Fabales > Fabaceae > Oxytropis > Oxytropis ochrocephala. Next base: position 31,886,239 of record CM037095.1, read on the forward strand.
AGAATTACACGCGCGCGCAGCGGGCTTCGAGGTTTGAGAAAAGAAGCGGTGGCGGTCGAACAGCGTTTCCATGTTCATCTCTTTGCTCGAGCGGCATGATCTTGTTCTCCATAGCGTAATGGCGGGATTTATCATCTTCTCATCGAAGTTGATTTTGAGATCCGCATTCAACGCACGCGCTGAGCAAGAGCGTTATAGAAGCGCTTTCGATTGCTGCCTCCCGACCGGCACAGGCAACCATTTGGATCTTCGCTGCGATTCGGCATTCTCGGCCTCCAATCGGCCTTATCCTTTTCCAAGGCTTCGACATCGTTCTTGATTTGTCACTTGCCCACCGAGCTCCTTATTCCTCTTGGCAAGCTTGGCGGTCCTCCTCGCCCATTGAAGAGCTTCTTTCTTGGCCTTGGCAAGCTTGTCGTACTTCACTGCGGCTCGGACAAAGACTCCTTGCTTGGCGCGAGCCCACAGAAGCAGAGATCGTCCAAGCTGTTAGTCGGTCGATCTAAGATAAAAGAAATAACGGATTTGAAAAAGTAAAGTACCTTCGGCCGGCCCTGACCTCGGCCATGATTTTGTCTATCCCCAGCGAGAGAAAGCACAGACCTCCATCGGCCTCTTCTGAACCAATCGAGCTCGACTGTCCTAAACCCTCGGCGAGAGAATAGGAAGGTCGGCCTTGGCGGAATCCATGTTCGGTCGTCGAGCCTTATTCGCTTGGCGGAGCGATCGTCATTACGAGGAGGCGGCCGAAACGACTTGGCAAATCTGCGCGGCTTTTCTTTTGGCCCTTGGGAGTGGGGGCACCTTGGAGGGCGACTCGGGAACATCCCTGGCGAGACCCGTCATATCTCTTGGCCTGGGATGGAAGCGAGCTTCAAGCCCGGCTCGAGCACTTCCCGGTTCTGCCGGCCATCCTCTGCTGCGAAGCGACAAATCAAAAGGTTAGAAAAGAGCATTAACAATAAAATGTAAAGGCAAAGTTCAAAAGCAAACCGATCTCGGCCTCCAGTCACGGCCTCGAGCAAGGCGAAGAGGGTCGGCAAGGTATGTCGCCCTTAGGATGCGGGCGCATCATGCCCGCTTGACGCTTTGATCATATCCGAGAGGCGCAGTCGGCCTCCCCAAGTCTTTGGCGGTGTAAATGTAATCCCGGGCCGCTGCGAGAAATGAGCCTCGTTCCACATGATGGGAAAGTAAGGGGACCGAGCATTCCATCGGTTGAACCTCAGACACCGCGGCCTTACCGGCCTCTTGGTGGGAGCGATCCAAAAATCTTGGCTTCTCGGGCCGCCCCAAGTTCTGGTATGCTTTGAAGAAGCCGGTGATGAGTCTTCGCATCTTAAAGGAGACTGCTCCCTCTTCTCCTTGTTGGCCTTCTCCACGAGCATTTCGCTCTTTCGAAGAGGGTAAAAAAGCGACATCATCGACACGGCCGACCCGGCTTAGTCAAGAGGACCTCGAAAGTTTTCGAGGAGCGCCCATGCGTTAGGATGGAGTTGAGAAGGCGACCCGATGTGGCGCGGGGCGTCACGTTGAAACTCGATAAATGGAGGGTAATCTTCATCCTCTCGAACACGAGCGGTACATCGTGAACTTGAAGTTGGGAGAATAAGTGGCAATATCTTCACCGTCCTTCATGCCTCTCACCCTCGGCCGGTGAGTCATCGAGGCGACTCGCGGTCGGGCAAAGCATCGTGGCGGCGGTAATAATGCTCCTATTAGAGCGAAGAGTTTCCGATACCCAAGACATGTCGGATACATCTCGGGCTACATGCAGCGAACCGGCCGACCGCCCGTTCGACCTCCGATGTTTACCTCCAAATCGAAGCTGCGGCCGGGTGAACCACCTCCCCGTGGACTCCTTGGCTCGGCGCGCCGGCCTCCACCATCTCTCGTCATGGTGGGTGGGGCGGCACTCTGCGCTTCATCATCGTCAATGATAACCACCCGACATCTCCTTCCCCTTCCGCTCGAAGCGGCGTCGCCGGCGGTGGAGTATTACGCGGCCGCTCTTGAGATTGGGCGGACCTTGAGCGAGCTCTTGGAGGTGGTCGATCCTCGGCCGGAAGATTGGGAACTTCGAGCTCGTCTTGCTCGAGGCGCTGGAGAGCTAGAACCTTTGTCGCGAAGACGACTTAGACTCCGCCTCGTGGGGGTTGGGCTCGCCCGGCCTCGACATATGGGTAGCAAAGGATTGCGGTGGTTTTCAGGGAATACGGGCGGTCAGTTTCGTCCGGGGCATGCAAGAACACCTGTGATAGAGGAGCAGTCGGTCGATCGAGCGAGAACACTCATGAGAGAGGCGATGTGGCCATCCTCGACACGACACCCCCTATCACGAGGCGTGGGAAAGTACGAAACACTTTCAAAGAAAAAACTCAAGTTCAGAAAATAGAAGTAAAGATCGACCCATACCTTGAATAGATGTTGCGGATCGGTCGCGAGTAAGCGAGAAACGACTATGAATGCAAGTCGGCGGCGAGCGAGTCGATGTTGGCGAGCAATTCTTGGAAGTGTGAGAAATGAACTTCGTGAAAAGGGTTATTTATAGTGCAGTTCTGGCGCGAAGGGGCCGGGATACGAAGCGTCACAGCGTTTCGTCTTCTCACCAATGGTTGCCTCGGACAACCTCGGAGACACGCAAGCGTCACGCCTTAAATGTCGGTAAAGACCAACCGTCCACGGCGGCCGACGGCCGATGGTTGACAAGCGGTCGACACCGCCCTACGAGAAAGCGAGCGGCGCGTCCGTTTCGTCAAGATAACTTCACTCACGGGGCATCGATTCAAGCCTCGGCCGCTCTTAGCGACCTACGGCAGAGGGCAAGCTGTTCTGGGTGTATCGGCAAATCGAGGGCGCCAGCAGCAATTGGACTGCGGCCCGACCCATCTCGTCGGCCCAAACACGGCGCTTGGAGCGCAATTCTCGCCGGCGAAATCTTCGCAAAGCGGTCGGACCTCGCGGATATATATCGCCATTCGCATATGGCCAGCACGTTCTCTAACCTTGTGCTATCTGCGGCGACCTCTCACTAGATCGTCGGAGTGTCTTTGCGGTACCACCCGAGGTATTCAAGCGCGTGAAGCGGGACCGGTCCTTTCACTCATTCAACGGCCGCCCTTTTGGCGAATCAATCAACACTTCAACTCTTCATTGGTCAAGGTACGATCACCACATATCCTTGATAATACTACAGAATTGAGTACCAATAGAACCCCATTGACTTTGATAGAAAATAGCCTAGAAACCATCAGGTCCAAGAGCTTTGTAAGCACCAATATTCCTAATGGTCACACCAATTTCATCATCGAATGACTCCTTATTCATATTCCAAAGCATATTGTCATCCAAAATGGGAAAATGACCAACAAGATTGAAAGGAAGGATGTTAACATTAACCTGAAAAAGCTGTCTGAAGTAGTTAGTAGCCATAATTTCAAGACTTCTAGGATCCTCAATCAAAACACCAAGATCATTTTGCAAGGTAGACACATTATTCCTTCTTCTTCTAACAGTGGTTACACCATGGAAGTACTTAGTATATTTTTGACTCTAGATTTCTGAAACCAAAGAATTTCCTCCTTAGCAAGAATATCCTCATAGGCTTCCCAAGTAGATTTTTGAAGATTAAATGGCTGATCACTCCACCCATGGCAGAGCCTTCTATCAATCTCTCTCGACTTTCTAGTCAACTTCTTTTCTGATGACACACATTACCAAAGATTTTTTTGTTCCATTCTTTAAAACTCCTTGAAATGGCTATCTATTTATACTAAAAATCCATCACCCATGCTAGTATGAGGTGTTACCTTTTCTTTTTGGTGGCAAGGATTCATGAATTCAAAGGGTGATAAATCAAATAGGATTTTAGGTGGCAATTTCTAAAGTAGCCAACGCATGAAATTTGTAAGTTGGAGGTGTTTTAAATTGTGAAAGTACTTAATCATAGAAGGAAAATGAAAATAAAAAAATCATGGCATCGATGCTTTCTTTGCCCCATACTATTTTATTTACTATGCTTATTAATCTTTCAAGACTATCTATAACTATTTATACCTTTACAAAATAAATATTATTTCTTACTTACTATAAAAAATATATGGTTAAACGAATACACACATAATTTACTTTAAAAAAATATGGGTTGTTACACTTAGATCTCCCTCTAAGCCCCAAATCACATAATTAAAATAAAACAATTTCTAAAACATGTCTTAATAATTATTTAAAAAAAGTGGGGTGTTACATGCCCAATCCGAGCTCATGTTGCGAACTGTTTTTGTGTCAATGGAAGTTTAAAACCCTCCTCCTAAAGAAAAATACTACATGCATTAGTTTTTGAAAAAACACTATTGCAAAACAAGTAAATCTTTGAAACATTTAAGGATATACTAGTATGTGTTACTTCTAGGATCCAATACTTGTTTTTTTTTTTTTCTCGTGGGAATAAACTAGCACTAAAATTTCTGATTCACTAATATAAGTAACCACTAATTCAAAGCAGTAGAAATAGTTGAAAATTATCACCAATTTCGAAGAATTAGTATTTTTAATAATGTACAAAAAATGCAAGTATAATTTTATTGTAAATACAAAAACAATGAAAAGTGACTTATATTGTAAGTAGATAGTACTTTATATTTTGATTTTTTATTTGGTTTCTCAATTTTCACGCAACATGTTTTGTGTATCAAAACATGTATATTTAATTGGTTAGCTTAACATATCTATAAATATATGTAAGGTATTCATTAACAACATCATATAACAAAATCAAATTTAAAAAGTAACCACTCATGCGCAATTAAAAAAGTGGATAGGCAAACATTGAAGCCATTGTTGAACATGAATGGACCATGGTATTTGCAAGAACCAACTCTCTCAGTTCACAACAAAAAAACGGGTCAAATACAGGAGTTTTTTAAGTCAATTAGTGGGGATTAAAAACCTCCACAAATTAAAGCTGGGGGGTTTAAAAATAGTCGGAGTTTGAGTCTCGCATCATTTTGCGGGGTTTTACAAAACACTTGGTATCGAGTCTATCTCGTGGGTGTTTTTACCCCACGATTAGTGGAGGATTTTTAGGGGTTAAAACCCTCTGAGATATTTAGTAACTTTACCAAAGATTTAACTTCCTTTTAATTCCTTATGTGAATTGAGAATATTTTTACCAAAATATGTAATTAATTAATATATCTAATCTCATACAACTCAAAATTCATAAAAGCTAACAAGAAAGCCTATACACCATTTGCAAAGTGGTACATGGACCCCTTACAAGAAAAGCTTGATTTAGCCACGGCAATTGCCACGGAGCTTATTAAAGTCGATAATTTGCCGCAGTTTGCGACGGCATGTGCAAAAAATAGGAGCGCGAAATTTCCGTGGTGTTTGCCACGGGTTTGCCACGGACATAAAATTTGCGACGGAGATGCCGTGGCAAGTCCGTAACAACGCATTGATAAAATTAAAGCGAGCGATTTGTAACACCCCCTTTCTAGACAGCGGTTAATCTTTGTATTCTATCGAGTTTTTAAATTTAATATCACGAAAGGGAATGTCGCATTTCAACGCTTATAAAAACAATCAGCTCATAGTCAATTCATAAGAAGTTTATAAAATATTAAAACGATCACATGACACATAATTTAGGGTCGGGCCCTCAAACACTGTTTTAGTTTCTGATCTGCAGAAATAGAGGGCGCTTCCAAACACGTGGAAGGATTACTAGTTTTTACAATCACTTAGTACATCATCAATAAATGTCTAAAGCATCAAATAATAAAACCAACCTCCGGCAGTAATCGCCAGCGAGAATCGGCGGCGGACCACGGACGGTAGGCGATCCATGATCTCACGAGTCTCGAGGACAAGAACGCCGATTACAACTGATCAGCGGACACATCCTCCAAATGCATTCAGCCAGCTGCTTCACGGGAGACTTGCCACTAGAGGCGATTGGCGGGCGATGAGAATTTCTTCCCGACCATGTCCTTTGCAGCTTTAGCAAATACTGGAAACAAAAATCAGGTGATCATGACCAGAGGCCAGCCATCTTCATCTGCACCGTCTGAAGAAATTCGATCACGGACGCAAGCGTGGAAGGCGAACCTCTCGCTCGTAATGGCGGGCGGCAAGAAAGCGCTCCTGCGAAAGAGCATCTCGCCGTAGGGCACCACCATCGCTTCTCGGGCAAGAAGATTTAGGCAGGAGCGTGGTGCGCCAGAAGGAGCGGCGTGAGACGCAGTTCGATGTCCAATGTTTATGCAAGATTCACAGCTGCAGACCACGACACCTGGCCGGCTACTCCACCGTACTCCTCGATGAGTGCGCCCAAGATGCGTCGGTCGAGAAGCGAGATCTTGGGATTCGAGAAGTGCCGAAGACTACGAGAGATGGAAGAATCGAGGGCGCTTCGCGACTCGGCGCGGAGAAAGCCAAAGCTTAGCAACCAGTAAGGCCTACTTTCGGCTTCCGCCAGGCCCAGCCCACGTCGGAGTTTCTATGGAATCTCGAGACAGCGAGGCATGCCTCGCCAATGCAACCATCCCTTTGGGTCGAGCGGCATCGAGAATGAACACGGCCGTTCTCCAGGGGAGATCGGGCGTTACAAAATCTCCGAGATTCCTCGTGTACCCAATCTCAACGGATTTGACGGCGGGAGATCACGAACAAACATCTCCGCTTACTTCAATAATCACTGCCGTTATGCGAATTGGGACCGACCATGAAATGCGAGGAGGCTTTTCCTGGGCCATCGGACGGTACGAGCATTGGAACGGGGTGGGAATCTCTCGCGACCTAATTCCCATCTTTCTCTCATGGGACGACACGATCGAGAATATTCTTGTCTCCACTACACCGCGAACCACGCGCAATACCTGTGATGAAGAATACTTGGACTCATGGTTCAAAAGCTAAAATATCCGAGCGTGGTATTCCGAATCGACCACGCGGTTACCAGAAGAATTCAATCTTTAACCATTACCAAGATCTCGCCATTTACTTAACGCGAGTGGCCAACGCCTACATGCGTATGAAGAAACCTGGCGTAAAAGAAGGGAAAGTCGTCACAAGCACGACTCCAAAGTTAAGAAAATAGTAAGTCCGCCAAAGGGCATGAATTTATGCGCATGGCGCATGAAGAAACCTTTCGAGGATAAGAAGCTCTGATCATCGCACTCTACTAAACACCTCTATTGCAATGCATTCATAGCGAAGTGCAAAACAATGAATTTGTGGGAGTAAAGCTACCGATCCACTCGTGCTCGAAGAGCGGCACTCACTGCTAAAAAGGTGACATTGACGTTACCACAAAAGCAAAGTCATGATACTAACGATCCGTATGGCTCTCAAAGATGATATCGAAGAGCTCATCCAGAAAAGGAAAGTCGAAGTAATATAGAGGCCTGTGAAGGCGACCGAATTCTCGCGAAGCGCAGTTAAGTCGATCCGCATCGAGTGGAAGCGGTGCTCTTGTTGTTTCAAGCACCCAAGACAAAGACCGGTCACGAGGATCGAGAAGCTCCACGCATCCGGGTCGCTCCAACGTAGCAATGGTCATTCACTGCGGGAAATCCGCTGGACCGCAGAGAATCAAATAAAGCCACAAAGAGGAAGCTGGAACGAGCTCCTCGATGGCCTGCTCAACATCGCCAGCCCCACCTGGCCTGAATAGACCCCATCCTCGCTTTGAGATAGCGACCTGCCACGATGGTAGGTCGCACACGCTTATGTTCTGCTGGTAATCGTGGCGCGTATGCCAATACGAAGTTCAAAGAATTCTACTCGACAGTGGTAAGCTCGGCCGACATCATGTTTCAAGGCTTGATCGACAAGATCAAGGTCGATCGGAGCGCAGATAATTCCCCGTAGCCGAGCCTACCTCTCAATCTGCGCTTCAATGGAGCAGCCACCTACCCGGTGGGGACGACGAACTCATGGTCACATTTGGTGGCGACACCGAGATAGCACTTCAGGCCAGGCTGGCCCGCATACGGCGCTCCTTTGTACCCCTCAAATCATCGCTATCGAAGGCATCATTCGTAGGCCACTTCGGAGAAGCTAGGAGGTCGCGTGGCATCAACAAGTACACTGAAGATGAAATTCTACAGCCAAGGCGACCCGGTGTAGTTACCACTGGCGGCCGACTGAGAGGCAGCAAGACGAAGCCACGACCACGTATCCAGCAAATTTCATGATATGGTAGATCTCGCCCAAACGTTCAAAGCACCGGTGAAGGCCATCAAGTCAACGCGTCAGCAGACTTGGATGCTCGGTGATGATCCAGACAATACCGCAGGATAACGATGATGACTTAGCCCGAGAATCGAAAAATAGGTTGAAAAGGCGCCGAACCTCGCGGAGAACTATTAATAGATGTGCGATTGGGAGACGACTCCAACAAAAGACAGTCAGCTCTCAGAGCGACCTCACGGGAGCAAGTGAAGCAAGACCTTGTGCAATGTTTAGGAGACTATCTTGGCGACTGCTCGCATGGCATCATCGACATGCCCGCATTCCTATCGAAGCAGCTCGCCATCGCCGGCTTCCGATCACGGATGTCAAGCTGGCCGCCTTAAAAGAAAGACGTGCATCGTAACGAGAGAAAAATATCAAGCCGCAAAGCGCCGTTGAGGACCTCGCAAAGGCCAATTTCATAGAAGAGATCAAGCACACGCACTGCCATCCAATGTCGTGTTGGTCAAAAGAAGAATGGCAAATGGAGGATGTGTATGACCACCGATCTCGATAAGGCATGCCCGAAAGGATGCCTTCCTGTACTCCAACATCGCATAAGTGGTCGATGGGGCCTCGAGCTAAATTACCGTCTTTTCGGACGCTTTACTCGTGGTACAATCAGATCACGATGTATCCCCGATCGACACACAAGACAGCATTCATGGCTGGATCGGAAATTTTTCGATACAAGGTGATGCCTTCGGCTCGAAGAACATTTGAGCGACCACTACCGGATGATGAACAAGATTTTCAAAAAAGCGGTCGGTCGAATCTCGAGAGGTGTACTTGGGCGACGATCATCAAAAGTGTGACCGGCCCGATCATGTGAACGACACTCGAGGAAATATTTGAAGAAGCTAGGAAAAACTCACTTGTGATCAATCCCGAGAAGTGTACCTTTGGGGTGAGTAGTCGGCAGATTTTGGGCTTCCACCGATCGAAAGAGGATAGAAGCAAACCCCGAGAAGTGCGTGGCGGTCGCCGATATGAGACCGCCCACGACTAAAAAGAAATACAGCAATACTGAATGGCATGGTGGCCGCCCGTCGTGTTCATTCCCCAGCGGCTGCAAGTCGCCTCCATCGCTTAGATTGGCACAAGAAAGAGGTGGATTTTGAGTGGATCGACCAATGCCGTGAGCGTTGATGAATTGAAGCAAGCTTTGACCAATCCGCCAATTATGACTAAGCCGCTGTAGGCGAGACATTTATGCTCTGCACTTGCCATCGGAAGTAAGTTTTTGAGCGCCGCGGTTGGTCGAGAATGCGAAGTGAAACAAAATCCGGCTTACTTTATTAGTAAAGTGTGTTGCGGAACCGGTGAGGTACCGACAGGGAAAATAGAAGTTTGCGTTTGCACTCGATTCTTTGCTCGAAGGTCGGAGGCCCTACTTCGCGGCCCACCGTGTCGTGGTAAGGACCGATCCAATCAGCAAGTCTCCATCGGCGGACTGGCGGGACGAATGATAAAGTGGGCGAGTGGAACTCGGTGAGTTTGGCATTAAATTTGAATCGGACGGGACCGCAGTGCGGTGTGTCGCTGCGACTTTATAGTCGAAATGACTCATACCCCGTAAGATCGTCGAAACGACACGATCTTTGCACGCACGGGTCAAATCTAATAGCAAAGAGAAGTGGGAGTGGGCCTAATACTAGAAAATTTCGGAAGGCTTTGCCGTCGGAGGTGTTCTTTGACTTTCGCTTTCCATACATCGAACAATCGTGCCGAATATGAGGCGTGCATAGTCGCTCGCATTTCGCCTGAGGACTTCAATGTCGGCCGATTGAACTTGATCGGACTCGCGCTTGTCGCCTCGCAGGTCAAAGAATTATATGATGCTAAGGGATCGACGTCTTGCAAGAATTACCTAGCCGTAGTAAGGAGCTTCTCAAGTCGAACGGCCGGAAGTGACTCACGTGCCTCGGTAGAAAATGTTCGGCGAACATTCTCATCGAAACTTGCAAGCACGAAGACCGGGAATCACAGAAGTTTGATTCAGAAACTCTAAATCGCCGTCGGTCGACTCAAGCTATTCGTCGGTCGTTGGCCGTTACGTGTGTCCACGCGATTCGTGATTGGACGCTTCTCTATCCGAGATACATTGTTGAAGGGGGAAGAACCGAAGCGATCCGAAGCAAACTGCTAAGTTGGTCGAGCTCGGAGCGATCAAGTACTCGGTCATAGATGAAAGTTGTATGCAGAGATTCTCTCTCCATTGTTAAGGTGTCTTACATCGGCCTAAGCCGAACCATGTCGCCGAGGACATTCATGAAGGTATTTGTAGGAGTCACCGTGGCGCTCGGCCCATAGCTAAGAAGGCTCTCGTGGCCTGGCTATTATTGGCCACCATGGACGAGCAGATGCCGAAGCCTCGCTCGTGGCGCAAGAAATGCCAAATACATGCCGATGTCCACATTGCACCTTCCACATGAGTTGCAAAGTCTTGTTCTCACCTGGCCGTCGCTTGGTGGGGCATGGATCCGCTTAGGCCGCTTTCCACCGCCTCCGTGCCGGTTCAAGTTTTTGATCGTGGCGGTAGATTATTTTACCAAGTGGGTCGAGGCCGAGCCTCTTGCGACCATCACCTCTACGTAAAGTAAGCAAATTCTTTCACGGTGTGTGTCGAAGACGTTTTGGGATCCTCGGAAGAACTAATAACAGCACAACGCACATCTACTCACGAACAAGAGATTCGAGAGATGTTGGCCGACTTAGGTAAAACAGCGTTTCACCTCGGCCGAGCACCTCGCACTAACGCCAAGCTGAAGCGCCAACAGAGTAATTCGCTGGGTTGAAGCGAAGACTACGATGAAGCGAAAGGAATCTGGTCGAAGAATCGCAGATCGGCCCTATGGGCTTACCGGACGACCCTCACTCAACGCACGGAGTCCCCCGTCAGATCGGGTATATGGGATCGATGCCGTGATACCCATAGAGACGGGCGAGTGAATTGAGAACTTCGAATCTCTCACAAAGAGTTGACAACGCACCGAGCTATTCGAGAAGAATTGGACCTAATTGAAGAACCGCGCACTCCAAGCATCACTAAGAGAGCAATTGATCAAACGGTAAGGTCGCAGCTCAGATACAATACGGCGCACAAAAGAGAGACTTCTCACGGTCCGGTCACTCGTTCTAAGACGCCGACGAGGAAATAAGAATGCACGCCAAGGGGAAGCTTCGCACTAAATCAGGTGAGAAGGTCCATACAGGTCATCAACAAGACCCGAAAGGGGGCTTACGAGCCGAAACCATGGACGTGGGCGACTATCCCCGAGAACATGGAATGCAGAGAAACTTAAAAGATATTACGCTTGAATGTAATGAACGATTTGAATGTAATGAACGACCGACCTATAATGAAGTGGCAGCAGCGCTCTTTTTCCCATCGGGTTTTTTACGAGCAGGCCCGACCTTTAGAAATATGATGTGTTCTTTACTTTCTCGCAAGAATGTATGACCGGCCGCTTCAAGATTGCCCGTGGCAAAGGAGCGATCGAAGATTTATCAAAGTTGATCGCATCGTCAAACGATTCACCTCGGTGAGCCATCGAATGGCCCGGCGGTTAGATAACTCGCGAAACTTCGTGTCGTCGAACGCGATCGCATGGCATGTGCCGAGCCAGACAAACGATGGTCACCGAAGTTGATTTAACGAGCGCCATCGTAAAATGGCCCAAGGGTTAAGTAACAACCCACAACGTTAGGTCGTCGAAACGATCCATATCGGCGCCATCGGCGGCCCAAGGGTTAAGTAACAACCCACAACGTTAGGTCGTCAAACGATCTATATCGAGCGCCATCGAAGGGCCCAAGGGTTAAGTAATAACCCACAAACTTTAGGTCGATTTAAACAATCTATATCGAGCGCCATCGAAGTTGGCCCAAAAGAAGGTCACCAAGTCGATTCGATCGAGTGCCATCGAAATGGCCCTATCAAGCGGTCGCCGAGTGGGCACCGCTTATCGGATAAGAAATGCCGAGCTTGACCTAAATCTAAAGTTCAGAAACTTAGAAAAATAAATGACTTAGAAAAATAAATGCTAAAACAATCGATTCAAGCAAATAAACAAAGTAAATGAAAAGAAATTGTCATTACAAACACGGACGCCTTGGCCAAGGCCGAGCGCCCATTAACCGAATCGCACGTAAGGCAAGAAATTGTTGTGCCCGGAAGGCAAGTTAAACAAGCATAAGAATTACACCGCCGCAGCGGGCTTCAGAGGTTTTTCAAAAGAACGGTGGCGGCCGAACAACGCTTCCATGTTCATCTCTTTGCTTTCAGCAAAGCATGATCTTGTTCTCCGCAACGTAATGGGCGGGATTTATCATCTTCTCATCGAAGTTGATTTTCAGATCCGCATTCAAGGCACGCTACCGAGCAAGAGCGTTATAGAACCGCCGATTGTCGCCCCGACCGCCTGGGCAACCATTTGATCTTCGCCGCTAGCTTCGGCATTCTCGGCTCTAACTCGCCTTATCCTTTTCCAAGGCTTCGACATCGTTCTTCAGATTTGTCACTTGCCCACCGAGCTCCTTATTCCTCTTGGCAAGCTTGGCCCGGTCCTCCTCGCCCCGCTCAAGAGCTTCTTTCTTGGCCTTGGCAAGCTTGTCGACTTCACTGTGAGCTCGGACAAAGACTCCTTAGCAATACGAGCCCTCAAAGCAGAGATCGCCCGGTGTTAGTCGGTCGATCTAAGATAAAAGAAATAACTGATTGAAAAAGTAAAGTACCTTCGGCTTCGCCCCAACCTCGCCATGATTTTGTCTATCCCCAAGCAGAGAAGCACGAGACCTCCATCGGCCTCTTCTCGAACCAATCGAGCTCGACTGCCCTAAACCCTCGAGAGAGAATAGGGAAGGTCGGCCTTGGCGGAATCCATGTTCCTGGCTGCCGAGCCTTATTCGCCATGAGCGATCGTCATTACGAGGAGGCGACCAACACGACTTGGCAAATCTGCGCCGGCTTTTTCTTTTGGCCCTCGGGAGTGGGGGCACCTTGGAGGACGACTTCAGAACATCCCCGGCCGAGACCCGTCATATCTCTTGGCCTGGGTTGGGAAGCAGCTTCAAACCGACTCGAGCACTTTGGCCCGGGCTTCACGCCATCCTCTCTGCGAAACGACAAATCAAAAGGTTAGAAAAGAGCATTAACAATAAAATGTAAAGGCAAAGTTCAAAAGCAAAACCGATCTCGGCCTGTGTCCCGCCTCGAGTAAGACGAAGGGTCGGCAAGGTATGTCGCCCTTAGGATCCGGACGCATCATGCCCGCTGGGCGCTGATCATATCTAGAGACCGCAGTCGGCCTCCCCAAGTCTTTGACAAATTGTAAATGTAATCCCCGTGCCGCTGCGAGTAAATGAGCCTCTGCTCCACATGATGGGAAAGTAAGGGGGACCGAGCATTCCATCCGGTTGAACCTCCGACACGGCACTTACCGGCCTCTTCAGTGGGAACGATCCAAAATCACTCGCTTCTCTGAGCCGCCCCAAGGATTCCCTGGTATGCTTTGAAGAACCGGTGATGAGTCTTTCGTGCATCTTAAAGGAGACCTGCTCCCTCTTCTCTCTTGTTGGCCTTCTCCCGAGCCACAGTTCACCAAGAGGGTAAAAACAAGATCATCGACACCGGCCGACCACTTTAGTCAAGAGGACCTCGAAAAGTTTTCAGAAGGAACGCCCATGCGTTAGGATGGAGTTGAGAAGGGCGACTCGATGTGGCGCAGACGCCACGTTGAAACTCGCGAATGGAGGGTAATCTTCATCCTCTCGAACACGAGCCTGCACATCGTGAACTTGAAGTTGGGAGAATAAGTGGCAATATCTTCACCGAGTCCTTCATGCCTCTCACCCTCCGGCCTGGTGAGTCATCGAGGCGCTCGCAGATCGGGCAAAGCATCGTGGCCGACAAGAATAATGCTCCTATTGAGCGAAGAGTTTCCGATACCCAAGACATGTCGATACATCTCGCTACATCTCGCTGAACTTCGCCGACCTTCGCTCGACCCTCTCCGATGTTTACCTCCAAATCGAATCTAACGGCCGGGTGAACCACCGTCCCGCGTGGACTCCTTCGGGCCGCCACCTTCGCCTCCACCATCTCCTCGTCCATGGCCGGGACGGCATCTGCGCGCTTCATCATCGCCAATGATAACCACTTCGACATCTCCTTCCTCCTTCCGCCGAAGCGACGTCCGCCGGGCGGTGGAGTATTACCACGCTCGCTCGCATTGGACGGACTCGAGCGAGAGTCTTCGAGCCGGTCGATCCTCGACCGAAGATTGGGAACTCGAGCTCGCATCGCTCGAGGAATCGCTTGGAGAGCTAGAACCTTGTCGCTCAAGACGCACTTAGACTCGCCGTGGGGTTGGGCTCGCCGCCCCGACATATGGGTAGCAAAGGATTGCGGTGGTTTTCCTCGAATACGAGGCGTCGGTTTCGTCCGGGCATGCAAGAACACCGTGATAGAGGAACGAGTCGGTCGACGAGCGAGAACACTCATGAGAGAGGCGATGTGGCCATCCTCGACCGACACCCCTATCACGAGGCGTGGAGAAAGTACGAAACACTTTCAAAGAAAAACTCAAGTTCGTAAAAATAGAAGTAAAGATCGACCCATACCTTGAATAGATGTTGCGGATCGGTCGCGAGTAGAGCGAGAACGACTATGAATGCGAATGTCATGAGCAGACGAGTCGGTCGGCCGGGCGAGCAATTCTTGGAAGTGTGAGAAATGAACTCAAAGAAAAGGGTTATTTATAGTGCAGTTCTCGCGCCGGCGGGACCGGATACGAGCGTCACAACGCTTCGTCTTCTCACCAATGGTTGCCTCCGCACAACCTCGGAGACACCAAACGCCACGCCTTAAATGTCAAGAAAGACCAATCGCCACGACAAAGACGGCCGATGGTTGACAAGCGGTCGACACCGCCCTACAGAGAAAGCGACGGCGGCGGCCCGCTTTCGTCAAGATAACTTCACTCTGGGGGCATCGATTCAAGCCTCGCCCGCTCTTAAGCGACCCAGGCGGGGGCAATCGTTCTCGGTGTATCAAGAAATACGAGGATCGCAATGCAATTGGACTCGCGCCCGACCCATCTCGATCGCCCAAACACGCCGCTTGAGCGCACTCGCCGGCCGAAATCTTCGCAAAACGGTCGGACTCGCCAAGATATATACGCCATTCGCATATGGCTTCAGGTACGTTCTCTAACCTTGTGCTATCTGCCCGAGCGACCTCTCACTAGATCGTCGGAGTGTCTTTGCAGGTACCACCCGAGGTATTCAACGCGTGAAGCCAGGACCGGTCCTTTCACTCATTCAACGGCCGGCCCTTTTGACGAATCAATCAACACTTCAACTCTTCATTGGTCAAGGTACGATCACCACATATCCTTGATAATACTACAGAATTGAGTACCAATAGAACCCCATTGACTTTGATAGAAAATAGCCTAGAAACCATCAGGTCCAAGAGCTTTGTAAGCACCAATATTCCTAATGGTCACACCAATTTCATCATCAGACAGCTCCTTATTCATATTCCAAAGCATATTGTCATCCAAAATGGGAAAATGACCAACAAGATTGAAAGGAAGGATGTTAACATTAACCTGAAAAAGCTGTCTGAAGTAGTTAGTAGCCATAATTTCAAGACTTCTAGGATCCTCAATCAAAACACCAAGATCATTTTGCAAGGTAGACACATTATTCCTTCTTCTTCTAACAGTGGTTACACCATGGAAGTACTTAGTATTTTTGACTCTAGATTTCTGAAACCAAAGAATTTCCTCCTTAGCAAGAATATCCTCATAGGCTTCCCAAGTAGATTTTTGAAGATTAAGTAATCGATCACTCCACCCATGGCAGAGCCTTCTATCAATCTCTCTCACTTTCTAGTCAACTTCTTTTTCTCGATGACACACATTACCAAAGATTTTTTGTTCCATTCTTTAAAACTCCTTGAAATGGCTATCTATTTATACTAAAAATCCATCACCCATGCTAGTATGAGGTGTTACCTTTTCTTTTGGTGGCAAGGATTCATGAATTCAAAGGGTGATAAATCAAATAGGATTTTAGGTGGCAATTTCTAAAGTAGCCAACGCATGAAATTTGTAAGTTGGAGGTGTTTTAAAATTGTGAAAGTACTTAATCATAGAAGGAAAATGAAAATAAAAAAAAATCATGGCATCGATGCTTTCTTTGCCCCATACTATTTTATTTACTATGCTTATTAATCTTTCAAGACTATCTATAACTATTTATACCTTTACAAAATAAATATTATTTCTTACTTACTATAAAAATATATGGTTAAACGAATACACACATAATTTACTTTAAAAAAATATGGGTTGTTACACTTAGATCTCCCTCTAAGCCCCAAATCACATAATTAAAATAAAACAATTTCTAAAACATGTCTTAATAATTATTTAAAAAAAAGTGGGGTGTTACATGCCCAATCCGAGCTCATGTTGCGAACCTGTTTTTGTGTCAATGGAAGTTTAAAACCCTCCCCTCCTAAAGAAAAAATACTACATGCATTAGTTTTTTGAAAAAACACTATTGCAAAACAAGTAACATCAAACATTTAAGGATATACTAGTATGTGTTACTTCTAGGATCCAATACTTGTTTTTTTTTTCTCGTGGGAATAAACTAGCACTAAAATTTACAGTTCACTAATATAAGTAACCACTAATTCAAAACGAGTAGAAATAGTTGAAAATTATCACCAATTTCAAGAATTAGTATTTTTAATAATGTACAAAAATGCAAGTATAATTTTATTGTAAATACAAAAACAATGAAAAGTGACTTATATTGTAAGTAGATAGTACTTTATATTTTGATTTTTATTTGGTTTCTCAATTTTCACGCAACATGTTTTGTGTATCAAAACATGTATATTTAATTGGTTAGCTTAACATATCTATAAATATATGTAAGGTATTCATTAACAACATCATATAACAAAATCAAATTTAAAAAGTAACCACTCATGCGCAATTAAAAAGTGGATAGGCAAACATTGAAGCCATTGTTGAACATGAATGGACCATGGTATTTGCAAGAACCAACTCTCTCGGTTCACAACAAAAACGGGTCAAATACGTGGAGTTTTTAAGTCAATTAGTGGGGATTAAAAACCTCCACAAATTAAATCTGCGGGGTTTTAAAAATAGTCGGAGTTTCGAGTCTCGCATCATTTTATGGGGTTTTTAGAAAACACCGTATCGAGTCTATCTCAGGGGTGTTTTTACCCTCACGATTAGTGGAGGATTTTTTAGGGGTTAAAACCTCCCCGAGATATTTAGTAACTTTACCAAAGATTTAACTTCCTTTTAATTCCTTATGTGAATTGAGAATATTTTTTACCAAAATATGTAATTAATTAATATATCTAATCTCATACAACTCAAAATTCATAAAAGCTAACAAGAAAGCCTATACACCATTTGCAAAGTGGTACATGGACCACTACAAGAAAAGCTTGATTTAGCCACCAAAGAATTGCCACTTTGAGCTTATTCCGTCGTAATTTGCCACAGCATTTGACGGCATGTGCAAAAATAGAGCGCGAAATTTACCGGTGTTTGCCACTGGGTTTGCCACGGACATAAAATTTATGACGAGATGCCGTGGCAAGTCCGTGGCAACGCATTGATAAAATTAAAACGAGCCCGACCAGAACACCCCTTTCTAGACAACCGTTAATCACCGTATTCTATCGAGTTTTTAAATTTAATATCACGTAAAGGGAATGTCGCATTTCAACGCTTTATAAAAACAATCACGATACGCAAAGACATAATTTAGGTCGCCCTCAAACACTGCTTTAGTTTACGATCGAAATAGAGGACGCCTTCCAACACAGCGGAAGGATTACTAGTTTTTTTACAATCACTTAGTACATCATCAATAAATGTCTAAAGCATCAAATAATAAAATAAAAGACGCACTACGCCTCCCCGGTGCTACACATCGTAGCCGAGACACGACTACTAGTAGGCGGGCATAAGGATGCCCTCACTCATGAGTACTGCGGCTGCTGCCACATAAGAGCAACATTCCAAGCGAGAATGGGTGAGTCTTTCATACAAATAATAATAGTTAGGATAGGCATTATATATTGGCAAGGCAACAAACACTACAATCGGGCTTCACCACATTATCAACACGTCATCACTAAGTTCATTAACATATGTATGAGTGTATGCATGTATGCAACATGCATGAGGATCCTTCACCACCGCAATTTGCCTTGAGGGCACCCACCGCTTTGGACCGAAGTCCCACACCGCTTTGGCCGAAGCCTACACACCGCTTTATGCACATGCAATATGTGACTCTATGTCAATGCACCACCAACAACACATGTGCCACAACATTTTATTATACACACCACTTTATTTATTTCTCAACTCAACTCACCAACTATTCAAGCCTTGAGGGCTACACACCGCTTTGGACCGGAGTCCCACACCGCTTTCACACCTTCGCATAAGGACACTCAGTTTCCATTTTTATTTTAGTGGATTAACTCATCATTTACATTGCCACACCCAATTGGACCAAACTAAGCATTAGGGACCAAGATGGCACCTAGGCGCAACACTAGGCGCCACTTGGCGCCGCCACTGGCAGCCACTTTGGCGCCCACCGCAACACTCACACACCTCATGCACTACCAGCCCAACCGGGCGCACTTGGCTGCCATATTTGGCGCCTGCACCCAAGACACACACGCACACGCCCTGCACAACCGGCGCACACAGACACGCAGGGCAGCCACATTTGGCGCCCTGCTCAGACACACGCCCAGAAGTCAAAATAGGCAAACTGCACTTAGACACACTCGCACGCGCACAGCGCATACGGCCGCCAATTTTGGCGCCCGCCCTTACGACACACCCACACACCCACGCAACACAAAGCGCACGGGGCTGCCACATTTCGCCGCCTCCGCAACCCACACCCATACACACACGCACATAGGCGCACGGAACTGCCACATAGCGCATCGGAATAAATAAGTTGGAGTGTCCTTTTGATTTCAGGAGGTGAATCAAATAATCTAGGGGGTGCAACTAGGGCCCAAGTCAATTAATTGACCCAAGCCCATTCCTAATACCGTAGACCCTATGTGGAGCGCCCCATTCAACCAAAGGAAGAAAGGGAACCGGCGTGGAGTGAGAGAGCCGCGCGACGTGAAATTGGAGGAGAAGGAGAGCTTCTTCTCAAACTCGTCTCTAGGTAACGATCCTCAATCCTTTCTCTTCTTTTTCCTTCCCTTTTCACGTTGTGACCTTCAATTTCTCACCCTCCATCGTTGTTGTTTTCCCCTTTTCCCCTGAAGTTGTAGCGTTCGGTTCTAGAAGGAGGGAAGAAGAAGCTTGTTTCGTGGTGTTTTCCTTGGAGGTGATTTCTTCTTCTCAAGCTTCAAGGTAACGTTGAATCCGTTTCCTTTCTCCATTCTCTTCCTTATATTTCCAAGTGTATGATTCCAATTTCCCTTTGTTGTTTCTCGCTCCTCCGCACGCTCAAGAACAGAGAGAACCCACGGTGTTGAAGGAGAGAAAAGGAGAAGTGCGGCGTGTGGTGGTTCGATTTGTCGGTGATTTCGAGTTCTTCAATCCTTCAAGGTATGGGACTCTTTCTATGCATATAATACTCTTTAGGATTTGTGTTGTATGTGGTCTAGGTGTTGAGGGTGTTGAATGCTTGTCTGTATCTGTGAAACCATTCTTGTTGTATATGTAACTGAATTGTGTATGTGAATTGGGTGTGAGGACTCTCCAATAGAGTGAAGTGTGTGAACATGTTAGTTGTAGAATAATTAAAATGATGTCTGATGATTGTTGGTAGTAGAGTGTAGATTAAGTATGAAAATGGTTAGGGAATTAGTGTTGTCAGAGTGCTAAAAGAATTATGCAAGAGGGGGCGCAAGGTCGGGGAGTTGGCGCGCCGTATGTCTTTCTTTGGTTGTCGCGTGGAGTGTGCAGGTGAAGGGGGGGCGCCAAATTGCAGGGCAAATGCGATAGTGATTATTTTATAAGCGTTGAAATGCGACATTCCCTTTCGTGATATTAAATTTAAAAACTCTGATAGAATACAGTGATTAACCGCTGTCTAGAAAGGGGGTGTTACGATCGGGCTCGTTTTAATTTTATCAATGCGTTGCCACGGACTTGCCACGGCATCTCCGTCGCAAATTTTATGTCCGTGGCAAACCCGTGGCAAACACCAGCGGGAAATTTCGCGCTCCTATTTTTTGCACATGCCGTCGCAAATCCGTGGCAAATTACTGACGGAATAAGCTCCGTGGCAATTGCTGGTGGCTAAATCAAGCTTTTCTTGTAGTGGTCCATGTACCACTTTGCAAATGGTGTATAGGCTTTCTTGTTAGCTTTTATGAATTTTGAGTTGTATGAGATTAGATATATTAATTAATTACATATTTTGGTAAAAAATATTCTCAATTCACATAAGGAATTAAAAGGAAGTTAAATCTTTGGTAAAGTTACTAAATATCTCAGGAGGTTTTTAACCCCCTAAAAAATCCTCCACTAATCGTGGGGGTAAAAACACCCACAGATAGACTCGATACCAGTGTTTTCTAAAAACCCCCGCAAAATGATGCGAGACTCGAAACTCCGACTATTTTTAAAACCCCCTCAGCTTTAATTTGTGGAGGTTTTTAATCCCCACTAATTGACTTAAAAACTCCTCAGATTTGACCCGCTTTTTTGTTGTGAATCGAGAGAGTTGGTTCTTGCAAATACCATGGTCCATTCATGTTCAACAATGGCTTCAATGTTTGCCTATCCACTTTTTTAATTGCGCATGAGTGGTTACTTTTAAATTTGATTTTGTTATATGATGTTGTTAATGAATACCTTACATATATTTATAGATATGTTAAGCTAACCAATTAAATATACATGTTTTGATACACAAAACATGTTGCGTGAAAATTGAGAAACCAAATAAAAAATCAAAATATAAAGTACTATCTACTTACAATATAAGTCACTTTTCATTGTTTTTGTATTTACAATAAAATTATACTTGCATTTTTTGTAAATTATTAAAAATACTAATTCTTGAAATTGGTGATAATTTTCAACTATTTCTACTCGCTTTGAATTAGTGGTTACTTATATTAGTGAACTGTAAATTTTAGTGCTAGTTTATTCCCACACGAAAAAAAACAAGTATTGGATCCTAGAAGTAACACATACTAGTATATCCTTAAATGTTTCAGTATTTACTTGTTTTGCAATAGTGTTTTTTCAAAAAAACTAATGCATGTAGTATTTTTTCTTTAGGAGGGGAGGGTTTTAAACTTCCATTGACACAAAAACAGGTTCGCAACATGAGCTCGGATTGGGCATGTAACACCCCACTTTTTTTTAAATAATTATTAAGACATGTTTTAGAAATTGTTTTATTTTAATTATGTGATTTGGGGCTTAGAGGGAGATCTAAGTGTAACAACCCATATTTTTTTAAAGTAAATTATGTGTGTATTCGTTTAACCATATATTTTTTATAGTAAGTAAGAAATAATATTTATTTTGTAAAGGTATAAATAGTTATAGATAGTCTTGAAAGATTAATAAGCATAGTAAATAAAATAGTATGGGGCAAAGAAAGCATCGATGCCATGATTTTTTTTTATTTTCATTTTCCTTCTATGATTAAGTACTTTCACAATTTTAAAACACCTCCAACTTACAAATTTCATGCGTTGGCTACTTTAGAAATTGCCACCTAAAATCCTATTTGATTTATCACCCTTTGAATTCATGAATCCTTGCCACCAAAAAGAAAAGGTAACACCTCATACTAGCATGGGTGATGGATTTTTAGTATAAATAGATAGCCATTTCAAGGAGTTTTAAAGAATGGAACAAAAATCTTTGGTAATGTGTGTCATCAGAAAAGAAGTTGACTAGAAAGCTGAGAGAGATTGATAGAAGGCTCTGCCATGGGTGGAGTGATCAGTTACTTAATCTTCAAAAATCTACTTGGGAAGCCTATGAGGATATTCTTGCTAAGGAGGAAATTCTTTGGTTTCGTAAATCTAGAGTCAAAAATACTAAGTACTTCCATGGTGTAACCACTGTTAGAAGAAGAAGGAATAATGTGTCTACCTTGCAAAATGATCTTGGTGTTTTGATTGAGGATCCTAGAAGTCTTGAAATTATGGCTACTAACTACTTGCATGCCTTTTCAGTTAATGTTAACATCCTTCCTTTCAATCTTGTTGGTCATTTTCCCATTTTGGATGACAATATGCTTTGGAATATGAATAAGGAGTCTGTCTGATGATGAAATTGGTGTGACCATTAGGAATATTGGTGCTTACAAAGCTCTTGGACTCGATGGTTTCTAGGCTATTTTCTATCAAAGTCAATGGGGTTCTATTGGTACTCAATTCGTAGTATTATCAAGGATATGTGGTGATCGCACCTTGACCAATGAAGAGTTGAAGTGTTGATTGATTCTGGCCAAAAGGGCCGCCGTTGAATGAGTGAAAGGACCGGTCCCGGCTTCACGCGTTGAATACCTCGGGTGGTACCGCAAAGACACTCGACGATCTAGTGAGAGGTCGCCGCAGATAGCACAAGGTTAGAGAACGCACACGAAGCCATATGCGAATGGCGATATATATACCGCGAGGTCCGACCGCTTTTGGCGGAAGATTTCGCCGGCGCGAATTGCGCTCCAGCGCCGTGTTTGGGCCGACGAGACGGGCCGGGCCGCAGTCCAATTGCCGCTGGCGCCCTCGATTTGCCGATACACCCAGAACGTTGCCCCCAAGCCTAGGGTCGCTAAGAGCGGCCGAGGCTTGAATCGATGCCCCGTGGAGTGAAGTTATCTTGACGAAACGGACGCGCCGCTCGCTTTCTCGTAGGGCGGTGTCGACCGCTTGTCAACCATCTACCGCGGCTTTGCCGTGGACGGCTGGTCTTTACTGACATTTAAGGCGTGACGTTTGGTGTCTCCGAGGTTGTCTGGAGGCAACCATTGGTGAGAAGACGAAACGTTGTGACGCTTCGTATCCCGGTCCCCTTCGCGCCAGGAATCCGCACTATAAATAACCCTTTTGCTGAGTTCATTTCTCACACTTCCAAGAATTGCTCGCCACAATGATCGACTCGCTCCCGCCGACTTGCATTCATAGTCGTTCCTCGCTTACTCGCGACCGATCCGCAACATCTATTCAAGGTATGGGTCGATCTTTACTTCTATTTTCTGAACTTGAGTTTTTTCTTTGAAAGTGTTTCGTACTTTCCCACGCCTCGTGATAGGGGGTGTCAGGTCGAGGGATGGCCACATCGCCCCCTCTCATGAGTGTTCTCGCCGATCGAACCGACTCGCTCCTCTATCACGTGTGTTCTTGCATGCCCCGATTTAAACCGACCGCCCGTATTCCCGAAAACCACCGCAATCCTTTGCTACCCATATGTCGAGGTCGGCGAGCCCAACCCCACGAAGCGAGTCTAAGTCGTCGCCGGGCGACAAAGGTTCTAGTTCTCTCAAGCGCTTCTCGAGCAAGACGAGCTCGAAGTTCCCAATCTTCCGGCCGAGGATCGACCACTCCAAGAGCTCGCTCAAGGTCCGCTCCAATCAAGAGCGGCCGTAATACTCCACCGCGGCGACGCCGCTTCTCGAGGAAGGCGAGGGAAGGAGATGTCGAAGTGGTTATCATTGACGGCGATGAAGCGCAGAGTGCCGCCCCACCGCGCGACGAGGAGATGGTGGAGGCCGGCGCGCCGAGCCAAGGAGTCCACGGGGACGCAGGTGGTTCAACCCGCCGCCAGCTTCGATTTGGAGGTAAACATCGGAGGGTCGAACGGGCGGTCGGCCAAGTTCGCGTATGTAGCCCGAGATGTATCTCGACATGTCTTGGGTATCGGAAACTCTTCGCCTAATAGGAGCATTATTATCGCCGCCACGATGCTTTGCCCGACCCGCGAGTCGCTCGATGACTCACCGGCCGAGGGTGAGAGGCATGAAGGACGGTGAAGATATTGCCACTTATTCTCCCAACTTCAAGTTCACGATGTACCGCTCGTGTTCGAGAGGATGAAGATTACCCTCCATTTATCGAGTTTCAACGTGACGCCCCGCGCCACATCGGGGTCGCCTTCTCAACTCCATCCTAACGCATGGATGCTCTCGATAACTCATATTTATATGAGTTATTTATACTCATTCAAAGAATAAGTCATGTAAGTTTTCTAGTAATACAAGGAGTATTTAATTAAGTTTTATATAATTTTCGAGTCTTTAGTAAATAAATAGATGAAGTGATAAATATGTGCATTTAGGCACCATTTGGTGCCCTTGAGAGCTTTTGATGCTTTTTGTGCTTGTGCAGAATTTCAAAGTCTTCGAACGTTACCACGCCCTCACCACGCCTACTAAAGTGTAGCAAGAAAAGGGTGAAAAGATCTTCATTTGGCGCGCCAAGCAATGATAAGTCAAAGATATAAAAGTCGTAAGATTTTCTGCTTTCCCATGAGTCGACGCCTTGTAATAATCGTAGCTACCAACAAAGGTCGGAAAAATAGAAGAAACAGATATGGTAGGTGGGCAAGTGACATCAAAGACGCGTAAGCAAGGAGGCTATTTAAAGCTCACTTCAGCTTTTCTCTCAAGGGCATCATCTCTTCCACCAACTTCGTAATCACTTCATCTTCATCATCCCACCATCCTCCATTAACTTAGAACTAGTTTTGTAAAGAAGATCCGGAAACAGACTTCTATATTTGACTATTCTGAACTTAGTTTTTTTTGCATAAGTGTAAGGTTCAGACGTTGTAACGCCTATACAAATGCACATGCTAAGAAGTTACTTGAGTGTATCTTTTGCACTTGAGTTCTTTTCTCATATGTATGGTATTAGGATTTCACATCCTTTTCATTCTGTAATGATGCTCAAGATGAGCTAAACACTTTGTAGTTGAGTTGTTGTTTTGCTATTAATGAATTTCTAGTTAATGTTATGAAGTGTTAGCGTTGCCTCGCTTTAAATCTTTGCGTAATAATATTTTCAAAACTTATTTTGAGGTTGGCCTCTTAAAATAGGTAGATTCATAGGTACAGCACATGGTCTATGAAAAGAAATCAAAGATTTATATGAATGAACAATGCACTAAAGACATTTAGGCATCTTTATCTAAGTCTAGACATAGAATGGATAATAGTTCATAGAACATCTGTGTGGGTACTTAATATACAGTGAGGAGGGCCTATTTAGAACCTAGACATAGGATTTCTTGTACTTGAAACTCGACGCGTTTTGCGGTGAAAAGCACGGCTCTTTTGTAAACAAATGCTCAAACGTGGGCCACGCCTCGCACATTAACATTTGAACGTCATAACGTCTAAACGTTATGACGCCCCGCTAGGAAGGATTTAATCGCATGCAACAACTCAACTCTCTCTCATCCATATTCACAACCAACTTTTATTTCCTTGTTTTGTTTAAATCTTTAGCTTTAGAACCAACTCTTATTGTCGATTTGTCACTTGATTCTCTTGTGTTTTGAAACTTGAACTTTGAAAGCTTATCAATCCTCGTGGGAACGATCTCTTACTCTAATCCACTTTATTACTTGTAACGACGTGTATACTTGCAATCGATTTGCGAATTCTATACTATTACACGTTAAAGCAGTTCCGAAAACTTTCGAGGTCCTCTTGACTAAGCTGGGTCACGGTGTCGATGATGTCGTTTTTACCCTCTTCGAAATGAAATGGCTCGTGGAGAAGGCCAACAAGGAGAAGAGGAGCAGTGTCTCCTTTAAGATGCGTAAGACTCATCACCGGTTCTTCAAAGCATACCAGAATCTGGGGCGGCCGGAGAAGCAAGATTTTTGGATCGCTCCCACCAAGAGGCTGGTAAGGCCGTGTCGGAGGTTCAACCGGATGGAATGCTCGGTCCCCCTTACTTTCCCATCATGTGGAACGAGGCTCATTTCTGCAGGCGGCCTCGGGATTACATTTACACCGCCAAAGACTTGGGGAGGCCGACTGCAGCTCTCGGATATGATCAAAGCGTGGCGGGCATGATGCGCCCAGATCCTAAGTGGCGACATACCTTGCCGACCCTTCGCCTTGCTCGAGGGCAGGACACGGAGGCCGAGATCGGTTTGCTTTTGAACTTTGCCTTTACATTTTATTGTTAATGCTCTTTTCTAACCTTTTGATTTGTCGTTTCGCAGAGAGGATGGCCGGCAAGAACTGGGAAGTGCTCGAGTCAGTTTTGAAGCCTGCTTCCATCCCAGGGGCCAAGAGATATGACGGGTCTCGGCCAGGGGATGTTCCTGAGTCGTCCTCCAAGGTGCCCCCCACTCCCAAGGGCCAAAAGAAAAAGCCGGCGCAGATTTGCCAAAGTCGTTTGGCCGCCTCCTCGTAATGACGATCGCTCCGCCAAGCGAATAAGGCTCGACGACCGGAACATGGATTCCGCCAAGGCCGACCTTCCTATTCTCTCGCTCGAGGGTTTAGGACAGGTCGAGCTCGATTGGTTCAGGAAGAGGCCGATGGAGGTCTGTGCTTCTCTCTGCTTGGGGATAGACAAAATCATGGCCGAGGTTGGGGCCGAAGCTGAAGGTACTTTACTTTTTCAGTCCGTTATTTCTTTTATCTTAGATCGACCGACTAACAGCTGGACGATCTCTGTTTGCAGGGGCTCGCGCTGCTAAGGAGTCTTTGTCCGAGCTGCAGGTGAAGTACGACAAGCTTGCCAAGGCCAAGAAAGAAGCTCTTCAGCGGGGCGAGGAGGACCGGGCCAAGCTTGCCAAGAGGAATAAGGAGCTCGGTGGGCAAGTGACAAATCTGAAGAACGATGTCGAAGCCTTGGAAAAGGATAAGGCCAGATTGGAGGCCGAGAATGCCGAACTGCAGGCGAAGATCCAAATGGTTGCCCAGGCCGGTCGGGAGGCAGCAATCGAGCAGTTCTATAACGCTCTTGCTCAGGCGCGTGCCTTGAATGCGGATCTGAAAATCAACTTCGATGAGAAGATGATAAATCCCGCCCATTACGTTGCGGAGAACAAGATCATGCTGCCTGAGCAAAGAGATGAACATGGAAACGTTGTTCGACCGGCCACCGTTCTTTTCTGAAACCTCTGAAGCCCGCCTGCGAGCGGTGTAATTCTTGTAACTGTTTAACTTGCCTTCGGGCACAACAATTTTCCTGCCTTCGTGCAGTTCAGTTAATGGGCGCTCGGCCTTGACCGGGCGTCCCGTGTTTGTAATGACAATTTCTTTTCATTTACTTTGTTTATTTGCTTGAATCTGATTGTTTCGCATTTATTTTTCTAAGTCATTTATTTTTCTAAGTTTACGAACTTTAGATTTAGGTCGCTCGGCATTTCTTATCCGATAAACGGTGCCCACTCGACGACCCTTGATAGGGCCATTTCGATGGCACTCGATCGGGTCGACTTGGTGACCTTCTTTTGGGCCAACTCGATGGCGCTCGATATAGATTGTTTCGTCGACCTAAAGTTTGTGGGTTATTACTTAACCCTTGGGCCACTTCGATGGCGCTCGATATAGATCGTTTCGACGACCTAACGTTGTGGGTTGTTACTTAACCCTTGGGCCACTTCGATGGCGCTCGATATAGATCGTTTCGACGACCTAACGTTGTGGGTTGTTACTTAACCCTTGGGCCATTTTCGATGGCGCTCGTTCGAGTCAACTCGGTGACCGTCGTTTGTGCCGGCTCGGCGGCACATGCCACAGATCGTTTCGACGACCTGAAGTTTGCGGGTTATCTAACCCTTGGGCCATTTCGATGGCTCTCGAGGTAGATCGTTTCGACGATCTGATCAACTTTGATAAATCTTCGATCGCTCCTTTGCCACGGGCAATCTTGAGCGACGGTCATACATTCTTGCGAGAAAGTAAAGAACACATCATATTTCTAAAGGTCGCCCTCCGTAAAAACCCAGTGGGAAAAAGAGCGCCTGCCTGCTTTTCATTTATAGGTCGGTCGTTCATTACATTCAAATCGTTCATTACATTCAAACGTAATATCTTCTAAGTTTCTCTGCATTCCATGTTCTGGGGATAGTCGCCCCATCCATGGTTTCCAGCTCGTAAGCCCCCTTTCCAGTCTTGTTGATGACCCTGTATGGACCTTCCCAATTTGGTGCGAGCTTCCCTTGGCGTGCATTCTTATTTCCTACGTCGGCCCGTCTTAGAACGAGCTGACCGACCGTGAAGTCTCTCTTTTGTACGCGAGTATTGTATCTGGCTGCGACCTTCTGTTTGATCAATTGCTCTCTTAGTGATGCTTGGGTGCGCAGTTCTTCAATTAGGTCCAATTCTTCTCGAATAGCTCGGTCGTTGTCAACTCATCGTAGGGGATTCGAAGTTCTCCAATTCAGCTCGCCCATCTCTATGGGCATCACAGCATCAGTCCCATATACCAGTCTGAACGGGGACTCCCCGGTCGTTGAGTGAGGGGTCGTCCGGTAAGCCCATAGGACGGACTGCAGTTCTTCGACCCAGTTCCCTTTCGCTTCATCGAGTCTTCGCTTCAACCCACGCAGAATTACTCTGTTGGCCGCTTCAGCTTGGCCGTTAGTCTGAGGGTGCTCGACCGAGGTGAAACGCTGTTTTACCCCTAAGTCGGCCAACATCTCTCTGAATCTCTTGTCTGTGAACTGGGTGCCGTTGTCTGTTATTAGTTGCTGAGGGATCCCAAAACGGGTCAACACACACCGGCCGAAGAATTTGCTTACTTTCGCCGAGGTGATGGTCGCAAGAGGCTCGGCCTCGACCCACTTGGTAAAATAATCTACCGCCACGATCAAAAACTTGAACTGGCCTGGAGCAGGTGGAAACGGGCCTAGCAGATCCATGCCCCACCAAGCGAACGGCCAAGGTGAGACAAGACTTTGCAACTCTGTGGAAGGTGCAATGTGGACATCAGCATGTATTTGGCATTTCTTGCACTTCTGAACGAGCTTCTTGGCATCCTCGTCCATGGTCGGCCAATAATAGCCGGCCCTGAGAGCCTTCTTAGCTATGGACCGAGCGCCCTGGTGACTCCCACAAATACCTTCATGAATGTCCCTCAGCACATGGTCGGCTTCGACCGATGTAAGACACCTTAACAATGGAGAGGAGAATCCTCTTCTGTACAACTTTCCTTCTATGACCGAGTACTTGATCGCTCTGAGCCTGACCAACTTAGCTTGCTTCGGATCGCTCGGTTCTTCCCCTTCAACAATGTATCTCAGGATAGGGGCGATCCAATCTGAATCCGCGTGGACACACAGAACGGCCAACAACTGACTTGGCTTGGTCGATACGCTCGGCCGATTTAGAGTTTCCTGAATCAAACTTCTGTGATTCCCCGGGGTCTTCGTGCTTGCAAGTTTCGATAGAATGTCTGCTCGAACATTTTCGGTCCGAGGCACATGACATGAGTCACTTCAGCCCGGCCGAATCGCTTGAGAAGCTCCCTTACTCGCTAGGTAATTCTTCAAAGACGCCGCCCTTAGCATCATATAATTCTTTGATCTGCGAGACGACAAGCAAGGAGTCTGATCGAAGTTCAACCCGGTCGACATTGAAGTCCCTGGCGAGCTGCAGGCCAGCTATGCACGCCTCATATTCGGCCTGATTGTTCGATGTATGGAAAGCGAAAGTCAAAGACACCTCCACAGCCAGGCCTTCAGAATTTTCTAGTATTAGGCCGGCTCCACTTCCTTTGCTATTAGACGACCCATCTACGTGCAAGATCCGTGTCGTTTCGTAACTTGATCTTCCGGGGTATGAGTCATTTCGGCTATAAAGTCGGCCAACACCGCGCTTTTGCGCCGATCCGATTCAAATTTAATGCCAAACTCACCGAGTTCCTCGCCCACTTTATCATTCGTCCCGCTGTGTCCGCCGATGGAGGACTTGCTCGATTGGTCGATCGGTCCTTACCACGACACTGGTGGGCCACGCAGTAGGGCCTCAACCTTCGAGCAAAGAAAGAATCGAGTGCAAGAGCAAACTTCTCTTTTCTCGTACCTCACCGGCCCTTGAAACACTTTACTAATAAAGTAGACCGGATTTTGTTTCATTTCGCATTCTCTCGACCAACACGGCGCTCGTAACTTCTTCCGTGATAGCCAAGGCACAGTACAATGTCTCGCCCTGGCAATGCTTAGTCATAATTGGCGGATTGGTCAAAGCTTGCTTCAATTCATCCAACGCCACGGCATTGGTCACCCACTCAAAATCCACCTCTTTCTTCAAAGCCAGCCTAAGCAGTTGGAAGCGACTTGCAGCCGCTTTGGGAATGAACACAGACAGGCGCCACCATGCCATTCAATTTGTATTTCTTTTTTTAGTCGTGGGCGGTCTCATATCGCGACCGCCCCGCACTTCTCGTGGTTTGCTTTTATCCTCTTTCAATGTGGAAGCCCAAAATCTGCGGCCTCACCCCAAAGGTACACTTCTCGAGATTCGGTCTAAGTGAGTTTTTCCTAGCTTCTTCAAATATTTCTTCGAGGTCGCTCACATGATCCGGTCGGTCACACTTTTAATGATCATGTCGCCCAAGTACACCTCTCGAGATTCGACCGACCGCCTTTTGAAAATCTTGTTCATCATCCCGCTGGTAGGTCGCTCCAGCCGTTTCTTCAGCCGAAAGGCATCACCTTGTTGAAAATTTCCCGATCCGTCATGAATGCCGCTCTTGTGTCGATCGGGGATACATCGTGATCCGATTGTACCCCGAGTAAGCGCCCGTAAAAGACAAGTAATTTGTTGGCGAGGCCCCATCGACCGACCTTGTCGATGTTGGGTACGGGAAGGCATCCTTCGAGCATGCCTTATGAGATCGGTGTAGTCTACACACATCCTCCATTTGCCATTCTTCTTTTTGACCAACACGACATTGGATAGCCAGGTCGTGTACTTGATCTCTTCTATGAAATTGGCCTTTATGAGGTCCTCAACGGCCTTTGCAGCGGCTTGAGATTTTTCCTCGTTCTGAGTACGTCTTCTTTGAGCGACCGGCTTGACCCCTTCATCGATCGAAAGTCGATGGCAAAGCTACTTCGATAGGAATGCGGGCATGTTCGATGCCCGCCATGCGAACAGTCAAGATAGTCTCTCAAACATTGCACAAGGTCTTGCTTCACTTGCTCCGGTAGGTCGCTACCGAGCTTGACTGTCTTTGTTGGGTCATCTCCCAACTGCACATCTATTAGTTCTCCATGAGGTTCTGGCCTTTTCAACCTATTTTTCAGTTCTCGGGCTAAGTCATCATCGTTATCCTCCGGGTCATTTATGCGGATCATACCGAGCATCCAAATCGCTGACGTTGACTTGATGGCCTTCACCGTTGCTTTGAACGCTTGGGCCAAGATCTACCTCATCGCAAATTTGCCGATACAGTCGTGGCTTTCGTCTTGCCGCTTTCAGGTCGGCCGCCGTGGTAACTACACCGGTCGCCCTGGTGTAGAATTTCATCTTGTGTGTCTCGTTGACGCCACGACCTCTAGCTTGCCTGTGGTCGGCCTACCAATGATGCAATCGATAGCATGATTTGAGGGGAGTACAAGGAACGCGTGCGGACCGCCCCGCACAAAGTGCTATCTCCAAAGTGTCGCCACCAAATGTGACCATGAGTTCGATCGTCCCCAACGGGTAGGTGATCGCTCCATTGAAGCCCGTTAGGGAGTAGGCTCGGCACGGGAATTATCTCGCTCCGATCGACCTTGATCTTGTCAATCAAGCCTTCAAACATGATGTCGGCCGAGCTACCGGGTCGACTAGAATTCTTTGAACTTCGGTGATTGGCCATAATCGCCTCGACACAATCGGAACATAATCGTTCGCCTACCATCGTAGGTCGCTATCTCCAAACGAGATGGGGGTCTATTCGAGACCGGTGGGGATCGCGATGTTGAACCGACCATCGGGAGCTCGCCCCACTTCCTCTTTGTGGCTTTATTTGATTCTCTACGGTCCAGCGGATTTCCACCGTGAATGACCATTGCGACGCGTTGCGACTTCGGATCGTGGAGCTTCTCGATCCTCGCACCGGTCTTTGTCTTGGGTGCTTGAAACAACAAGAGCACCCTTCCCTGGTCCGGATCAACTTCTTCTCGCTTCTCTCGAGGTCGGCCGCCTTCCTCCGACCTCACATACTTTCCCAACTTTCCTTTTCGGATGAGCTCTTCGATATCATCTTTGAGGGCCATATACTGATCGTTAGTATCATGACCCTTGCTTTTGTGGTAACGGCAATACCTTTTAGTCGGCCGTGCCCTTCTTGAGCACGAGTGGATCGGGCCGCTTTACTCCCACAAATTCATTGTTTTGGCACTCGCTATAGATCGTGCAATAGAGGTGTTTAGCCGAAAGTGCGATGATCGAACTTCTTATCTCGAAAGTCGACCGATTGTCGCGGCGACCTTCATGCCCCTTTGGCCGCTTACTATTTTCTTCTTTAGGTCGTATGCGCGGACGGCCTTCCTTCTTCGCCAAGGTTTCTTCATACGCCATGTGGACGTTAGCCTCGTTAAGAAGTAGCCGAGATCTTGGTAATGGTTAAGAGTGAATTCTTCTACGAACGGTGGTCCGGCCGAATACCACGCTCAGATATTTTAGCTTGTCCTTGTCGACACAAGTCACGAACGGACTCGGCCTCGGTGTTAAACCGGTCGATATATTTGTCTCGTCTCATTGTCGCCTTGAACAACAGAGTCCAAGTATTCTTCATACCGATATTGGCGCGGTTTGCGGTGTAGTGAGACAAGAAGAATATTCGATCAAAGTCGCCCCATGAGGAGATGGAATTGGGTCGCAGAGATTCCCACCATTCCAATGCTCTACCGCCCAAATGATCGGGAAAAAGCCCGCATTTCATGGTCGGTCCCAATTCCCTATAACATGAAAGCAGTAATTATTGAAGTAGCGGAGATGTTTGTCTGGATCTCCTCGGCCGTCAAACTTGTTGAGATTGGGCGGCTTGCGGAGATCTCTCGGAATTTTGTAACGCCTGATCTCCCTGGAGAACGGGCCGTGCTCATTCTCGATGCCGCTCGACCCAAAGGTTGCATTGCGAGGCATGCCTCGCGTTCCGGCATTCCATAGAATCCTCCGGATGGGCCAATTGGTGGAAGCCGAGTAGGCCTTTCGGGTCGCCGCTTTGGCCTCTCTCCTGGCCGGGCGAAACGTCCCCGATTCTTCCATCTCTGTAGTCTTCCAGCTCTTCTCGAGAATCCCAAGATCTGCTTCTCGACCGACGTGACCCGGACGACTCATTGGAGGAGTACCTGGTGGGTGAGCGACCGGTGTCAGGACGGTAGCTAGAATCTTCATAGTCATTGGACATCGAACGGCGTCTACGCGCGTTCCTGCTCGGGGGCGACCTACGCGCCCTGCTTCGTCTTGCCGGAGAGCGATGGGTGGTGCTCTCCCGGCGAGAGATGCTCCTTCGTGGAGGGGAGCGGTGTCTTCGCGGCCGGCCGGCGCGCGCAGCGAAGGTTCTCTCCTTCCCACGCGGGCGGTCCGAATCGACCTCTTTCGATCGAGAGATGAGCGCGTCTCGGTCTGCGATCACCTGATTTTTGTTTTGCAGGATTTGCAAAACGGCTTGAGTGACATGGTCCGGAAGAGGTTCCTGAATGCCCGCTTCAATCAGCTCGGGCGGCAAGTCTCCAGGAACGGGCGGTTGAATCTGTTGGAGGATAGGTCCGCGACCGTTGTGCACCGAAGGTTCTTGTCGCGGAAGTCCTTGAGACTCGTGGACGGTGACGCCACGCCCCCGGTCTCGCTGCGATTCTCGCCGAGGATTGAGTCGAGAAGTGGCCGCGTGCGGGGCGGCCGCGTGGAGCCATGAAGGAGGTAGGATAGCGCACGGGCCTCCCACTGTGGTCGCCAATTGATCGTACCTTGACCAATGAAGAGTTGAAGTGTTGATTGATTCGTCAAAAGGGCCGGCCGTTGAATGAGTGAAAGGACCGGTCCTGGCTTCACGCGTTGAATACCTCGGGTGGTACCTGCAAAGACACTCCGACGATCTAGTGAGAGGTCGCTCGGGCAGATAGCACAAGGTTAGAGAACGCACACAAGCCATATGCGAATGGCGTATATATACCGCGAGGTCCGACCGTTTTTGCGAAGATTTCGGCCGGCGAGAATTGCGCTCCAAGCAGCGTGTTTGGGCCGATCGAGATGGGCTGGGCCGCAGGTCCAATTGCTGTTGGCAGTCCTCGTATTTGCTGATACACCCAGGAACATGTGGGATAATCCTAGCAAAATTAAAGAGATTAATGCAACTTACTTAGCCCTTATCCCAAGACCGAATCGGTGAGTAATATGAAACAGTTTAGGCCTATTGGGTGTGTAATGTTGCTTATAAGACCATCACTAAGCTCATATCAAGTAGATTGAGGATTGTTTACAAAAATCATTGGTCTCGCTCAATGTTTTTTATTCCCAAGAGAAACATTCATGACAACATTATAATAGCTCAAGAAATCTTCCACTCTATGAGAAGTAAAGGGGGTCAGAAAGGGTGGATGGCCATCAAAATTGATCTTGAGAAAGCCTATGATAGGCTTAGATGGGAATTTATTATTGATACTCTTGAGGACATTGGCATTCCTAATCTTCTAAGGAATCTTATTCACCATTGTATCACTTCTCCAACCATGCAAGTCTTATGGAATGGGGAGGCTCTTGAGGAATTTTCTCCTCTGAGAGGTATTAGACAAGGAGACCCTATTTCTCCTTATCTTTTGTCCTCCTCAGTATAGAGAGATTGTTCCAATCTATTGAGAAAGCAAATGGTTGATGGAGATTGGAAGCATATTCAGATCTCTAGGGGTGGCCCTAAAATTTCCCACCTTGCCTTTCTTTGATGATCTTATTTTTTTCTCGTGAGGCTTCTATGGAGCAAGCTTCATTATTCAAAACTCTTTGTAGACCTTTGCATGAGTTCTGGTCAAAAGGTTAGTAAAGACAAGACTAGGGTCTTTTTCTCTAAAAATGTTTTTAGAGGTCTCAGAAATGATATCTGTAGTGTGTTGGGCTATCAGTATACAGAAGACTTGGGTAAATACCTTGGTGTTCCTATTTTTCATAAAAGAGTAGGTCTCAATACCTTCAACTATGTCATTGATAAGGTTAAGCAAAGATTAAGTTCTTGGAAAGCTAGAACTTTCTTTTGCTAGGAGAGTTACCTTGGCAAAGTCTGTTATTCAAGCTATGTCTGTCTATGTCATGCAATCAACTGTTATTCCTAGAGGTACTTGTGATGAGATTGATAAACTTTGTAGGAATTTTATTTGGGGTGATGATGTTAACCACAAGGCTATGCATTTGATTAGCTGGGATAAGATCTGTAAGCCTAAAAGAAATGGAGGATTGGGTTTAAGGTCAACTAGAGTTGCTAATTCTGCCTTCTTGTTAAAGGGTTTGTGGAATTTCTGTACTAAACCTGAAGATCTTTGGTGTTCTATTATCAGGAGTAAGTATAAATGTGGTTGGAGAACCTTTCCTAAGATGGATTCTAAGAAAAGGGGTTCTAATTTCTGGAATGGCTTGATTGATACTTGGGAAACTTTCAGAAAGAACATTACCTAGGACATTGGTAATGGGGAAGATGTCCGTTTTTGGGTGGCCGAGTGACTGCCTAATCATGATAAATTAATCTCCTATGTCTCTGCAACTGTTAATGAGGATGATATTAAGCTTTCCATTAGACATTTCACTACCTACAATGGGGAATGGAACTGGAGTCTTTGTGAGAATTATCTTCCTAACAATATTATTCTAAAGATGGAGAATTGTCTGCCTCCTTCCATCTTGAATGATGAAGATTTTTTCTATTGGGGTGCTACTCCGAATGGAGTTCTCACCACCAAATCGGCCTATTTAACTCAATTGGATACCCAATCTGTTACACCGGGTAGAAGTTTTGAGCACATTTGGAAGTGGAAAGGGTATGAAAGAATCATCCTTTCTTTGGAAATTAAACCATGAAAGTTGTGTTAACAAATGTTGAAAGATGTAGAAGAACAATTGCTTCCTCTCCTCACTGTCCGCTTTGTAATAAAGGGGACAAATCTTTATTCCACAGATTTAGAGACTGCCTTGTGAGCTTTGTAGTTTGGAAAGGCCTCAAAATCCATAATCAAGGAAATTTCTTCAGCAATAATTCTTGGCTTAATTGGTTGAAAGACAATCTTAAATTCAAGAAAGGTAGGAGTAATGAAACTTACTTTGGATTGTGACTTTTGAGATCACCTTAGATGTGCTTTGGAGGAATAGGAATGATTTTGTGTTTAATTCCAAAATTCATTCAACGCATTCTTCAATTATCATCATCAAGCATCAGGTGGAAGCTATCAGAAAAGTGTTAGAGCGTGAGTCTTCCTTGACTCCCCAGATCCATATTTCTTCTGAATCCAGTGGTGATGTGTGGTTGTCGCCGAATCGTGGCGTTTGGAGCCTCAATTGTGATGCTTCGGTCAATTCAAATGGTCGGGTAGCTGGTTGTGGTGGTGTTCTCCGGGATCACCTTGGTAGGATTGTTTTCACGTCTTGGTAGGTTTGTTTTCGCGTTTTCTCATTGGCTTCACCCTTGCTCGGTTCTTGAAGCTGAATTGAGAGGAATTATGCATGGTCTTATGGTCAACCGGAGGAAGGTGGATAGATGCTCAAATCATGTGGCTGATCTTTTATCTTCCTTTGGCAGTAATTGCAGTGGCAATATGGTTATTTTTGATGTAATACCGGATTTTTTAGTCCTTGCATTGAACCGTGATGGATTGGGGCTAACCGGATCTAGTATCCATTAGTTTGTTTGTGTTGCTGGGCCTTTGGCCCTTTTGATCATAAAAAAAAACCATCTAATGTTCCACTTGGCATCTTTTGAAAAGACCTTAAACATGAGTAATTTTTATGAGGATGTAAATATTTAGAAACATTATTTGAGCACAAAAAAAACAAATACAAAAAGAAACAAATACATAAAGAAATAATAATAATAATAATAATAATAATAATAATAATAATAATAAATAATAGCCGTGTATTTTCCCAAATGCATTTTTTTTATGTGTGTGACCAAATGATGTGTCTAAACATTTGCGTAAGTACTGTTTTTTGTGCCGTCATTCTTGCGCCATCGCTTTAAGCCACTTAGTGGCGGATCCGTAACTGAAATCGGGGTGCAAAAATTGTTTATAAAAAAGTTGTTCATAGTATTGTTTAATTTTTTCAAATATCCTCATTCAATTTACTAAAATTAAGGAATCAAGTTATCTAACTCCAAATTTATGTAAGATGATCGCCAAATTAGTCTATAAGTTTACACGTTTTTTCATATTTAAGTCTTTAATTATATGAAAATAATAAGCAATCCGTAAAAGTATGAGATATCGATAAAAATTACTTTCTAGAGTTTTACAAATAGCTCCTTATGGAGATTAATAAGACAAAATTGAGTGAAAATTGGGTGTAATTTTAAGAGTATTGGTGCAAATTTAAAATTCCAGAGTGTTTAAAAAATTTATATAGGGGGTACTAGTACAATTATTTTGTTCTAGGGGGTTCAACTGAAACCCATGAAACAAACATAGGTTCGCCGCTGAAGTCATTGCTTCTGCCCCTGCGTTATAAGTCACATTGTCGATAGGAGTGAGAATAGGTTGGGCCGAGCTGAATTTTGCAAGGCTTGGGTGTGACCTATGCAGTTTAATTCTTTTAAGCCATTGGATCAATCTAATGGATATTGAAATATGCCACATTGCACCTTTTTTCTAAACACGAGATTAAAACAGTGATGTGTTGTCTCTCTTGTTGTTGCAGCTCTGTTAAGTTTCCCTTGTAACAACCACCCCATTCGCTCGCTTCGCTGCCTACCACTGCCACCTACCATCATCGCCATTCTGTTATTGAACAATGCTACACAACCATTGATTAAGGCAATAAAAATAATGACATGATAACAAGTATTTAAAGTTGAAAAAAAAAACACAATAAAAAAATCGAAAGGCAACAAGTGTGAAACAAAGCATGAAACAAAGTTAATTTCACAATTGGTCGTGAGATGCAGTGGCAGCGAGCAACCGTAGTGGTGGCAAGTGAGTGGCGATGGCAGCAAGTGACCGCGACAACGATGGCTTAAGTGATCGACTAGACAAAGAAGTTGACCCTATGTTCCCATCGACAGACGGACCTTACCCTCAGGCAGGAGGTGTTCAAGCCGCGCACGGTCTCTTCCCTTTCGCTGGGGCTTTTTCCTTCCAGTGTTCAACTTGGTCAAGTGGAGTTCCCTCGACTCCTGAGTGATCCTACCAGGCTTTGGAAATTTCTTGCAAGACTTACGTGGCTCGCTTGGCTCTCCCATTTCCAACCGATGGTGTAGGTAAGTCATACGATCCATCATAGTAGATCTCTCAAGCAATAGTTTTTGAAACACGGCCGTGTTTTCTCCCCTGCACACAAAACCACCAATTTTTCTTGTTTTCTCGTTTCCGTTAATCCGTTCGCGTCCAATCTGTTATCCAATTGAATCTCCAAACTATAAACAGTCATCACACATAACATTCCAGTCCTAACAATCCATATATCAATATGCACATCAATATATAGTTTAGCCAATAAGTCATAAATCTTATAATTTTTGAAAATGATTTTCGACAAAAAGATTCACGAAACGAGAAAATTATCGAAACCAATCACAATCAACAGTCAATTTAAAACAAAACAAAACCTATCGTAAGTAAAACTCATCGATCGTGATGAAAATCAAGCAAAACCCGAGACTTTGAACTTCATTTGCCCAAATAATAATTGCTTTGCAGAAACAATTTTAATCTCCTTCTTTCATAGCATTAAACTCCATGAAATTGAATTTAATCATCCTAGTTTTTACTTCAATTATATAGCTTGCAATGTCCTCATGATGTATACCCAAATTCCAGCTTCTGATTTTCCAAAAAAAACCACATGCAAAGCCATTAATTTAAACAATAACCCAATTCAAACAATCATACAATTAAATCATGTTATTTAGCTCTTAACTATTGTTTCCACGATTTAACTTATATCCGTGAATTGACTTATTATTTATTCGAATAATAAATCACTCGTTAATTTCATAATTCAAAATTAACGAAACTAGAAATGTTACATATATAGCATTCTTGAAAACATCTAGAACCATGGAGCAAATTATGGTTTGTCCATGAATCACATTTACACAAATGAAAAAGGCACCATGAAAAAAAGCTATAACTTTGATAATCCAAAAATAAGATAGAATTTTTTCTTAAAACCATTCATAAATAACAATATAAGAAACACAAAAAAATATTGTGATTCATCTCATTTTATCTCATGGCTTTTTACCACTTGGTTTTGGTGAACGAAAAGGAGAAGTAAAGCTTAATGGAGAGGCTTGAAATCTTGATGGTGTTCTTGAAGATGAGCCAACTACTAGATCATATTTGTTGGCACCAGAAGAAGTGCCGACATGAAAGCCTTGAATTGGTGGCGGCGGTGATGGGGAATAAGATATGTCATTGTTATGAATAATAGAACTCATCACTTGCACTACTTCACTCATTAATGGTCTTGATTTTTCACTTTGGAGGCAAAGAGTGATCAGAACTATCGCCTTATATACCCCTTTTCTAGAATATTGACCTTCTAATCTTTGGTCCATAATTCGGTAGAACCCACCTTTATATGTTAGGAACGACTTTGTCCATTCCACTAAATTTTATCATAAGCTCTTCTCCCCGTTACCATCTCAAGGAGAACAACCCCAAAGCTATACACACCACTTTTAAAAGTCAGTCGTCCTGAAACAACCAAACATAAGGTCATGTTAGTCACTTTCATCTCTTAAAAACATAACTAGTATTGTTTGCACCATTGAAGCTTTTATCATTTGCACATTTTTTACATATCTAATCTAAGATCTATCATGTTGGTAAGATGCGGAGAAACTTTAAAAATTGTATAGTAATCGAATGTTTTAAATTGTAGTATTCCCATTATACTGACCTGTAAGTACATACTCAGAAGCTACATAGCCTTGTGTTCCCATTATTCGAGTTGAGACATGTGTCAAGTCTCTCACGGGAGCATCTCTAGCAAGCCCAAAATCAGAAAGTTTTGCATTGAAATGCTGAAATAAAACAATGTTAAAATGAATGAAAAGTTGGGTTTATGGAAACAATCAAAGGATGCAACATTAATTCTAATTACCGAATCCAACAATATATTAGAAGTTTAAAAGTCTCTAATTATCACTGGCTTTTGAGCTTCCTCGTGTAAAAATGCAAGACCTTCTGTAGCACCAAGCATAATCTCCATATGCCAGCGACACTCTCTTTTAGACATTCTCTTCAACACTCAGTTTATGAATGGTTAAAATACATGTGGATCCCACCATTTTAGAATTGGTGGGATCTAGATGAAATTTCATCAATCATAGGGCGGTGTTCCCGAGATTGTCTAAAAGAATGTTCATATAAAAAGTAAAAAAATAAATATCCAAATGTTTTACATTAATTAAAAGAAAATAAGTAAATATGTACTGAAACTAGAAACCCAATAACATAAATTTCTACAAAAAATAAGTTAAAATACTTACTCCCAAACATATGATTTTCAAGGCTTCCTCACGACATAAACTCGTATACCAAGACCCTTTGCTCATCTTCTATTCAATAACCAACTAACTTAACAAGATTTGGATGCCTAAGAGCACCGAGATGGTGAATTTCAGACTGTCATATACAAGAAACAATGAAGAGATATTAGTTTCACTTAATCTTAGATCCAATAAGTTGTTGCTCAAATAAATAGCCAACATAAACTTAAAGATAACATGCACTACTAGGAAAAATAGAATTAACTATGAAATTAGAGAAATCAAAAATAAAATTTGGTATGAACTGCATAATTTCCTTATTTAACATTACCAATGTTAATTGTCTTGACAAAGAATCGAATCGCATTCCGGATCTTGAGAGGAGCTTTCATTGTGACTAATATAACCTTTGTTGCCAACTTCAATTGATGAAATGTGAATTGTTGAAGACATGAATAATAATTGATTTCACTACTCTGAGGTGGTGTTCTTGATGTTTTGGAGTTGTTGTTCCTTGAAGATAATTGAGCAACAGGTCTTACAACCTCATCATCTGTAGTTTTACAAAAAAGTGAGATCAGATCATACTTAACTAATTAACTAATAAGTAACAACCATGAAATGTAAGTTTGTAATCCCTTGAAAATTCAGAAAAGCTTTAAATTGCACATTTATAGTATATTAACATTATTATATATACTGTAATAAATTAGCGCTCATTAAAATGTATCTTACATCAAAGGTGGGGAAACAATCACATCAAAGTGTATCAGTTGTGTTTTGTGTCGTGGGTGGGTGTTGTATGGTGTGTGTGAGAGAGAGAGAGTGAGAGAGAGAGAGAGAATAACATTTATTATAATGTATGTGCCACTCTCTCTCATACTTGATATCCAAACTTTAATTTGGCTAACGGTTACAGTTAAGTGGCGACAATCACTTTAATAAATAATGTATTTTTTCTCGATTTTTTAATTTTCTAAATAAACAACTTTTAATATAGAAATTGGTAAATTGACAATATTATTTTAATTCAACTTCTAAAAGATTTAGTACAGAATACAA
Source organism: Oxytropis ochrocephala (assembly GCA_020916435.1). Classification (NCBI taxonomy): domain Eukaryota; kingdom Viridiplantae; phylum Streptophyta; class Magnoliopsida; order Fabales; family Fabaceae; genus Oxytropis; species Oxytropis ochrocephala. Next base: position 31,928,207 of record CM037095.1, read on the forward strand.
ATCAGAAAGTACCGAAAGAATGAATGAAGTTGATGAGGAAATGGACAAAAATGTAATTACCACCTGAGGACTTAATGTCATGCTAAATTCATATTCAAGTCACAAATTCAATCTGCTAGTTGTCTGGAGATATTAGACAAAGATCTTATGTCTCTGATTAAAGTGATTAATTTAATCTTGATCCAACAACTCCAAAATGATGACTGGAATTTGTGACCGAAAGAACCTTGTTTAATGATTTACCTAAAATGTATTAAACAATTTAACACGAATTTTGTAAAATTAAAAAATAATGAAAAACTCTAAAAAGACAAGTAGAACAAATTTTTTACCATTTTGGTTTTTTTCCCCACTCAGGGAGTCTCAAGCTCTAGATCCCAGAGCTATGCAACTTAAAAAGATCTTAAACTTTATCCAAAACCAGAGCCTTCTTCTCCTTTTTCAACTTTTTTATCTGCACTTTTCCTTAGTGTTCTATGCTCCTTAGGACTTGCCATGCATTCACTTCATACACCCACATGGTAGAACACAATTTCAAAACAAAATAATAGAGAGAGGGCTAAAAAGAATAGTAAAAACAAAAATGACATGAATTCATATTCTATGCTACGATTGTACCTATTCTAATGGTGTTAGATCTAGATCCAACGAATCTAAACCAGTTGTGAAATATACTCAATCGATGCAAAGGATCCAAAACATACATAGATCGTAGAACTCTAAATGCTCACAAAAGAATATAATAAAAAATCAATTAAAACAAGGAAAAACCTATAATATCCAACCCTAGAAGATAGAACGGCTAACCTAAATTTTCATCAAAGAAAGTTATAAATAAACTTCATTTTATGTGTATTGCCTTACCTTAATCAAGAAAATCACAATTGTTGGAGACTTAAATCAAACTAAAGAGAAGATAATAAAATATAGGACAACACTGATAGCTTCCTTTTGATCAAAGCAGTAATGATAGTCCACTAAATGAGCATTGTTGTCTCTCCCATGGATCTGCAGGAAACAAACAACTTAAGATAAAATTGGAGAAAATAAGCCAACAAATAAAAGATAATCTAAATGAGAAAAGATAGTGTGATCTAAGTAAAATGATGATGCGGTACCAATTCTTTACACAAGAACTCGATCATTATGTATATGTGTGAACAAATCTTATATATAAATGAGCGATATATCAATAGAGAAAGGGAACTTTTGCTACATTATGCAAATACAATAAAGCGAGAATAAAGAAAGATAACATTACAATTACGAGGGAAACGGCGGCCGCGCTTGATAGTATTGTCAAAATGGTGAAGACAAACACACATTTATATGGAATGAAGAATATTAGGGTTGGTGCTAGGTTAAGTTTTCACGATATTACAATTTACAATATTTAAATTAAAAGATAAATACATTTTGATTAGAAAAAGATCAAATTATAATATATAAATATATATATATATATATATATATATATATATATATGAACATCCTCCAAAGAATATTTCACTATAAAAGATATATTGAAAATTATATTCATTTATAAAAAAATCAATTAATAAATTATAACCTTGTGCACACAAATATGTATAAAAATTTAAAAATAGTTTCAATTTTAATAGTTAATTAAAATCAATAATGAAAATATTTGGTTATTTTCCTACAATTCTTCTCTATACAATTTGATTATCAAAGACAATATCTATCTATAATTTAAATGGCAAATGTATAAGAAGCTAGCTAAGTATATTTGAAATTGAGTTGCTGGAATTTTGTAGTGACATTTGGTGGGAGTGGTACACATTTCTTAACTATACACTTGTAGGTCAAATCTTCACAAATTTTATTTAAAGATAACACTAATTGAAACTAAAATGGACTTATTGTCCATGTACCACTTTGCAAATGGTATAGGCTTTCTTGTTAGCTTGTATGAATTTTGAGTTGTATGAGATTAGATATATTAATTAACTACATATTTTGGTAAAAAAAATTCTCAATTCACATAAGGAAGTTGAATCTTTGGTAAAGTTACTCAATATCTCGGGAGGTTTTAACCCCTAAAAATCTTCCACTAATTGTGGGGTTGAAACCCCCACAAATAGACTCGATACCAATGTTTTTTAAAACCTTCGCAGATTTAATTTGCGGAGGTTTTAATCCTCGCTAATTGACTTAAAAACTCCGATGATTTGACCCGTTTTTTGAAGTGAACTAAGAGAGTTGGTTCTTGCAAAAACCGTGGTCCATTCATGTTCAATAATGGCTTCAATGTTCGCCTATCCACTTTTTTATTTGCGCATGAGTGGTCACTTTTTAAATTTGATTTTTTTTATGATGTTGTTTATGAATACCTTACATATATTTATAGATATGTTAAGCTAACCAATTAAATATACATGTCTTGACACACAAAACACATGTTGCGTGAAAATTGAGAAACCAAATAAAAAAAACAAAATATATAGTACTATCTACTTACAATATAAGTCACTTTTCATTGTTTTTGTATTTATACACTAAAATTATACTCTTGCATTTTTTGTACATTATTAAAAATACTAATTCTTCGAAATTGGTGATAATTTTCAACTATTTTGCTACTCTTTTTGAAATATATAGTTGTTACTTAGATTAGTGAACTGTGAATTATAGTGCTAGTTTTATTCCCACGAAAAAAAACAAGTATTGGATCCTTAAATGATTATAAGGTAACACACACTAGTATATCCTTAAATGTTTCAGCATCTACTTGTTTTACTACAACAGAATTAGTATATAGGCAGCGTTTTTTTTCATCAATGGGCAGCGCTTTTGAGCGCTGCTGAACGTGGCGCTGGGTATTCCACCCCAACAATAGGCAGCGCTTCCTAAAAAGCGCTGCCCATTGCCCAAACACGTCCTCAAATAGGCAGTGCTTCCTAAAAAGCGCTGCCCATTGCCCAAACACGTCCTCAAATAGGCAGCGCTTCCTAAAAAACGCTGCCCATTGTTTAATTTTTTTTTTTTTAAATTTTTTTCAGTTTTTGTGTATTTTCCATTTTATATTTGCAACAAAAAAAATTAAATCATACCTCATAAATTCACTACAAATGGTCCTGGATAAAATATACATACAAAATATATATATATATATATATATATATATATATATATATATATATATATATATATATATATATATATATATATATATATATATATATGTATCTTAAATCTATATGAAGGCCACAACAATGCAAAAGGCCTCACTACAAATGACATAGTTAGGAGAGCACAAAGCTTTGTATAACCTAAAGTTCATGATGAACTAAATTCACTACAAGTTAAGGTCAAATTGCTTGGAACATGAAGCTTGAGGTTCACCTCCCGAACTACTACTACCTCCTTGCTTTAAAGGGTTGTTAAGTTGGTAAGGTCCTCCGCAATGACCTGTAAAAATTGAAGATTCAAATTAATTAATCAAACATTTAGCAACACAAAAATTACTAATTCCTTAAAAATAAAATACAACAAAATAAACAATATTTGTTTTAGTAGCCATTTTGTTGGTGCAGAGAATCAACCGACTTTATCGATCACAAATCTCCGTCAGAGAACCTAATTGGCTACTTTTAGTGAGGTTTCCCCTCCCAACTACGTTTTTTTTCCATCCACAAGGCTCGAGTTACATTCGGATGAACATTGTTGGTATAAAATAAACAATTGCTTCTTAGTCCTTACCTATCTTTTCTCTTCTCAAGAAATTTCAGAAGTGAGGCTCTCCTTGGATATCTGATATCTGTTTTTGACAAAAGAAATTGTAACATTGAATTAGTGTATGAACTTCTACTTGGTCGGTATAAACCAGTTTTACACTGACATCTAATAAGAGTAATTAACAATTTTAAATACCTGAACCAACGGCTTGGTTCCGGGTCGAGGGATTTCTAAGGCATTGTTTATCCGAGGCAATTTGGACTCCTTCAATATATCACTAGTGACTGGAGCAATGGAGGACTTGCTTGATCTTTGGAAGTTTCAGAGGCCAACTTGGTAGCTTGGTTATGTAGAGGAAGAAAAACATTAAAGACAATGAACAAATCCTGGAGGTGAAAACGCTTTATTTTCATACTAACCAAAACTTAGATGCTAACCAAAAATAATATGATACATACCTATTTGTTATAAAAGCAAAAATTCCCATTATATCTCAGATTACTCAAAAATTCAAAACCTCCTCAAATTACTCAAAATTCAATATCTCCTTAAAAGGATTTCAATTTTCACAAAGTAAAAATCGGTTGATATCTTGTAAACTATCAAACAATGGCATTGGCAAAGACTTGCAATTCTAGGCCAAAGATCAAGACACTCCTTCCCAATAGGCCCAGTAATTGCAGAACCTAAACAAAATCAGGCAAATAAAACTGTCAGATCTACAAATATATATCCAATAATCCAGACATCAAATATCAACAAAAAAAAAATGATTTGTACATTTTAATTTCCATTTCTTACCTTTCGTATTCTTGTCCTTGCATACCAAAGATAACCTCGGCACCTAAACATAATCATAATAACTAGTAAACTCACAAATATAAAATTGAAGATGTTCATTGTTAGATCAAAGACAACTGCGTAGTGAATCGACCGGACAATAGCTAGAATTTTAAATGAAACAATCTAAGTGTAGTGCAACTATTTGTGAAGTGAGAGATCGAGATCGATAACCTAGTAATTCAAGCAAGAGGCATATCTCAAAAAGAGTAAAAATGAAGAATCTTGCTTCTTCAACACAAAGAAAAGAAAGAATAAAATTTCAGTTATAAGAAATAGATCTGAGATTTAACACTAATAATACTAGTAGTAAAGAAATGATAAAGTAGATGAAGAGGAAAAGGTTTAGTAGTTACCGGCAATGTTGGTGATGGCGGAGGTATCAAAACCAGCACGGCAAAGGTCACATAAAACGCGACCCTTCACACAGAAAGGGTTCTTAGCAGCTTGTCGGAGCAGAGCAGAAGCGGTGGTCGGAGGGCGGCGGCTTATCTCTTAGATCTACTTTTTCTCTTCAACTTGAGAACGAAGACGAAGAGAGGGAGAGGGGGAAGTGGAGAAGACGAAGTGGAGAAGACGAAGTGGAAGAGAGGAAGAGGGGGAAGTGGAGAAGACGAAGTGGAAGAGAGGGAGAGGGGGAAGTGGAGAAGACGAAGTGGAGAAGACGAAGTGGAAGAGAGGGAGAGGGGGAAGTGGAGAAGACGAAGTGGAAGAGAGGAGAGGGGAAGTGTGAGAGAGATAGAATCAGTGAGAGAGAAACTCAAAGCATTTTTAAAAGCGCTGGGTATTGGGAGAAACGTGTGACCCAATACCCAGCGCTTTTTAAATGGCCGGGTATTGGGAGAACGTGTGACCCAATACTCAGCGTTTTTTAAAAAGCGCTGGGTATTGGGAGAACGTGTGACCCAATACCCAGCGTTTTTTAAAAAGCGCTGGGTATAGCTAGTGCGTTTAAAGGCGATGGGCAGCATTTTTTTTAAAAACGCTGGGTATGGGTTAGCTGTTTTGGCCATCCGTGGCGTTTTTACTTAAAGCGCTGCTTATAGGGGCGCTCTTTTTTGACAAATATGGCGTAGTTCTCTGAAAACCTAATGCAAGTAGTATTTTTGCTTTAGCACAGGGAGAGTTTTAAACTTCCATTGACACAAAACAGGTGCGAAACATGAGCTCGGATCGGGCACACCATGCGAACAATGCATCGGGCGCAAAAAAGGCACAAAGAGCACACATAAAGCACGCGAACAAGAAAGAAGGTAAGAAGAATATCAAACATAACTAGAATTGATATCTACATTTGGGGGACAAAACACAGCACCTGATCCAGATCTGATTGCTTCAATAGAATTACAATGAATCCACAATAGGTTTTAACTGTATTAAGTTTCTCTCTTCCTCACTCCCAAACATCAACTACACCCTTCACTCAGTGTTTAACTATGCGTTAAGCTTCTAGCTAGGGATATTAAACAACAAGTAACTAGAAGTTCAATGAACACATCTTTTTCTTTTATCCTTCTCTTTTGATTTCTGACATGTCTCAGCCAGCTTGGTGTATGCTTTTCACAATATAAGAAATGCCACCTTGGCTCTGCTTCCGACAAACGTTCTCCTCATCGTACAATCGTCTAGCGAGCATATACATTTAAGTGGCTGCATTGCATAAACAAAAATATTACTTAAGTTTTCTCCTTGAAGGAGGTAATTAATCAACATGGATAACAGATAATGCATGTACGAGGCTTTTGACTATTGAAAATATGGACTCATAAACTATTGAAAATAAGGATTCATAAACATTTTTTGACTATTGAAAATACAGATTCATAAACTATTTAGAAATATTGGCTTTTGGAATAAAATAGACCAAAAAAAGTTACAACACCTAGGGGCATAAACCCTAAACCAACAAGTTACAAGATAGGGAATCAAATTAAGATTTTATGTTGTTGGAAACATGTAGAATGTCTTATGTATGGAAAACCACCTAAAATTTCCAAACATTATTGATGCAGACGATAAACGAGTGACTTCACCACCAATAATTCCTCACGTAAAACAAGAAAAACCCGTAATATCCAGCCCTAAAAGATTAGAACGACTAAACTAAATTTTCATCAAATAAAATTAAAAAATAAACTTCATTTTATGTGTATTGCCTTATCTTAATCAAGAAAATCATAATTGTTGGAGACTTAAATCAAAATAAACATGAGAGCAAAGCACAAAAGAGAATGCATTGAAATATAGGACAACATTGATGACTTCGTTTTGATCAAGGCAGTAACGATAGTACACATAATGAGCATTTCTATCTCTCCCATGGTTCTACAGGAAACAAAACAACTTAAGATAAAATTGGAGAAAATAAGCCAACAAATAAAAGATAATCTAAATGACAAAATATAGTGTGATCTAAGTAGAATGATGATGATGTACCAATTCTTAACACAAGATCAATTCAATCATTCATGTATATGTGTGAACAAATCTTATATATAAATGAGCGATATATCAATAGAGAAAGGGAACTTTTGCTACATTATGCAAATATCACTATAATGACTTTCATCCTAACCAGGTTGGCAACATACTGATTAACAATCATTTGCAGCATACCAAAAATAAAAGCAAAAGAAAAACCTAATCCATTAAAAGGATGAACACAATGCCCAGGAATGAAATTAACAAAACCTATAGCTAGGCAAACCTAACTTATTCCTGAAAAAATCCTCAGCAATGAAGCTCAGAATAATATCCCACCAAACAAAACCACCTTTATTAGTCCATGACCTACAAACTTATCAGCGCATAGCATTACCCTCTCTATAAATGTGAGTGCAAATGAAGTTTATCTGTCTAGTCAAGTATAAACAATTATTCCATCTATTTCTAAGCTTCCAAGAGACTACTTTGAAATTCTTGAAAGCAGACAACACTAATTGAGAATCACATTCTAACCACAAACACTTCCAACCTTTATCAAAAGCAATATCTATAGCCAACAAAGTCCCAATAATTTCAGCATGAAGTGCATAACTATTACCAATGGAGGCATAAAAACAATCCAATACTAGCAGCACTTCTATCTCTAAAAAATATCACCACAATCAGTTGGACCAAGACAACCTTTAGCAGCACCATCTATATTGCACTTCATCATGTAAGGAGCAGAGGGATCCAAATAACCTCTTTGATGTTTGAAGAATTCTTGAAATTACCAATGATATTGAAAGTCTTTATAATCATAAACTCAGGAATAGACGAAGACATTGTAGATTTAGAGGCATTTTCAGCTAAAGTCGCGTTGGAAATAATTAAATTGATAGTCGAGCGTAAGGGGATCACATGATTATCAAACCTAGTCTGGCTCCTGCAATACGAAATTGTCCATATAATGTTAACAATCGCGTGCAGAGACAATATCACTCATCTGAGGACTTCAACCAAGAGAAGTCGAAGCTATAATGCTCTAAAAAGAAGAACTATCATTATGGATACTGAGAGTACCTCCAAGCTAAATCCATATATGAGTGGCAAATGGGTAAACAAGGAAAAGTTGTTGAGAGTTCTCTAAATCACTACCACAAAGACTACAAATAGAAACAATGAAGCAGCCTAGCTCTAATCCAAAGTTGATCATCTGTTGGCATTTTACTACTAAGAGCCCTCATAAGAATAAATGATTTAGAATGCGAAATAAAATTCTTCCAAACTGTCTTGGTCCAAGTTCAAAACATAATTAAATTTGACACTTCATTAAATTTATTCTTTGACCAACAATATAAATTCTATCTAATACTTAACATAAAATAATTAACCGCGTGACAGGAATTATCATAAACTCTTATCTTAATTAATAAGAATTATTTCACAGATAGGTATTGAATTACTAAATATTTTGATATTGTGTAAAATTTCAGTGAACATATTTGAGTTTTTACAATTTATTTGTTATGTGTAATGATTGAAAAATGGAAAATATGCTAATGGTTCATAAATTTGTATAAACAGAAGTTTTATAACATTCTTTAGGGTTTAAATTAATACCGATCTCATTAAATATGTAGGATTCATTTTTAAAGTGGAATATGTGTGGTAAAGAGAAGATTAATAAAAGTATTGTTAGCATTTGTCTTTATATACTTATAAAAAAGGCGCAATCCAATAGGGTACCAAACTGAACTTGGTGTTTTGCTATAACAATGTTGTGGACATAAGAAGTTGGTCTAGAATTAGAATTATTTGTGCTTTCACACAATAATTTAATCTTTTAAAAAATATTTCATAGCGTAGTATCAAAATTTTTATCACCAAATAGTTTGCTTCTCGATATTAGACTATTGCAAAAAGAAAAATGGTTGATCTATTATTAAAAACAAAAACAAAATCATTCTTCATAATTAAAATGTTTTTAATTTTTTTTTCTCATATGTAACAATTATAAAAGTTTTTGAGCAGGCTAATTTTTTTTCCAGAGCTTGCAACAAGTGCATTGTCATTGATGGATAATTCAAAAAAAAAACTAACTAATTCATGCATGGAACAATATGAGTTATATATATATATATATATATATATATATATATATATATATTGTAACACCCTAATATCTCTAACAAGTAGAAATATCAAAATGTACAATTTTAGCATACTTCGGAGATCAGTATTCCTGCTAAGATATTGAACACAACTAGAATTGTTTGATATTATAGAATATCTCCAAATCAAAACCTGTCAATACACCAATAAACCAAAAGCGGTTCATAACTTAAAAACATGCATTCCTAGTGTTCAATATCCTCACAAGAAAAGCGCAAACGATAAACAACTTAATACAGTTCAAGTTATTAATCGAGTACAAAGAAAACAAGGGAAAGACATAAATAAGAAGAGAAAAACTAAATCTTCGATCTTCTCCTCGAGCGTGTCACCTAAGCATGCCTTTAAAATATCCTTGTTCCCTGTTTCTCTGTAAAAACAACAACATATGATAGGGCGAGATAACATATCTCAGTTAGTCTTACCGTGACCCCTTACCTATCACTCGGTTCAATTATAAAACCTTAAACAGTAATTCAAAAGAATTACAATATTACTCAATTTAACTTGTAACACATCACCAACAACCTAAAGAAGCTCGAGTGACACATTACAATAGAAAACATGTTTTATTAGTAACCCATCACCAACAACCCAAGGAAGCTCGAGTGATGGATTACGTTATAATCTTTTAAATCTTTAGCACATCACCAACTCCGAATGTTAGAGTGAACCCCATATGGCTAATAGGAGCGCAAATCCTAATGAAGATAAATATATATATATATATATATATATATATATATATATATATATATATATATATATATATATATATATATATATATATATATATATATAGATATAGGAGCTTAGGTCAAGGGTTCATGACTTCTCTCACCTAGAATGCTAATCAACAGGCTCATCACCCCGATTCAATAGAATTTATATATCGTATCCGCATTGGGCCGTCTCATATACTTGATATGATATATATATATATATATATATATATATATATATATACACATCAAAAACATAATTCAATCTAGGATATGTTTTATATCATATTATCACGATTATAAACTTATATAATCAGTCCAATCAACATTTTATAATCAAAACTTTGGTTCCAACACGTATACTAGGTTTTACGATTTTTCGAAAGATTTATGACTTCACGCATTTTATTAAAAATTGGTTCAATCATACTGAAAATCATGGCATAACAGTCATAAATACTTGGAAAAGGGTTGAGGAAGGAATTAGGAGAGGTTTGGAATCGAACGGAGCCACGAAATCGAGATTTGGCGTAAAAGAAGATTTTGTCAACCCGAGAGAAACACTGGCACCCGTGTTTTTGAAACACGTATACTAGCTTAAGATTCTGCTTCTACATCAAGATACAAGTGCCCAAAGATGATGAATCAACTATTTTTTTCTGCAGAAAACTACTTCAGCCCCTCCATTTTAGCTCCCTGTGTTCCACGATTTTGAACTTCTTCCTCTCAGATTTTGCTCCAATCCTTCTCTTCCGCACTTCCTCTAAAATATACCCAAATTCCAGCTTCTGATTTTCCCAAAACAACCACATGCAAAGCAATTTTTTGAAGAAACGGTTTTGAGTATGTGTTTGCCCAGAAATTTTTCCAGCAACACTCTTATACTTTAACCCTTCAAGACCAACGAAATGTAACTCCTTATATGCAACCCTAACTTATTGGAGCCTTCACTACAATCATACAATTTAACTCCTTATATCAATATCTCTCATAAGATCCCTTTTGCTTCTATGGTAGACATGCAAGTCATTTTTTTTTGAGAGGAAGAGAAATGGTTTATGATTTGTATGGGAAATTTTCATCTCTGTTTTGGGTGAGGAGTGATGGAGTTGAGATGAAGATTTAAGAGTGGTGGTGAAGTCTTCAACTCTTTTCTCCCTTTCATTCTCGATTACCTTGTTTCTCTCACTCTCTCTCTAACCCTCGGCTCACTCTTTCCATCCTTCTTTCTTGTTTTCAGTTTTTGTAAAAATGAGGAGAAATGTTAGTGGTTTGGAGTATTATTAGCTTAAGGTTTTTAGTGTTTAGGAAAAGACTACAATGCCCTTGGTTCAATAATTCCCTATTAGATCTATTTCCTACCCAAACAATCACACATAAATCACACAATTCAAACAATCATAAAATTAAATCATGTAATTTAGCCCTTAACTATTGTTTCCACGACGAACTTGTATCCGAGACTTGACTTATTATTTACTCAAATAATAAATCACTCGTTGATTTCATGATTTGAAATTAACGAAACTAATGATGTTACATGTATAAAACAGTAAAAAGTTGATTATAGACTCCCACTGGAGCATCTCTAGCAAGACCAAAATCGAAAGTTTTGCATTGAAATCTGAAATAAAACAATGTTAAATTAAAATGAATGAAAAGTTGGGTAGATTGAAACTAGCAAAGGATGCAACATTAATTCAAATTACCAAACCCAACAATATATTAGAAGTTTTAAAGTCTCTGAATATCACTGGCTTTTGACCTTCCTCGTGCAAAAATGCAAGACCTTGTGCAGCACCAAGCATAATTTCCATTCTGTTAGCCCATGTAAGGGGCTTTGCTGATCCTGCAAATACATTGCATTTTTATATTATTTATTCTCTTATATATAGATAGATAGATAAAGAGAGAGAGAGAGAGAGAGAGAGAGAGAGAGAGAGGATAACATTTATTATAATGTATGTTACACTCTCTCTCATACTTGATACAACAAGTACTTTTGAGGATCCAAACTTTGGCTAACGATTACAGTTAAGTAGTGACAATCACTTTAACAAATAATGTATTTTTTCTAATCTCAAAAAAAAATAATGTATTTTTTCTCGATATTTAAATTTCGAAATAAATAACTTTTAATATAGAAATTGGTACTCTCTTAATTGACATATTTTAATTCAACTTCTAAAATATTTTAGTACAGAATACAAATCAGAAAGTACCAAAAGAATGAATGAAGTTGATGAGAAAAGGGACAAAAATGTAATTACCTTCTTAGGACTTAATGTCGTACTAAATTTATATTCAAGTCACAAATTCACTCTGCTAGTTGTCTGGAGATATTAGACCAAGATCTTATGTCTCTGATTAAAGTGATTAATTTGATCTTGATCCAACAATTCCAAGATGATGAGTGGAATTTGTGATGGAAAGAACCTTGTTTAATGATTTATTACCTAAAATGAATTAAACAATTTAACACGAATTTTGTAAAATTAAAAAATAATGAAAAACTCAAAAAGACAAGTGGAACAAAAATTTTACCATTTTGGTTTTTTTCCCCACTCAGGTAGTCTCTAGCTCTAGATCCCAGAACTATGCAACTTAAAAAGATCTTAATCTTTACCCAAAACCCAGAGCCTTCTTCTCCTCTTTCAACTTTTTTACCGCGCCTTTCCTTAGTTGTCCGTGCTCCTTCAATGTTTTTAACACGACTTGCCATGCCTTCACTTCATAAACACCTGCATGTTAGAACACAATTTCAAAACAAAAAATCGAGAGAGACTAAAAAGAATAGTAAAAACAAAAATGACATGAATTCAAATTTTATGCTGCGATTGCACCTATTCTTGTGGTGTTAGATCTAGATCCAACGACTCTACAATAGTTAGGTAATCTACTCAATCGATGCAGAGGATCCAAAACATACATAGATCGTAGAAGTCTAAATGCTCACACAAGAATTTAAGAAAAAATCAATTAAAACAAGAAAAACCCAAAATATCCAGCCCTAAAAGATTAGAACGGCTAAACTAAATTTTCATCAAAGAAATTTATAAATAAACTTCATTTTATGTGTATTGCCTTACCTTAATCAAGAAAATCACAATTGTTGGAGACTTAAATCAAGGCAGTAAAGATAGTCCACAAAATGAGCATTGTTGTCTCTCCCATGGATCTACAGGAAACAAAACAACTTAAGATAAAATGGGAGAAAATAAGCCAACAAATAAAATTTAATCTAAATGACAAAAGATAGTGTGATCTAAGTAAAATGACGACGCAATACCAATTCTTAACATAAGATTAATTCAATCATTCATATGTATGTGTGATTAAATCTTATATATAAATGAGCGATATATCAACAGAGAAAGGGAATAGAGAAAGATAACATTACAGTTATGAGGGAAACGGCGGCCGCGCTTGATTGTATTGTCAAATTGGTGAAGACAAACACACATTTATATGGAATGCAGAATATTAGGGTTGGTTGTTAGGTTAAGTTTTCTCGATATAACAATTTACAATATTTAAATTAAAAGATAAATACATTTTAAATAGAAAAAGATCAAATTATATATATATATATATATATATATATAATTCCTTCAAAGAATATTTCACTATAAAAGATATTTTGAAAATTATATTCATTTATAAAAAAATCAACTAATTAATTATAACCATATGGTTGTATAAAAATTTAAAAATAGTTTCAATTTTAATAGTTAATTAGAACCGATAATGAAAATATTAATTTATTTTCCTAAAACTCTTCTCTATACGATTTGATTATCAAAGACAATATCTATCTTTAAATAGCAAATGTATAAGAAGCTAAGTATATTTGAAATTGCTTCAAAAAAAGTATATTTGAAATTGAATTGCTGGAATTTTGTAGTGACATTTGGTGGGAGTGGTACACATTTCTTAACTATACACTTGTAGGCCAAATCTTCACAAATCTTCACAAATTCTATGATTAAGTACTTTCACAATTTTAAAACACCTCCTACTTTCAAATTTCATGCGTTGGCCACATATACCACCCTTTGCACAATTTTTATTTTAGAGCTTTATCACTACAAGAAAAACCCTCATTTGCCACCAAAATTAGCCACAGAGCCCTGTCTGTCGCTAATTTGCCACAGATTTGCGACGATAAGTACTTTGGGACTGATATTTGCCACCGCATTAGTGTTGGTCTCTAATTTACGACGACATTTAGGTTGGTCGCTAATTTGCGACGGCGTTATCCGTGGCAAACGGCTTAAATTCCATGGCAAACCCTAAACCCCAAGTTCATTAACATGCGTCCTCGTTTCCACTATTCTCAGCACACCTCTCATTCTCGTTCTCACTCTCTCCAACGCGTTCTTGTTCTCACTCTCACCATCGCCCTCCTCAACATCGCCCTCCACCCACACTCCTCACCATCGCCCTCCACCCACCGTCGCCCTCTTTCTCATCGTCCACTACCATCGCCCCCCTCACGACTCTTTCACTCTCACTTCTCACTCTCTACACCTGCTCTCACTCTCACTCTTTACTGCTGCACACTCCGCCTCACTCTCACTCTCTTTCTCTCCGCCCTCACGACCACCCTCACCTTCGTCACCGTCGTTTTCCTCCGCCTCAACAACAACCACCGCGACGCCCCTGCGACACCGCAACAGGAAACCTCATAACGACGGAAATCACCGTCGTTCTCCTCTTAGTCGCCTCACCTCTTTCTTACTAATAAAGGGTGCATAGTTTTCTTCTAATCTTATTCTATTTGACTAAAAAGCCCCAATTTTTGGGTGATTCAAAACCCTAACCCCTCTTCCATTTCTCACTTGATCTAGGTTGTGTGGTTTCTGATGTTGTTGCTGTAAGCTTTTTTATATGTGCATGTGTGCTCAATGTCTGCAACAGTTGCAACACAAGTATACTCTACTGATGTTTTCAGAACTTCCTCTCGCTCCAATTCACCTTTTGTTGCTGGTAAGTTGTTCCTCTACATCAATTTTTTTGAATTTCACTTAAGAAGAAAGGTTTCTGTGAGTAACCTAGGGTTTCTGCAAAAAAAGAAAGAGGGATTTCTTTCAGTTTTATTAATTTGTTGAAAGAAATTTAATGTTTGATTTCAGACTTATCATGTTCTCTTATTGAGTTTGATTTGACTTATCATGTTTAAAGAATTTGATTTATCATGTTGAGTGATTTCATCTTTTCAACCGATGAAACCTCTTTTTCAGCTTCTCTTCCCTTTGATGTTGATTTTTATGTTTTTTTTGCTTCTAGGGGTTTCCACACATCTATGTAAGGAGGTTGAGGCATCAAAGAAAGTGAAGAGGGAAACCAGCTGGGATTTGAGATTATTTGCTTCTCTAAACTCTTGGTTCTCACCACAAAAGTTTCTTATTATTTGGGTAATAGGGAAAATCGGAAAAGGCATTCTTACACATTGAAGCATGTTTTGCCTTATGTGTATCATCTTACATTCTTTGTTTGAGTTCTTAATTCATTAAAGGTTTGCAACTTTGGCTATGACTTTTTCTCTCTCTTTTGATTTCTGCTTTGTAGTTCTTTTTTTCTCTACTCCTTTGCATTCACTGTCTTTAAGTTCCTCCTCCTTAACATGTATGAATAACTTTTCTCTAACCCTCGGCTCACTCTTTCCATCTTTCTTTCCAGTTTTGATTTTTGTAAAATTGGGGAGAAATGTTGGTTCAATAATTCCCATTAGATCTATTTCCTACACAAACAATCACACATAAATCACACAATTCAAACAATCATACAATTAAATCATGTAATTTAGCCCTTAACTATTGTTTCCACGACGAACTCATATCCGAGACTTGACTTATTATTTATTTTAAAAGTAAATCACTCGTTAATTTCATAAATCGAAATTAACAAAACTAGAGATGTTACACATATAAAACAATAAAAGTTGATTATAGACTCGAAATTAAGTAGTCTTGAAACAGCCAGACCCATGGAGCAAATTATGGGTTGTCCATGAATCACATTGACACAAATGAAAAAGGCACCATGAAAAAAAGCTATGAAAAAGGCTATAAATTTGCTAATCCAAAAGATGATTGAAAATTTGTCTTAAAACCATGGCTTTTTACCACTTGGTTTTGGAGAACGAAAGGAGGAGTAAAGCTTTGTGGAGAGGCTTGAATAATAGACCTCATCACTTGCACCACTTCACTCATTAATGGTTTTGATTTTTGGTGACTTTGGAGGCAATGAGTGATCAGGACTATCGCCTTATATGCCCCTTTTCGAGAATATTGACCTTCGAATCTTTGGTCCATAATTTAGTGGAACCCACCTTTATATGTTATGAACGACTTTGTCCATTCCACTAAATTTTGCTCCTTGTATGGTCTTCGTTTATCATATGCTCTTCTCTCCGTTACTATCTCAAGGAGAATAACCCCAAAGCTATACACGCCACTTTTAGAAGTCAGTCGTCCTGAAACAACAAAACATAAGGTTATGTTAGTCACTTTCATCTCTTAAGAACCTAACTAGTATTGTTTGCACCCTTGAAGCTTTGATCATTTTCACATTATTTACAAATCTAATCTAAGATCTATCATGTTGGTAAGAAGTGGAGAAACTTTAAAAATTGTATAGTAATCGAATGTTTTAAGTTGTAGTATTCTTATACTGACCTGTAAGTACATACTCAGGAGCTGCATAGCCTTGTGTTCCCATTATTCGAATTGAGACATGTGTCAAGTTTCCAATTGGAGCATCTCTAGCAAGCCCAAAATCAAAAAGTTTTGCATTGAAATGCTGAAATAAAACAATGTTAAAATGGATGAAAAGTTGGGTTGATGGAAACTAGCAAAGGATGCAACAGTAATTCTAATTACCGAATCCAACAATATATTAGAAGTTTTAAAGTCTCTGAATATCATTGGCTTCTGAGCTTCCTCATGCAAAAATGCAAGACCTTCTGCAGCACCAAGCATAATTTCCATTCTCTTAGCCCATGTAAGGGGCTTTGCTGATTCTGCAAATACATTACATTGTTATATTATTTAAAACAAAAAATAGAGAGAGAGCTAAAAAGAATGGTAAAAACAAAAATGACATGAATACAAATTCTATGCTACGATCACACCTATTCTACTGGTGTTAGATCTATATCCAACGACTCTACAACAGTTGTGAAATCTACTCAATCGATGCAGAGGATCCAAAACATACATAGATCGTATAACTCTAAATGCTCACACAAGAATATAAGAAAAATCAATTAAAACAAGAAAAACCCATAATATCCAGCCCTAGAAGATTAGAACGGCTAAACTAAATTTTCATCAAAGAAAATTATAAATAAACTTCATTTTATTTGTATTGTCTTACCTTAATCAAGAAAATCACAATTGTTGGAGACTTAAATCAAACTAAACATTAGAGCAAAGCACAAAAGAGAAGGCAATAAAATATAGATCAACACTGATGACTTCCTTTTGATCAAGGCAGTGACGATAGTCCTAAAAATGAGCCTCGTTGTCTCTCCCATGGATCTACAGGAAACAAAACAACTTAAGATAAAATTGGGGAAAATACGCCACCAAATAAAAGATAATCTAAATGACAAAAGATAGTGTGATCTAAGTAAAATGATGATGCAGTACCAATTCTTAACACAAGATCAATTCAATCATTCATGTATATGTGTGAACAAATCTTATATATAAATGAGCGATATATCAACAGAGAAAGGGAACTTTTGCTACATTATGCAAATACAATAAAGCGAGAATAGAGAAAGATAACAGTACAATTACGAGGGAAACAGCGGCCGCGCTTGATAGTATTGTCAAATTGGTGAAGACAAAGCACACATTTATATGGAATGCAGAATATTAGGGTTGGTGTTAGGTTAAGTTTTCATGATATTTCAATTTACAATATTTAAATTAAAAGAAAAATACATTTTAATTAGAAAAGATCAAACTATATATATATATATATATATATATATATATATATATATATATATATTAAATTCCTTCAAAGAATATTTCACTATAAAAGATATATTGAAAATTATATTCATTTATAAAAAAAATCAACTAATAAATTATAACCATAACACACATATTTGTATAAAAATTTAAAAATAGTTTCAATTTTAATAGTTAATTAGAATCAATAAAGAAAATATTTATTTATTTTCCTACAACTCTTCTCTATACAATTTGATTATCAAAGACAATATCTATCTATAATTTAAATGGCAAATGTATAAGAAGCTAAGTATATTTGAAATTGAATTGCTGGAATTTGGTAGTGACATTTGGTGGGAGTGGTACACATTTCTTAACTATACACTTGTAGGTCAAATATGCAAAATTTTTATTTAAAGATAACACTAATTGAAACTAAATGGACATATGTGTCCATGTACCACTTTGCAAATGGTATAGGCTTTCTTGTTAGCTTGTATGAATTTGAGTTGCATGAGATTAGATATATATTAATTAATTACATATTTTGGTAAAAAATATTCTCAATTCACATAAGGAATTAAAAGGAAGTTAAATCTTTGGTAAAGTTACTCAATATCTCTTGAGGTTTTTAACCCCCTAAAAAATCCTCCACTAATCGCGGGGGGTCGAAACCCCCCACAAATAGACTCGATACCAGTGTTTTCTAACCCCCCTCCCAATATGATGCGGGACTCGAAACTCCGACGATTTCAAAAACCCCGACAGTTTAATTTGCGGAGGTTTATAATCCCCGCTAATTGACTTAAGAAACTCCAGTATTTGACCCATTCATGTTCAACAATGGCTTCAATGTTCGCCTATCCACTTTTTTTAATTGTGCATGAGTGGTAACTTTTTAAATTTGATTTTGTTATATGATGATGCGCCTAGGATGGTTGAACGCCTTCAGCAACCCGCCTAGATAGTGTACCTGCAATTACACTCTGACGCCCAAGTTAGTGTCAGACCTCATGGGTTTATATACTGCACAGTGAATGGTGTGGAGCCGTCAGATCTTGTACGGATTGATCTGGTCCCTTGGTAGTAGGGTTAGGACCCGCTGGTCACTATGGGGTGGTATGGGCTATGAAGTTCCTCTTTGGTGAGTAGGCCTGGCCTTAGGCTCAGTCCAGAACAGTTTCCCCCCAAGCCAAACTTCATCGGGGCGAGCTTTCGCTTGATTTGTAGAGGTTGTCTGCGTGTTGTTCCTGAATAACAAACATGAACCGCTCAGTTATGGACGGACGCCCCGTTCCCTGACAGTCCTCTTGGGCGAGCTTAATATGACTGGTCTGGTCGGTCTGGTTTCGTGTCTATTTTGTATATCTGAAGTGACGTTTGAGGATTTAAAGATGTAATTATGACAGATCTCGCGTTTCGAGGTGACTTTTCATGACGGGGGTATCTTTTTTGAGGCGCATTGATTCGACTTAATTACAGGACGTGTCATTTTCTCTTCGCCTTCTGACGTTCTGACAGGCCACTATATAAGGGTTGCCCTATCTCCCTCACTTTCCGCTTGTTAATTTTGGTGAAGGCTCTAAGGGGCGGTCTATTTTCCTGCAAAATTGGCGAGTTGTTCTCTGTTGGAGCGATCAGAACATCCTTTTCAATCTTCAAGTACGATTTGTAACATCCCAAAATTTCAGACTAGGAATAGTTAGACTTCGAAGGCATAAAATAGTAGTTTAGCAGCTTAGAGTCGAATACATCATTATTCTTCTACTAGCCAAAGATAAGTTAAATAATAAACAATTAGTTTTCTTTTGCTTTTAATTTATTATATACGTTTTATTATATTATTTATAATGTTTTGCAAAAAAATATATTATTATTATATTATTATATTAAGGACTAAAATTGATGATGTTGTTAAGTAGGTTTGTTTGGCCAAACCCAAACTTTTAGAAAGATGTTATGGTATAATATGCTTATGCTTTTACCGAAAATAATTGAAGAGTCATAGACATGTATTTGTATATAATAAAAACAGATGATTATTTTGTGATAGTATTTGTAATTACACCAATAAAGTATTGGGCTCGCGTGGAAATTGTAAAAGACCCATGCTTCGTACAACCCTCTAGCTACTCACCAGAACCCCCAAAGCACTTAATATTCCAAAAATACCCCTAATTTAAAAGTTAGTGATGCAACTGTTTAGTTGTACGTTGTTCGATCGAGCGTGCATCAAACCTCTTTGGGGGTGTTCGATCACGCGTGCGCCGTTTGTGGTCAACCCTGGCACGGTCGGACACCCCTGATTGTTGTTGTATGCTGAAGTTGACTGATTTTTATTGGTTTTATACAATTCAATTGCTAATGTACCTGAATTTGAGTAGGTTTTTGACTGATTTTTACTGGTTTTTTACAATATGGTTAACACAAGAGGAGGTGGCACTGCTGGATTGGAGCAGCCTGAGGGACGTGGACGAGGACGTGGACATGGACGTGGAAAGACGTAGGCCGAGGAGGACAGGATCCGTCCCACTGCAACTGTTTTGTTAAAAGTTAGTTATTTTATCGTTCAAATGAGTTATTTTATCGTTCAAGGTAGTTTTGGTTAACCACTCTTTAAAAAAAACCAACATCAGCATTGTTCGACCATCAGACGTTCGACCATGTTCGACCCTCGCTTGGTCGAACCTATTAATTTGGCCAATTTGGGGTGTCTCTCAGTAAAATTAGCAGGTTCGGCGCTACCAGATTCGACCTGGTTCGATCAACCGTGCGCCGAACCGTGCATAATCTTTAAAAAAAATAAAAATCAAATTTCAATAAGGGCTTTTGGTCTTTTCACACCAAAAAGGGGTGTCTAGTGAATAGAGGGGGGGTTGTACAAAGCATGGGTCAATGTGAGTGGAGCATATAGGCCCAACTTGGTCTACTGTAATAAAAGAGTACAATGCATCATGGTAAAAGGGATAATTACGTCAGAACACACAATATAGTAAGAAGAATGTGATATCGAAGCTTAGAAGAGCTTGACGGCCAAGCTCCACGAGAAAAATAAAGGGAGGCTGACGGTGATGATGTTCGATGGCCAAACTCAACGAAAATAAAATAAAGGGATAGTTAGCAAATTTAAGTCACGTACAGTAACAAGCATAAATGATTATTCTTTCAACAAAGAGGTGAGTAATCACACTCCTTAAAACCTTCCATGGTACTTTGATTTTGTGTTGCCGTCAATTTGTTTGTCTCGAAATTGTCGTTGTTGATATGCACTAATTCATGTTTCCATAATACTTGAATAGGTGTGTGTAGAGACGTATATGCGACACTAGTTAATTTACTGGTTTGACTAACTACTGTTGACTATTTACTTATTTATATGATTTGTTGCAGATTCCTTACGGTTATATGAGATACTGATAGTGTTGCTCGAAATTATTATGTCTATAATTTACCCCAGTTTATATAAGTATAGAGGTTTACTAGTGCTTATTTCTGTGTTTGAGATGGGCTTCGAGCCCCACATGGATGGGTTTCGTACCCCGTATTAGACGAGCTGGTGCTCCACATTGGATGGGTCTTGTACCCCACATTGGAAGAGCTTCGAGCTCCACACGGATGAGTCATGTACCCCACATTGGACGAGCTTCGAGCTCCACACGAATGGGTCATGTACCCTACATTAGACGAGTTGGTGCTCCATACAATGAGATAACACTCACTTCGTGGAAGGGGTGTATCTCCACATGACAGTGGGACGCCACTGAAACTAACTTATTTATTTTCTGTTGGTGCTATGTGGATGATTGATTTATCACTATTAATTATGATAATTATCTATTGTTGAATTTCAGCCAATGAACATGAGATGGCTATGGTATTAAATTATTTTATTGTGTGAGAGTATATGAATTGCTTGTATTATTATTATTATTATTATTTAAAACTATATTTTGAAGAATGCGAGTACCATGGTTGATTTTTCCGGTTACCGCACCGGCTGAGAACTTCTCATTTTTGAACTGTGTGTAATATTCACTGGGATTTCGTATCTCATTAGAGTGTTGTTTTCAGATATTAGGTCGCGAAATCCACTGTTAGCGTCCGCTTTTAGCCTTTTAGCGTGGGCTTTTGGCCGACGCTAAAAGCTGTTTTTCTAGTAGTGTCGGCGACATGGGTTGTTGAGGACGTGGAAGCTTGAAGAGTTAGAGGGTTTTATTGTTATTTTTGGCAAATTTAGAAGACGCCCCATTTTTGTAAACAATTGTATTAGTATTGAAATTTTTCAGAAACACAATTTGTTATCTTTATTTTAATTTTTTTGAAGGTAATTTTCAAATTATCAATTACAAGTTGCGAAATATCTATTTTAGTTGATACAATTTTCTACTAGTTCTATTGTTTTCGACCCACAAAATCAGGGTGTTACACGATTAATTTCCTTGTTTCCTTGGTTTCGCATTTTAATTGTTAGGTCTCGCACGGTGGGGGGGGTGTCATGCCCAGGGGGTAAAAAATCGTTGCCCCCTCCCTTCCCCTGGGAGGAACTTGGTAGGTCCTCTCACATTTACATCCCAATGCTTGGCGTTCGTGAGGGCGTTCGAGAAGATTACCGATGCTCTCGCGCGACCATGCTTATCAAGGCTTTTTTTTGCCATCTTTGAGGTTAATCATCGTGGGGAGGACAGTGTGAGCAAGAAATGTTGGAGCATCTGAGTGCGAAAAGCCATAGGGAGTATAAGTTCTTTAGGCCCTATGCCGACTCAATGAAGCCTTGGGAGTGGGACTATATGTGGGTCGTGCCAATTTGCGATGATGCTAAGCGTGCAGTGGCAAATATTGTTAGCACGGGCAAAGTTATGGGTTTCAAATTTGCCATTGCTTGGTCAAAGGGTCACTATAGTAGGAAGGCGACTTCATACCGCCAAAGTGTGGAGAGTCTAAAATAGGACGATCAAGGGACTTTGCGATTGCTGCAGCACATGGTATCTCAATGAAAAGGCAAAGTACCTCTTCTACGAATAAATAAGTTAGTTAAGGCCTCCAACAATGCTGAAAATTTGGCCGCCCTTGGTATTGTTTGGAGGCGGTCATGTCTTTGACCCCCATTGTTGCTTTAAATTTCTACTTTTATTTGTTGAAGTCATCTGCCAAGTGTTTCATTTTTATTTTTCACAGATTCCATGGCGGGCAAAAACTTCAGGAAGCTCACCAAACTAAGTACTTTAAACAAACCGGCGGGCCAACCACCTGCCACTCCTTCTCGGGCGAGCAAATCTGGTGGTTCGACCCAAGCTTTTGTTGAGACCTTTGTACGTGGGGGTAATGAGGTTCCTGTGAGGGGGTCTCCCAAGAAAAGGACCCATGAAAGTTCGATTGAGATACTTTATGAAGGTCGGTCCAAGGACTGGGAGGATCTATCTTCTATGAAGCACAAAGATAAACGTCCAGAATCCTTTGGCTGCCGCTGCTGAAACATGACAGGCCGCCGCTGATCTGTTCGCTCGCTAGAAACAAGAAGAAGAAGGGAGGACCATAGGTAAAGTTCTTGAAGCCCAAAATTTTTCGCTTGAAGGAGATAACTTAGACTTAAGAGATAAACTGAAGGCCTGCTATTCTTTCATTGCAGGTTTGAGGAAGGAGCGGGACAATGCTTTGAAGAAACTCGAGGAGGCCAAGAAAGCTCTTCAACCTACGCGCTTTGCTTTGAGAAGGCCAAGAAGGGCGTGTAACATCCTAGTTTCGTTAATTTCGAATTAAGAAATTAACGAGTGATTTATTACTCGAGTAGGTAATTGATCGCACACGATCAATAGAGATAAAGTACCGATATAGTCCTCGGCTTGGTCGTGGTTGAACCGATTGTGTCCGTAAGTCTTGACGCACGCGAGTGGTACCGCAAAGACACTCCGACGCTCAAGTCGGTGGTGTGAAAGCAGGACAGGTCACAAGGTGAGATTACGTACCTGATTCTCGGGATCCGTGATCCTTTTATAGTGAGAGTGATGTTGGCACTCTGGCCGTTATGCTTTTTGCGGGCATGGCCGCATGTGGCGGAGTACGCCGTGTTGGGTAGTATTGGGCCTCCAGAACTTTATTGGGCTTTGAGCCCACTCCGGAACAGTTGCCCCCCAAGCCTGGGTCGCCAACGGGCGGGCTAAGGCTTGATTCGCTGCCCCCGAGCAATGTCGCCAGCGGTTGAGTTGCAGTGCGCAGTCGGTCTCAATCTCTTGAGGTGTGTGGTCGCTGCCACACCAGGTCGCGGTCTGTTTGTAGTCTTGGCACTGGGTCGCTCAGGACCAAGTCCTATCTTGGGGTCGCTGCCCCTGCGTGGTCGCTCTGACCCCTTTCGGAGTGGTTCTGTCATAAATGCTGAAACGACAGGTGATTTGATGACGTGACATCACATCTCCCAAGGTGACTCTTGGGGTTCACAAGGCGCGCCTGTTCATTTCTATCTCAAACTAAGTAATGATGGCAGGCATAGAGTTGCGCCTATTCGTTTTGGGCCCAACCCAAGGGTTGGCCCAATATATAAGGAGTGGGAGAGAGCTCCATTTGCACTTTTCTCCGAAATCTCCGCTACTCTTTTGCTCGCTCCCTTCTTCAGAGTGCTCGCTCGCTTGTTCCTACTGCTCGCTTGCAGGCTGTATTTATTTGACCGGTCGCTACCTTGGTTAACAGGTAAACTACCGACTTTCTTTAGATCGCATTTCTTTTTTTTTTTCTCACCTGGTGGAGGGGGTTTCAGGTCCGGGGACGACCAAGTCGCCCCCTTCCCTTGAGGTGCGCTCGACCATGACCAACTTTGCCCCTCCACAGGTTTATTCTGGCGCGGACTAAGCAGACTGTCTGAATGGGGCCCCGCCTGTATCGCTTGCTCGTAGTATGGCTCAGCCTTCACAGCCATCTTCGCCCCCATCTCCGAGGCCAAGGAGTCGTCTAATTCTATAGACTGGACGTCCTCTTCTGATAGCTCGTCCTCACAAGACACTCCGACGCTTAAGTCAGTGGTGTTCAACGGGCAGGGTCACAAGGTGAGATTACGTACCTGATTCTCGGGATTCGTGATCCTTTTATAGTGAGAGTGATGTTGGCGCTCTGGCTGTTGCGCTTTGTGCGGGCATGGCCACATGTTGCGGAGTACGCCGTGTCTGGCCGTATTGGGCCTCTAGAGTATAATTGCTAGAGTTTTTGTAATTGCTAGAGTATATGATTTATAATTGCTAGAGTATATGATTTAAATGCATAATTGATGGAATTGTATGTGCTTGTTTGGGTAGAAATTGGGTTTTATAGAGAGAATTAAGAGCAAGGGTAAACTCGTCATATTGAAGATTTATTATTTAATGAAATAATAGATTGAGTCCTAAACATTATAGAATCATGGGCATTGTAGTTAATTTGCTAAGTTATATGAATTGATGAGTTCTTGATTGATTAGAATAGAGTTTAAGTGAGAGTTTAAGTCAAAGGGGAATTTTGGTCAATACACCATATAATACACCCTCCAGCTCGTTATGTCAAGTGAGACACCACACAATCCCACACAAAACACTTTCTGAATTTGAGAAAGAAAATAGAGAGAGGGAGAGGAGAGAGACATGAGAAGAGGAAGGAGAAAGAGTGAAAGAAGATCTCTTGATTCCTCTTGCATGTAAGTACTTCCACCTCCATTCTTCCTCGTTTTCAGTTCCCTATCCAATGGTACAACTTTCAGAAGCTCACTCCTCCTATTTCCTATTCTACCATTTTTTATGCTTGAAGCTCAAAGTGGGCTATTAGTGAAGATGGAGTTTTGACAATGCTTGTTGGTGCATTTGGGTCTAGAGTGAGAATGAAGCTGTGTTTACATTGTTGATTGGAGGAAAGTGGAGTGCTTGAGTTGCTGGTTGGGTCACATTAGAGAATTAGGAGGAGCTGTTGTAAGACTTGGTTCGGTTGTGGAGGTGATTGGAGGAGTTCGATGTGAGTTTGGGCGTTTTCGGAAATGTTCGAACTTCAAAGTCTCGATTGGTTACGTGATTTTCATCACGTTAGGTGAGTTCTACTCACGTTTAGGTTTTATTTCGTTTTTGAAATGGACGTTTTTGTTACTGGTTGCAATAAGTTTATTCGTTTCGAAAGATTTTGAGTCGAAAATCGTAAATTTTCATGAACCACTGTAAAACCCGTATGACAGTACTCTTGGTAATTTGTTCGTAATTTTCGGTACATACCATGTTTTGAGTTGGTTTTTGTTTCATTGGAAAGTAGATTTAATTTCCTACGAAATAGACACCGGTTTCACCAAATTTCATTAAGAAATAAGGAAGAAAATTGGGTTGCAAGTTGACCAAAAAGTTCTGTCCAATTTTGGTACTTAGTGTAGTATTTTGAAAAACTGTACCAACTGGATGCTTATTTTGAAAAATAAAAAATAATATATAGAAACTACACTCAGAGAGCTTTCCAATGAATGGTTTTTTGTAGAAATCCGATATCGTTGCTATTTTAAATCATTTGTCGAAGTAGGTGCACTGCTGTAGGAAACTCTACACTCATGTTGTGTGTTGAAATGTAGGTTTGTGTCATTACAAATCTTGGAACGAATGACTTGTTGTAATTGCTTGTGATTGATGTTGTTTGGAACGAATTCATTATTTTGATTGATTATGAATTGATATATTTGGATTGAAATATGTGGTTGTATTGTATGTTTTATGGTTGGAATCGCATTGGAGAACGAATTGGATACGAATGGAACGCAAAACGAAACGAGCAAAAATACCATTCTGCAGACCCAGGACGGGTCGTTCACACCTTGGCACGGGTAGTGCCAACCTTGCTGTAAGTCTTGCTTGAAATTTTGTTCCCGGATTGCGATTTTTCGTTTCGACGCTCCATTCGACTCCAAACTTCCTCTAATCCTTTACCCAACCAATTGTAATGATTATGGACACCAAATCACATGTGAATAATTTCTTCATGGTTTATTCACTGAACAAGGGGGGAATGCAACAAATCATGTTCACAGATTCGGTTTCCAAAGGCTTCCGAATGAGGCTATAGTGCATCTTGGGAGGAATGTAGATAGCGAATAAATTGAAAAAGCTCTCTTCTCTATGAAGCCTTGGAAAGCCTCTGGCCCGGATGGTTTCCAAGCTGGCTTCTATCATGCGAATTGGCACCTCATGGCTGATGAATTTGATGAGTTTATTTATGATATCTGGCGAGAGCCCTCTCGGCTTGGAAAGGTCAATTTGACGGACATTTGTCTCATCCCCAAGGTTGATAAACCGGAGTTCGTGACTCAATTCCGGCCCATCTCTCTTTGCAATGTCTCCTACAAAGTTGTTACCAAGGTCATAATCAATCGTCTCAAGCCTTTTATGCCTACCATTATTTCTCCCTTTCAACGGGTTTTATTCCAACACGGGGCATCCATGAAAATATTGTGGTGGCCCATGAGTTGCTTCATTGTATGATCAAAATGAGGGGAAGGAATGGTTTTTTTGTTATTAAAGTGGATTTAGCGAAAGCCTACTATAGCCTCCCTTCAAAGATTAAGGACATCATCATGGCCGACATTACTAGTGTTCAGACAAATGTTTTGTGGAATGGTACTCATTCGGACTATTTTGTTCCTCAGCGTGGAATCCGACAAGGTGATCCTATCTCGCCTTAATTATTTGTGTTGTGCATGGAGCGATTGACACACATCATTGCTGAGCAAGTTGATCGTGGTTCTTGGACGCCCCTCAAGGTTGGTAGACAAGGTCCGGAAATCTCTCATCTTATGTTTGCTGATGATCTTTTGCTTTTTGGTAAAGCAACGGAGGAGAATATGCAGAGTGTGATGAGCACTTTGGAGGTTTTTTGTAACATCTCTGGGGAAATGGTTAGCAAGGAAAAGACTCACATATTTTTCTCCAAGAATGTACACCCTACCTTGCGAAACAGGTTAGCTCGCTTGTCTAGTTTCAAGATTACTACCTCTATGGGAAAATATCTTGGAGTTCCGCTTCTTGGCAAGTGCCCAAGGAAAGGTGACTTCAATTATCTTATAAATAAAGTGAAGGACAAGCTCTCAGGTTGGAAGGCCAAACACTTGTCTTTTTAGGAGAGTAACCTTATCTAAGTCGGTTATCCAAGCTATCCCGGTCTCATTCTATGATGACTACTTCTATTCCTAAGAGTTATTTGAATGAGATCCGAGAAATTGCTACGGGGCTTTATTTGGGGTGATACGGAGAAAACGAGACGCATCCACCTAGTTAATTGGAGCACCTTAATCTTTGCCCTAAGGAGAGGCTAGGAGGGTGGGCATTAGAAATCTTGCTACAATGAACCAGGCTTGCCTCATGAAGATCGCTTGGAGGCTTAAAGATCAATCCAATAGCTTATGGTTCCAAGTCTTAAATGGTAAATATGGGAGAGGCACTCTTGAGATTGGCCAGATGCAAGTTAAATCAACAGATTCTTCCCTTTGGAAAGCTATATATAGGTGTTGGAATACTTTGAATGGTATGGAGGCTTGGTCTCTTGGTAATGGCGCTGGTGTTAATTTGTGGAATGATAAGTGGATCAATGGTTGCCTCCGCCTTAGTGATTACACAACGAACATTCCTTCACACGCCTTGTCCTGGTGTGTGAACGACATTGTTGGTGATGACGTGCAATGGAATTTAACGGATATTGCTACTCTTCTTCCAGCGGAGCTGTAACACCCCATTTCTACCCGGCAATTTATAATACAATTATCAAAGTTTAAAAAAAAATTATTTCTTTTAATTCATCCAAACGGGATGCTACATTTACTTCATTAAAACAACAACATAAAATCCAATCATCTCATACGTCAAAATAATACGTAACACTTTTCACGTGGGATGGAATCCTCAAAACACAGTAATACAGTTCACATAATAACTTAATACATCTTGCAGCGGAAATAAAAGGAAATCTCAGAAAAACCAGGTTACAATCTCAGCAACAACATAATAATCTCAAATAATGGTTCAACAGCTAGACAAACTAAACAACTAGCAGTACCTTATGCAACTGACCAGCAGACAACAAAACAGACTCTTCCTCTTCTTGAGGAAGGAAACTCACAGACTTGCTGAAACAGTTGATGTGCACATGGTTATCTACTAACTAGTCCATACCAAGGATAACGTCCAACCCACCCAATGGCAAATAAATAAGATCAACCAGAAAATCTCTGCCGAAGACTGACAGAGGGCACTTAGCACACACTAGAGAGGTAGTCACCGAACCCTTAGCTGGAGTGTCGATAACCATTCCCCTCTTCATAGAAGATATAACTAAATTCAACTTTTTAGCTCATACAGCAGCAATAAAAGAGTGTGTAGCACCAGTATCAACAATAGCAATTAACGGGGTACCATTAATAAAACATGTACCTCGTATCTCATTGGCCTCCTCAGATCCTGCTAGAGCAAATACCCTTCCACTGGACCTCTCCTGCTTCGGTTTAGGACACTTGGTGCTAATATGACCACCTTCACTACAATTAAAACAAACTACCTCCTTGGGTCACAATCAGATGCCAAATGACCTTCCTTGCCACAACGGAAACACATTCTTCCCCCAGACTTGCAGTCGTAGCTCTTATGACCCGGCTTGCCACACTTGAAACACACAAGATTAGCTGGAGCATCTCCCCCACTAGGCTTCTTACCCTCAGCAGATCTCTTACCATCAGCAGACCTACTACCACCCACATACCTCTGCTTACCCCTATCCGCAGAAACCTCATATGACTTGCTACGGTTCTGAAACTTACCCCTCTGATCCCTCATGACCCTGGAGCGAGCATTACTATCCTCCTCATAGATCCTGCAACTATCAATCAAATCAGCAAAAACCCGGATCTTCTGGTACCCAATAGCTTGCTTGATGTCTGCCTCAACCCATTCTCAAATTTGATACACTTGGAGAACTCAGAACCAGCCTCAGTGTAGTGGGGATAAAACTTAGCCAATTCAGTGAACTTGGCAGCATACTCTGTCACAGACATGTTTCCTTGCTTCAGTTCATGGAACTCAACCTCCTTTTTCCCCCTAACATCCTCTGGAAAGTACTTCCTCAAAAACTCCCTACGGAATACAGCCCAAGTAACTTCCTCATTAGCAGTCGCTAGCCTCTCTCTGACTTCCAACCACCAGTCATCAGCTTCCTCTGCCAGTGTGTGGGTACCATACCTGACTTTCTGCGCATCATTGCAGTCCATCACCCGGAAAATTCTTTCAATCTCTTTCAGCCATGCTAGAGCACCATCTGGGTTATACCGACCCTTGAAGGTAGGCGGGTTCTCCCTCTGGAAAGTGGCCAGACTACGAGTTCCATCATTTTCACCAACATTCTGCTGGTTCCCAACAGCCTGAGCTATAGCTTGCAAAGCAGCAGCAAGAGCAGCATCATCTCTCCTAGCCATTTCAACCTAGCACTGCAGCATGAGACAACAATTTAGAACTAGTCTAACAACACCTAATTGTCATAAAACACTATGACAAAAAGACTTGACCGGACAGACCGAACTTTTGCTCTGATACCACTAATGTAACACCCCATTTCTACTCGGCAATTTATAATACAATTATCAGAGTTTAAAAAAAATTATTTCTTTTAATTCATCCAAACGGGATGCTACATTTACTTCATTAAAACAACAACAACATAAAATCCAATCATCTCATACGTCAAAATAATACGTAACACTTTTCACGTGGGATGGAATCCTCAAAACACAAGAATGTCTGATTCACATAATAACTTAATACATCTCGCAGCGGAAATAAAAGGAAATCTCAGAAAAACCAGGTTACAATCTCAGCAACAACATAATAATCTCAAATAATGGTTCAACAGCTAGACAAACTAAACAACTAGAAATCTATGCCCATCCCCTAGGTGCTACGTATCAGAGCAGACCGACTCGGGATGTGAAGGAATTAGACTTCACTCATGGCTACCTGTGGTAATAAACAACATAAGGGGTGAGTCTCAAACCACATAACAAAGGCTATAATAAGTCACAACATCACATACACATCTATACAGCAGTCACAGTCATATCAGATACCAATCAGCAGAGCATCTATCATTTATGGAAATGAATGCAATGAAATGCAATCATGCATGTGGTACCATTCATCGTCAATAATTTTAGCCACTATGGGCATCATCGTCAATAATTTTACCCAGGCGGCAAAACTCTAGCAAACTGGCGCCCCCAGTGGCAACAAAACCACCAGGCGCCAAAAGCACAGCAACTGGCGCCCCTGTGCAACACAGGCACACAGGCGCCAAAAACACATCAAACTGACGCCCCTGTGCAACACAGGCACACAGGCGCCAAAAACACAGCAAATTGGCGCCCCCTGTGGCAACACATCCACACAGGCGCCAAACTGGGCAACATTGGCGCCTAGGAACGCAACACAGACTTAGACACAAACTAAGACACAAACTGAGACATTGTCTCAGACACAGGCGCACACACAGGCGCCTTGGGCAGCCAAAGCGGCGCCCGGTCTGGGCCTAGACTGGCCCAAGAACATGGGCGCGCCATGGCAGCCATTTGGCGCCCTGTGCAGCACCACACACTGCCACACAACCTGCCGCCACACTAGGCGCCTTGGGCAGCAACATTGGCGCCCAGCAGCATGACAAGCCATGCA
Organism: Oxytropis ochrocephala; assembly: GCA_020916435.1. Classification (NCBI taxonomy): domain Eukaryota; kingdom Viridiplantae; phylum Streptophyta; class Magnoliopsida; order Fabales; family Fabaceae; genus Oxytropis; species Oxytropis ochrocephala. Next base: position 31,959,722 of record CM037095.1, read on the forward strand.
CCCAACACACATGGCGCTACACCAGGCGCCCTGGGCAGCCAAATTGGCGCCCAACACTTAGACACGCCACACAACCAGCAACATGGCGCCACACCAGGCGCCATAGGGAAGCAACATTGGCGCCCTGCACTTGAACAAAGCACACACATGCACATAGGCAGCCACATTTTGGCGCCCTGCACCTAGGCACAACACACATAGCAACTTGGCGCCACCAGCGCTTGACTAAACACTCAAAGACACACACACAGCGCCATTTTGGGGCCACATGGCGCCAGCAAAGAACACACACACACACAACACGGCACAAACACGGCCACGGGGCCCCATTTTCCCTAGCATTTGGCGCCCTATGACACTTAGGGTTCCCTAAACCCAATTTCTCCAATTTTTCCTAAACTCAATCATCAACAACAATTTCAAAACATCTCCTAATTGTTCTAACACCTTCAAATACATGTTCTAACACACATTTCACATGCAATTCGATTTCCAACCAATTCATACAATTCCCAAAATCACTCAATCATTCAAAGATCATCGAAAATACAATTTCATCATCAAACCACATCAAAAACACAATCAATATTCTAACCCTAACATACAACCCATTATATCCCTTGTTATAAGGCAAGACCCACCCTTACCTTGATTAAACCGAAGACGAAGCTCTCTCTACGGAGTCACCAACGAAACCACAGCAACTAGAGCTCTTCTTCTCCCTTTTCCTTTGGTGCGATCTCACCCTTCCCTTTCTCCTTGCTTGCGCCGATTTTCACGCTTCTCTTTTCTCTTCTCTTCGCTCCTTTCTTTCTTTTTTTCGTTTTCTTTCTCTCTTGCACAAATGATGCGAAATGCATCAACCCTAGGAGCCTAAGTCATTGGGCTTGGGCTTCTTGGGCCAACCTTACCATCCCAAAATTATTGATACCACTCCCTTCAATTATAAATAAATTAACATAAATAATTTAATATAATTAAAATAATGCAACACTTTAAATAATTTAATCAAATAATTAATTAAATCATTTAGGGTGTTACAGATTTCTTTATCCAAAATCATCGCTCTCCCAGTAGCCAAACACCGCTCTCATGATGGCAAAGATGAGAGGTATTGGCCCGGTGGTAGCTCCGGTGACTTTACTTGTTCCACTGGCGTATCAACATTTGTGCAATTTTGATAGATTCTTGAAACTATTTGTTGGGAGAAGGTGTGGAAGCTTAATGTGCCGGAAAGGATTCGTTGTTTTAGTTGGGAGAAGGTGTGGAAGCTTAATGTGCCGGAAAGGATTTGTTGTTTTATTTGGCAAATATTCCATGGGAAACTCGCCACTAAGGAGTACTGCGACAGGTGGGGGAACGGGGATGTGTTTTGTCATAACTGCCGGAATATTACCGAGACAATTCTTCATGTCTTGTGTGACTGTCCCTTAGCTTCCACGTTGTGGAATTCGTTCATTCCTTCGGATTCAAGATCAGATTTCTATGGAGTTGGCTTGCTTGAATGGTTGAATGGTAACTTATTTAATTGCACCAAACTGGAAGTTGTGCTTGAGTGGTGCAACGTTTGGGCAACTGGTTGTTATTACCTTTGGTTTTGGAGGAACAAACAAGTTCATGATGAGGACTTCCATAGACCTCTGTCTCCATCGCGAACCGTTTCACAATGCTTTGGCTTATGAGCATAGCCGGCACATCTCCCCCCTAGTTGGCCGTAACTATCAGCAAGTTCACATCCATTGGACTCCTCCTATGGCGAACTCGATTGCTATCAACTCTGATGGTGCCATTAAATCAGACTCTAGTGCTGCTGGCTATGGTGGGGTTCTCCGAAACTCTTCTGGTATCTGGCTTGGGGGTTATGCTAGACGTTTATTTGTATCCTCTACTTACATGGCTGAGTTGTGGGGTGCTTTGGATGGTATATTAATTTTGCGGCTAGTAGAGGTTTTACATCCATCGAACTTCAATTGGATTCCACTGCGTGGTGAGTTATGCGAGCAGGTCCAGCCAAGGTGGCATTGCGGTCGCCAACTTGTGAGAAAAATCGGGAGGCTATTGTCCGCTTTCACAAATGTGTGCATTCGGCATATCTATCGTGAAGCCAACAAAGTAACGGATGAACTTTCTAATTTGGGTTGCACATATACTGACGGTATCACCGCCTTTGATTCCCCACCCCTTATAGTGAAATTCCTTGTTGATGCTGATGTAACTGGAGTTTCTACTCCTCGTTTGATCCTCGTGTAATCTCCTCTAGGCTTTTTGCCCCGTTTAATCTCAAAAAATAGAAATGAAATATAATAAATTTAGTAATACATATATTAACATATTATTATTATTAATATGAATATCCTATAAAAACATAATAATATTAATAAACTACATAATAAATTTGTAGAGGGTTTGTTTTAAATGACGGAGATAATAGGATGAAAAGTAGATGAGAATTTAGAAATGAGCTACATTACAATGGGAAGCTTCTAGAGATATGAACACACAGAGATACGGATCTCAAAATTTATTAAATGTGATTAATTGAAACTTGAAATTTGAAATTACTTCTATTACGTTAGAAAAGAAGAAGCAAAATGAAATCAACATTTAAATTAAAGTCATAGAAGTTTGATCAAAAAAATTAATGTGATACCCACGCTGGCGCACTATTCCCCGTTGAAGCCACCTGATGGGGGAGGTGGGGCTCGTCCACCACGGATCAGCTTTCGAGACAAGCTTCTTGGGGCTCAAGATCCCTTGGCGAGGAAGGAGAGGGTTGATTTATTAGCACTAATTTGTTCAAAATAGAGTTTGAGGATGGTGATCGTCTAAAGCCAAGGTGTTTCACTGCGGAGAGCATATTGGAAGAGTTGTGGATGCCATGGAAAGATGCAGTGATCGTTACTCTGTTGGGTAAGACACTGGGCTATTTGACTATGAAAGAACGTCTCGCATCTGACATGGAGATTGGCGGGGAATGGATATGATTGATATAGGAAGTGGATATTTCATGGTGAAGTTTGATATGGCAGCTGATAGGGAGAAGGTTATCAGTGATAGACCGTGGATGATTTTTGACCATTACGTCGCGGTGCGTCCCTGGACACCGGATTTTATTGCATCAGAAGTCAAGATCAATACAACGATGGTGTGGGTGCGCTTCCCGTTCTGGGATTAGAATACTACGATGAGAGTGTTCTTATGGCGCTAGGGGCTGCAGTTGGAAAACCGGTGAAGGTAGATATTCAGACGATTGACGCGTCACGCGGGAAGTTTGCTCGAGTGTACGTTGAAATCAATCTTGAGGAACCTGTGGTGGGTAAGGTTTGGTTTAGGAGCAGATGGTTTAATGTCCGATTATGAAGGATTACATCTATCGTGCAGGCAAGGGTGTGGTGCAGTATGGCCATGTGAGTCGAAATTGCCCAAGACGGACGACGGCGGCAACCCTGGCTGTCGTTAACCCAGCGGAAAATCAAGAAGGCGTTGCGGTTGGTGATGGGCCGCAAATTCCGCCGCACACTGCTGATGGAGCGGTTACCATTATGGATAATAATGAGCGATTACAACGATGGGCCCCTTCATCATGAGGAGGCGATTGTGGAGAAAAAGCGGTTGCCTAGGAATGTGGGGCGGAATAATAGTACACGCGCCCCACCAGTGCGAGAAAAACGGCGCTAAAAATTCCTTTGCATTCTTTGGACTCGCATTGATCGACGCCAAGCGCCAGAGATTCCTCAAAATTACGAGTTGGGACGCAGCGTGGGGACCAAATTTCATGAGGAGACACATCTAATCAAGGCACAAAAAAATGGACAAAACAAAAGAAGAGGCAACGACATGATGCAGTTGCTGCTGACTTCCACATAGGCCAAAAAAAAAAGGTATTGTCATCTATGAGGGGCCCACCCATACTACTATTTTAAATCATGAGGAAATAAATAATATGGAAGTACTTGCCCACCCCATGAACCAACAATTAGTGCCTATGGACGTACTTCAGCTTCCTCCAACTTCAACTACGGCAAACGTCCACACCGTGTCGGCCAATAACTCCACATTGGAGCACCGGAAACCACCAGACCCACTGAGAATGGACACTGGACCAGGGGATGAGGATATGCAATTGGTACAGTTGAGTAACCAATATGATATGGAGGAGATGGTTCATGAGACACATGTTGTGCTGCAGGGTTAGTGTGGGGGTACGGTTCTTGATTGCTATCTGGTATCAATGGATTACAACGAGTTTAATATTTTATCTTGGAACGTGTTTGTCTTTGCCAATAGGGGAAGCAAGTCCCATATGAAGGAGTTACTACGGACTTATACTCCAGATATCGTGTTTGTGTTTAAGCCTTGGACGGCGTCTTCAACTGCCTCTACTTTTTGGAACAGGCTTGGTTATGAGATAGTCGGGGTGGAGGAAGCCAGGGGTTTCTCTGGGGGAATTTGGGCACTGGCTAAGATCGGGCGTACTGCTACTATCACTGTCAGGGAACATGTATCAGTGTATTACTCTGGATATTGTTGATATGCTCAGTCGTGGTGCTGCTCCGGGGTTTACGCGAGTCCTCAATTTCCAGCTCGCTGCAACCTTTGGGGATACCTTCTTGAGTTACGCACTACGGTACAGGTACCTTGGATGTTGATTGGGGACTTCACTAAGATTACTACTCCTTCAAAGCAACGACGGGGGCATTTCAACCCCACCAAGGCAGCTAGGTTCACTAATGTTCTCCATGCAAATAATGTTATTTGATCGTACCTGATCACCAAGTGTGTTGTGTGCTGCCCCTTCGTCCGATCGCTGCTGCTGGTGTGGGGACCGGTCTTCAGAGCACCTCGGGTGGTACCTGCAAAGACACTCCGACGCTCTAGTCGAGGTGTGCTAAGGCGAGGGTATCGCGGGGTAGGAATTGCGCACCGACGATGTGGACCGAGGTGGTATTTATACCACCTGGGGCGACCGACCGTTGCGCGAAATGCGGCGGCCGCCGAGAATTGCGGACAAGCCACGGTCTTGGGCGACAGCGAGTTGGGCGGCCCATTTCGATCGCACCTCGTGTCCTCGCTAATACGCCTGCAGCGGTTGCCCCCAAGCCTAGGTCGGCAGGAGCGGGTGAGGCTTGAATCAATGCTCGTGGTGGGAAGACGCCGCACTTTTGGCCGGACTTGGTCGGTCCCGTCTTTGAAGTCGTCCGATCGCGCGTGGCGCTTGGGTTTCGACCCTGCCATCAATGCGCAATGATTGCACTGATTTTGCGTGTCTCGAGGTGCCTTTTGGTGTTCCCCATGCAACGGATGGGAGGAGGCGTGCAGCTGACCCGCGACGTTTCGTCTGGTGGGCCCTCCTATAAATAGGGCTTTGGTCAGCACGTCTTCAACACCTGAAAAGCATTCCTCTGCTGCCGATCGAGCTGTCTGCAAGCGCCCTGGAAGCTTTGTTCGAACATCTTCTGTCCGCTCCTTTCTTCTCTGCATTCCAAGTAAGCCGCTCTTCTCAGCTTTTCTCTTTGATTTTTATTGCTTTTTGTTGCTTTCCTAGTTAGTTTCCACGCCTCGTGAAAGGAGGCGTCCGGTCGGGGGCGGCCACGCCGCCTCTTTCTCAGCCTATTGGCTCGGTCGACCGACGCCATGTCTTTCATAGGTGGATCTGGCCAGAACGAAGCAGACCGCTCGTCTATCTGGTGCCCCCCATCAAAGCCTCGCGCTAATGGCGACGCGGCCTTCTCAAGAGATGGAACGGACGGAGTCTTCGTCCTCTAAGGGGTCGCCCGGCCACTCTCAAGTTGAAGAAAGAACTTCCCCCACGGGATCTTCATCAGAGCGTTCCTCCAGCTCGAGCGAAAGCGTCTCTCTATCGACTTCCACGGAGTCGACCAGTCAAGGATCCCACGGCGCCGACACACACTCGCACCGGGTGGCGAAGGGAGTGACGACCGGTCACCGTCGACGTGGTGGCGGCGCACGATATGGGCGATGTTACCCAGCCTTCTACGGGTCTTTTTGTTGACTTTATAAACTTGGAAGATGACCCTCCTGGGCCCGAGCCCATGCAAGTGGAAGATCGGGCGGCTGATGGAGGCAATCCCGAATCACCTGAAGCCGGGGATGGTGTCGCACTGGCCGGTGAAAGAATGGGTGAACCGCCGAACCAAATGAAGTCGCGGTCGAGCGGGTGGAGGATGAAGCCGGGCCTTCGGAGGTTATAGACGTGAATGACATCTCGTGGGTGTCTGAGAAGATGAGGGCTTTCAAAAGCTTTGTCCTCGGAGGCCCCATGTATTGACGATTTGAACGCCTCTTCACCAAGCGGGGTGGAAGGTGAAAGGCGTCTTTGGGAAGATGAAAACATTGCGACCGTTCCGCCCACGTTGAAGTTTACCATGCACCGGGTGGTGTTTGAGAAGATGGGGATCGCCCCCTTTACTGAGACTTCCAGACGTTCTCGGATATCCAACGTTGCCCCTCGCAGATCCATCCGAACGGCCGGGCTTTATGAAGACGTTCGAACATTTGTGCGGCCGGTTGGTCGAACGATCGACCGTGCTCTTTCTTGCCTTGTTTGAATTGGTGCGCACGGGAGTCTGGGACCAACATGGCTCGCAAGGAGCAGTGTCTTTAAGAACCGAGAAATCATTTGCCCGCAAGTTTTTTGAGCTTACTCGGACTCTCTGCAGGCGGTTGGAAGAACCAGTACTTTTGGGTCGTTCCCGATGCAAAGGCCGCTGAAGATATCGCAGAGTTTCTCTCGGACGGTACTGCAGGGAGCTCCTTCTTCCCCATATCGTGGCGGGCGGCTCACTTCTCAGTGAAGCCGGGCGATTACACGTTCGCTGTGTCGACTCTTGATGAAGAGGATTCAGTAACCTTGGGGATGATAACAGAGTTGTCCGCGCCTTTGCCGCGAGAACCACGAAGGCGGATATCCCATGCCGGCCGTTCTGTTTGTATGAAGGGGATAAATTGGTATCTGAGCTCGGTCGGTATCGTTTGTTACCTGCTTGTTCCCTTTTATTCACCGGGCGACTGACCTCTCTTTGTTTTTCTTTTTGCAGCTAAAGCTCTAAAGATGTCTACCTCCGATTGGCAGGCACTTGAGAAGCTCGTCACCGGCAGCGCCCAGAAGAGACCCGCTCCTGGTTCCCAGCAACGCCACCAAACTCCAATCCTTAATCGGAATGTTGGGGGCGGTCATCAAGATAGGAGCGCCGGTGGTGGCCCTCGTGGCCAGGACGGTCGCACCCCTTCTAAGCGCCCGAGGGAGGAGGAAGAGAAGGTGGACTCCCCTGTTTACGAACTTGAGGATTTTGATGACGCTCAGGTGGCGCTCTTTAAAAAGGATCCCCTGGATTTCTGTGGCGACCTGCTTAAATCTGCCAACAAAACTATGAAGGACATAAAGAGGAGCCAAGCACGTGAGTCGCTATCTTTGTAGCCTTATCGATCAAATATTTGACATTCGTCTGTTAACTTAGTTTTCCATTTCAGGTGCTGAGGTCGAGCGGGATGCGGCCCAGAAGAAGGTCAAAGAGCTTGAGTCGGCCGGTCGGAGACTTAAGGAGCTGGAGCCTGAGATTGCCGCTCTGGAGCAAACTAAGATCAAGCGGCATCTGAAAAGGATAAGCGGTTGGCCGACGACACAAGGTCAAGTCGGGGCGAGAACAAAGAACTTGCTGATTTGGTGAAGACCCTGAAAGCTGAGGTCGCCCGCTTTGAGGAGACCAAAACGGCCGCTATTCAGGAGAAGCTTGCTGAAGTGGCCTCTGTTGCAAAGGGGGCGGCCATTTACCAGTTTGACAATGCCGTGGCCCAGATGCAGCTGCTCGCCGCTCGGGGCATTCAGTATGATAGCCGTTTGGTGCAGCCAGACCATGTTGTCGAGGGTGATGAGATCATCTTGCCCGTTCGGATGGACGATGATGGCAAAGTGACTCGCAAGCGGAGCGTGGTCCTCCCTCGTGCTAAAAAGTGATTAATGTTCTGTTTTGCCCGCCTGCGAGCGGTTTACTATTTTGTAATTTCGGCACTTGTAATTTTGTTGTTCTTGTACTCCGCCTTCGAGCGGTTCAAACATTTTGGGCGCCCGGCTTTGTCTGGGCATTTCGCCTTGTAATGAATTTCGCTTATGTTTAATTTCTTTGTCTTCGCACTTTCTTAAGTTACGAAATGCAGGCCGATCGTTGGCCGCTACTTTGGGCCTTTCGAAGGCACACGCTTTAGTTTAATTATTGGAATTTGGGGCCATTCGATGGCTCTCGTTGTAGGTCGCTCGGCGGCCTACGATCGCTCGTGGGTTTACTTAACCCTCGGGCCATTTTGATGGCTCTTGTTGTAGATCGCTCGGCGGCCTACGATCGCTAGTGGGTTTATTTAAACCCTTGGCCAATTCGATGGCACTCGTTGTAGGTCGCTCGGCGGCCTACGATCGCTAGTGGGTTTATTTAAACCCTTGGCCAATTCGATGGCACTCGTTGTAGGTCGCTCGGCGGCCTACGATTGCTATTGGGTTTATTTAACCCTCGGCCAATCCGATGGCACTCATTATAGACCGCTCTGGATCTTCGTTCGTTCGGACCCCCTTTGGGGATCATGCGGTCGCTCCGTTAATTGAGAGCGAACGACCATTCTCGTAATTTAAAAACGCAATATATTAAAGAACGCCTCAGTAAAAAACTGATGGGGAAAAGAGCGCCCGCTTATTGTTTATTTCAAACGATCGACCGATTACAAAAGTGTGAACTAAATATAATACTGCTTCAATTTATCACTATTCCATGTCCGGGGGATAATCGCCCCTTCCATGGTTTCTAATTAAATGCGCCCCTCGTACGGTCTTATTAATGACACAGTGACGGGCCTTCCCAATTGGGGCCAACTTCCTGGCGTGCATTCTTGTTGCCGACGTCCGCCCGCCGTCGAACCGGTGTCCGATCGGAAAGTCCTCTTTGTACACGGGCGTTGTATCCGGCGGCGACCCTTTGCTTGATCGCCTCCTCGAGGATGCTTGGTTGCGCAACTCTTCAACCAAGTCTAATTCTTCTTTATAGCCCTGGTTATCGATCGCCACTGTCGGTCAGGTTGGCGTTCTCGGTCTCACTCGTTCATCTCTATAGGAATAACGGCGTCCATTCCATAGACCGCTTTGAAAAGGCGACTCCGGTCGATGAATGACTCTGTTGGCGCGCCGACCCAATTCCCTTTAGCTTCAAAGCCAAGTCTTCTCTTTAGTCCTCGTGAGAATGACTCTCGTTGGCCGCTTCGGCTTGCCCGTTAAATGCTGGGGGTGCTCGGCCAGAAGTGAAACGCTGTTTCACCCTAGGCCGCCAACATATCTCTGAACTTCCTATCTCGCAAATTGGGTGCGTTGTCCGTTATGAGTGCTGCGGAACTCCGAACCGGGCTAAGACGTTCGCCAAAAACTTGGCGATCTTTGCCGGTTATTGTTGCGGAGGCTCGGCCTCTATCCACTTTGTGAAGTAGTCCACCGCCACAATCGAGAATTTGAATCGCCGGCGCTGCGGAACGGACCGAGCAGATCCATCCCCACGGCGAACGGCCATGGTGAGGTGAGGGTTTGCAATTCGATGAGGGGCGACGTGAACATCGGCGTGTACTGGCACCTCTTGCATTTACGTACTAACTTTTTGGAGTCCTCATCCATGGTCGGCCGGTAGTAACCACCACGAGTGCTTTCTTTGCAATGGACCGTCGCCCCGATGGTCGCCACATATCCCCTCATGTATGTCCCTCGGGACATGGTCGAAACCGACCGACGATAAGCACCGGAGGAGTGGGCACGAGAATCCTCTTCTATCGACTTCCCCTCGATCACGAGAATACTTGGTGGATCGTAACCTCAATGTCTTAGCCTTCTTTGGGGTGTGGCTCTTCACCCAGCGTGATGTAACGTAGGATGGGGCGATCCAATCATCTTCGCTCGATGGTCGGACGGCCAGCGATTGAATAGCCTTGGTGGATACGCTCGGCCGGGTGAGGGTTTCTTGAATTAAGCTTCTGTGATTGCCCGGTGTCTTGGTACTGGCTAATTTTGCCAGGATGTCAGCCCGGACGTTTTCGGTCCTCGGCACGTGTTTCACTTCCGCCGCTCGAATCTGGCGGAGGAGCTCTCTAACTCTGGCGGTAGTTCTTCAACACTTCGCCGTCTTTTGCATCATATAACTCCACGAATGGGAGGCGACCGGCAAGGAGTGCGAGTGTAGTTCTACCCGGTCGACGTTGAATTCTTTTTGCAGTGCGGCCGGCTATGCATGCCTCGTATTCACTTTGGTTATTGAAAGTGTGAAACGCAAATGTTAGGGACACCTCCACTGCAAATCCTTCTGAATTCTCTAATATGAGGCCCGCCCCACCGCCTTTGTTGTTGGAGGAGCCGTCCACATGCAAGGTCCATATCGTCTCGGCCGCCGCCCCGTGTGTTGGGGTCATCTCGCAATAAAGTCGGCGAGAACTTGGGCCTTAGCGCCGATCTTGACTCGAACTTTATGCCAAACTCACTAAGTTCTACCGCCCATTTGATCATCCGTCCCGGTGTCCGCCGATGGAGGACTGTCTTATGGGTTGGTCCGTTCTTACCACGACACGGTGGGCCACGAAGTATGGTCTCAGCGCGCGGCGGCCACCGCGATGCAAGTGCTAGCTCTCGATCTTACGGTATCTCGCTTCTTGTCCTTGCAAACCTTTTGCGATGAAGTAGATCGGATTTTGTTTTAAGTTGTCTTCTCGACCGGGGCGGCACTCAATACTTCTTCGATGAATTGCGTGTACAAGTACGGGGGTTTCCCAGTGCAAGCCGTCGCCAATGGGCGGGTTGGTCAACGCCTCCTTCAATTGTTCTAGTGCACGCGCGGCACCTGGTGGCCCACTCGAACTCTACCTCTTTCTTCAAAAGTTTGAATAGGGGGAGCGACTTGCATGCGATTTGGGTATGAATCTTGAAAGAGCGCGATCATACCATTCGGTCGTTGGATTTCCTTTTTGTGGCGGGCGGCCTCATGTCCGCGATCGCCCTACATTTGTCCGGATTCGCCTCTATCCCCTTTCGGTCGGATGAAAACCCAAGAACTTACTCCGCTCTAACTCCAAAGGTGCACTTTTAGGGTTAAGCCTAAGAGAATTTTTCCTCGCTTCTTTAAAGACTTCTCTCTCGTGCGTGCGCATGATTTTGGTCGTTCTCGCTCTTGATGATCATATCATCAAGGTAAACTTCACTACTCGACCGATCCGATCTTTGAAGATCTTGTTCATCATCCATTGGTAAGTTGCCCCAGCGTTCTTCGAAGCCGAGCGGCATGACCTTATCTCAGACCGAAGTTGCCCACGATCGATCATGAAGGCGATTTTGTGGCGGTCGGGCGGGTACATCGTAATCTGGTTGTACCCAGAATAGGCATCCAGGAAGGATAGTAATTTGTAGCCCGATGCCCCATCGACCAGCTTGTCAATGCTCAACGACCGGAAGGCATCGCCGGGCATGCCTTGTTCAGTCTGTCGTAGTAGTCGGCGCACATGCGCGCCACTTGCCGCTTTTTCTTCTTGACTAGCACCACATTTGTGGCCCGTGTCGTGTATTTTATTTCTTCAATAAACTCGGCCTTGACTAGGTCGTCAACGGCCTGGGCTGCTGCTTGAGATTTCTCTTGGTTTTGGGTTCGCCTTCTTTGGGCGACCGGTCTGACGCTTTCATCTACAGCGAGCTGATGACACGCCACCTCCGTTGGGATGCCGGGCATGTCAGATGCTTGCCATGCGAACAAGTCTGCATACTCCTTAAGGCAGGCTATTAGATCCTGCTCGACCTGCTCAGGTAGTCCGCGTCCGTGTTTGACCGTCTTCTCTGGGTCGTCCCCTAGCTGGACGTCTACTAGCTCTCCATGTGGCTCGGGCCTCTTTAGTCTATTTTTTAGCTCTCGGGCTAATTCATCGTCGTCGCCGTCCTGGTCGCATTATCGAGGTCATACTGGGCGCGCCTAAGTCTGCGAGGTTGACTTGGTGCCTTTTCTCCGGTGCTCGTGGGGTGATATCTCGTCCCGCTTTCGTTGCGAGATGTCTTGATACAAATAGTGGCTTTTCTTGGCCGCTTCTAGGTCGGCTAACACTTGTCACCACTTGATCGCTTCTGCCGTGAAACTTCATCTTCGTGTGGATGTGGAGGCTACACCCCTAACTTTCCTGTGGTCGGGCGGCCTATAATGCAATCGATAGCGAGGATTTGATGGGTAGGACTAGGAATGTGGCCTTCACCGTCCGGTATTTTGTGCTCGTTCTCGAGTCATCACCGAAGGTGACCAAGAGATCGATCGTTCCTAAGGGTAGGTGGATCGCCGTTGAACCTCGTTAGGGGTGTTGGATCGATTCGTGGAATGATCTCACTCGGTCGGCGTTGATCTTGTCGATCGGATCGCAAATATGATGTCGCCGAAGCGCTTGGTCGACTGCGAGCGAGTTGGCGTGCCGGTGTTGGCCATTACCGCTCACGATTACCAACGGGGCATAGCTATTGGCCCTTCCGTCCAAAGAAATCTTCATCTCCAAAGGAAATGGGTGGCTTTTTTGAAGCGGTCGCTCCGTAGATGTAGACCCAACCATCATCAACTCGTTCCATTTTCTTTTATGGCTTTCTTGAATCCCTTTTCTCTGCAAGGGGTTTCTCCTTGGATTACCATGGCCACTCTCCGCCGTTGGACATCCGGACGCCCTCTTCGGAGGTGTCCTTGTCCGCTAACTCCTCTACGGTTGCTGCGGTAATTTCTTTGCCCTTTGGTAGGGCTTCTTTCCTCCGGCTTTCTCTTGGTCGGCGGTGCCATCGGCTTCGGACGTCTTCGCTTGACTTCCCTTTTGGATGAGATCCTCGATGTCATCTTTTAGGCCATGCGATCATTGGTATCGTGTCCTTGCTTTTATGGTACCGCAATATTTTTGGTGGCCCGTGCGCGCTTCTTCTTGAGTACCAATGGATCGGGCCTCTTCACGCCAACAAATTCGTTGTTCGACACTCGGACAATATTTGGGCTATGGGAGCAGTGAGCCTCGTCCGATGCTCATACTTCGGGGCGGTACTGCGGCTTCTTTCCCGGCCGTTGTCTTGATTTACGGCCCGCTTAACGTCGTCTTTCTCTAGGTCGCGCGTGGCGCTTTCTGGCGCAAGGGTTTCCTCATAATGCATGTGGGCGTTGGCTCTACGGAGGAGCGTCTTTGAGATCGTCGATGTGGTTCAAAGTGAACTCCTCAACAAATCTGTGGTCCAGGATGCCCTCTCGAGGTATTTCGGTTTATCCTCGTCACGTCGTCGCACTTGATCGGCTTCATTGTTGAAACGCTTCATGTAACGTCTTAACGACTTCGTTGTCCCCCAGGTGATGGTGTCCAGTGCTCTTCATGGCGGTATTAGCACCGGTTGGCGGTGTAATTTGCCAAAAAGATTCTGATCAATCCTTCCCACGATGAAATGGTGTTCGGCCGTAGCGACCCCCACCATTCTAGAGCTCGTCCGTCAAGTGACTGTGGGAACAGCCGGCACTTCATGATGGAATCTAACTCTCGGTAGCTACAATAATTGTTGAAGTATCTGATGTGTTTATCAGGATCACCTCGCCCATCAAACTTGTTGAGGTTGGGCGGCTTTCTCAGGTCCCTGGGGATACGATAGCGCCTGATTTCCCTAGTGAGCGGGCCTTCGCCACGGTCGAGAAGTCGTTCGCCCGAACGTTTGCATCGTGAGATATGCCGGCCGGTCGGTATTCCATAGAACCCACCGCCGGTATGGTGCCCGTGTATGGGGGGCCCATGGAACGAACGGCCTCTGTTTCTAGTGGAGTGATGTCTTCTCGGTCGTCGTGAAACATCTCTGATTTCACCGTTCCGATATTCGTTCAACTCGTCGTAGGGGTCCCACGATCGGCTCCTAGGCGCTGGAGTCGGAGGATTCGTGACGAAGAATATCTCGTGGACGAATGACGGTCCGGACTTCGGGCTGGTAGGGTGAATCGAATAGTCATAATTATGTGAGGGGAAGCGGCGATCGCGCAGCCTCGCGGTCGGGCGTCTGCGCGCCCGATTCTTCGGCGCGAGGATCGGCGGAGGTACTCCACCGATAGCGGACGATCCTTCGGGGACTTACGGCCTCGCGCGTGAAGGCGAGTTCGAGCGAGAGGATGCCCCATGTCTCGTTTCTTGACGAACGGGCATGGACCTCTCTCGAGCCGAGTTATGAGATTTTCCGCCAAGAATGATCCGATTTTTGGTTTCGAGTAGCTGGAGAACGGCCTGGGTGACGTGTTCCGGCAGTTGCTCCATGATCCCGGCCTCGGCCAGTTCGCTCGGGATCCGTTGATGCTCTGGTTTCGAGGTGGCTCTTGCCCATACGGACCGAGGGTTCGGGTGAGGTTGTCATGAGATTCATTGATTGTTAGAGAACGCCCTCCGGTGTCTGCCGCGGACAGCGTCCGGGCCGGCAGGTCGTTACAGTGGATGCCCGCGTAACGATTTTCTTCGGGCCCATCTTTGGAGTGGGACAGCGCTCGGGCTCCCACTGTGGTCGCCAAATGATCGTACCTGATCACCAAGTGTGTTGTGTGCTGCCCCTTCGTCCGATCGCTGCTGCTGGTGTGGGGACCGGTCTTGAGCACCTCGTGGTGGTACGCAAAGACACACCCGACGCCTAGTCGAGAGGTGTGCTAAGGCGCGAGGGTATCACGGGTAGGAAGTGCGCACTGACGATGTGGACCGAGGTGGTATTTATACCAGCTGAGGCGACGACCGTTGCGAGAAATGCGGCGGTCGCGAGAATTGCGGACAAGCCACGGTCTTGGGCCGATTGGCAGAGTTGGGCCGCTGGCCCATTGCTGACTGCACCTCCGTGTCCTTGCTAATACGCCCCAGAACATTATTGATTTAGAATACTTTGGGACAAAGTTTACTTGGCAGAGTAGGTGCAGGAATAACAGACTGGTGTCTAAGAGGCTGGATAGGGCTGTGGAGGATATTGAGTGGCGGTTGCGTTTTCCAGAGGCTACTGTGGAGCATTTGGTCAAGCGGGATTCTGATCACAACCCTCTCCTTCTTCGGTGTAGTCAGAGGGGAGAGGCTAGACCGGTGAGGCCTTTCCGTTTCATTGCTGCTTGGGCGACCCAAGAGTCTTATGCTGACATCGTGACTCAAGCTTGGGATCGTGGTAGACCGGATGTAGGCCAGTCTCTTCGTTGCGTGCCACAGGACTCCACCACATTTAATAAGAATGTGTTTGGAAACATCTTCACGCGCAAGAAGCAGTTGGAAGCTCGATTGCGGGGTATTCAGCGGGCCCTGGAGAACATTGATTTTGCTCAGCTGGTGAAACTCTAGAAAGATATGTTTCTTGAATATGAGAACATTCTGTTTCAAGAGGAATCCCTGTGGTATCAAAAATCGAGAGAGAACTGGGTCAAGTTGGGGAGTCGAAACACGCGGTACTTCCATACTCAGACAGTAGTCCGAAGGAAGCGGAATAAGATTCATGGTTTAAATCTCCCGGATGGGACTTGGTGTACGAATCAACAAGTGTTACAAGCGAGGCTGTGAACTATTTCAAAACCCTCTTTTGCGCTACGGAGAACGTCCTCCCTAGCCGACTTGGCGTCATTCATAGTACTATTGGGGATAATGTTGCTCAGTCTCTTCTTGCTCCCGTCACGAAGGAAGAGGTATATTCTGCTCTTATGTCTATGAAGTCCTACAAGGCACTAGGGCCGGATGGGTTCCAACCGATTTTCTTCAAGATGTATTGGGAGCTGCTTGGAGATGATGTGTGGATGTTTGTTAGAAATGCTTTTGAGACGGGGTATTTTGATTCTAGAGTGGCGGAAACCCTTTTGGTTCTTATTCCAAAAGGGATAGGCCGATGTCGTTCAAAGAGTTCCACCCAATTACGTTATGCAATGTTTTGCAGAATCTTATTTCGAATGTGTTGGTTGGTAGGATGAGGCCTCATCTTGATTCCATAGTGAGCCCTCTTGAGAGCGACTTCATCCCATGGAGGCACGAAAGAAAATGCAATAATTCTTCAAGAGTTTGTTCACGGATGCGTAAAAGAAGAAGTAAAAAGGGTGACATGATCTTGAAGTTGGACTTGGAAAAAGCTTATGACAGGGTTGACTGGCTCTTTCTTAAGGAGACTCTTGGTATGTTTGGATTCCCGGTTCGCATCATTAATCTCATCATGCATAACTTTACGTAGTCTTCTATTTCCTTGCTTTGGAATGGGAGTCGGACGAATAGTTCTCCCCAAGAGAGGTCTCAGCGGTGGGATCCCTTATCCCCTATATTTTTGTCTTACGTATGGAGAGATTTGGGAGTTGATTACTTTACGATTGGTCGAATTTGTGGATACCTCTTCGCCTCACCAAGAATGGTCAGTATCTGTCATTTATTTTTCGCGGATGATGTTCTCTTGTTTGCTAAAGCTAAAGTAAGCGCAAGCGAAAGTCATCAAACGGGTGTTAGATTGTTTCTCTGCCATCTCTGGTCTTAAGGTCAGTTTGGAAAAATCAACAATTTATGCGTCTAATGGTGTGCCGGAGACTATGAAGGCAAAGATTACTAATATCCTGTCTATGCGGTTTGTAACACCCTTTTCTAAACCTCATTTATTTTAAATAAAATCAGAGTTCTTCGCAATTTAACTTCGCCATATCGAAAAAGGCGTTACACTTTACTCTCAAAAACGATCTCAATTAATAACGTCAGATAATTTCGAAATTTCATAGCAGCGGAAAAATAATCATCAAAACACGTCTTCACATTAAAGGGTCTTAAAACCACAACTCGAAGTCTCAAATAAATATTGAAATCCAAATAAATAGCGTTTACGCCCCCCGGTGTTACATATCAGAGCGACGACACGACCGACCCGATTGGAAGATAGGAAGGCGGAGACCTTCACTCATGATTTACTGCAGCGTTGCCACATAAGAGCAACATTCCAAGCAGAAGGGGTGAGCATTAACAGAAATAATAAGCAATGACAACAGTGAATAAGTAGCAGGTAACTCACAGCAAGCACATAAAACTCAACACATCATATCACGACACAAAGTACAAACTCCATTAGTAAATAGATAGCAACACTCGTTATAAATGGACTCATGAATGAATGCAACCCCTCTGGGCATATGCATGCGGTACCGATCTTGTAAAAGGCCATGACGGGCATACCACCAAAATAATCATGTGTTGTAGCATCACAGCTACCTCGAAGATGCATATGACAATGCGACTCATGATTCATACATAGATACACATACTCAGAGCATTTAATTAATAAATACCATACCACCGAAATTATTATCACACAGAAATACCACGTGTTGTAGCATCACAGCTACCTCGTAACTCTCACCTGTTTACAGCATCACAGCTGCCACATATCACGTGTACACGCCACGCCAAACAGCGCGCACAACCAAAACACACACATCACAGAAATTGGCGCACAGCACCACCAGACAACACCAGCACGACAGACACACACAACACCACAAATTGGTGCACAGCACCACTAGACAATGCCTGAACCTACGCACTAGGCACGCCCACACACAGGACACAAGGGCAGCGACAATAACCAGCACAACGTCCTATTCGTTCGATCATTTTACCAAACAGCTAAGAGCAGTATTTTTCAGCGACTGTGCACGAACTCCGACAATTAATTTAGCATATCAAACGATGTCGGAATTTTGCAAACAAATATCCTCTGGAAAGCTTAAGATGTCTAGTTTCTAGAAATAATTTTTATTTATTTGTTTAGGTACCCAAATAGTACAGTTTTGCAAAATACCTCTCAGAGTACAGAAGTTCGACAGCTTCACGTTAACTAAATTGTAACCCAGTTTTCTCTTTGAATTCTCAACCAAATGAAACTAAATCCGTGTCTAAATTGAAGCCCCGTGAGTCTAGTTTACAATGAGATAAAAATCATTCGAAAACGAGTTCGGTGGAAAGAGTTATGAACAAAACATTGGACCTATACCCATACGGTGAAGGAAATCGTGTCTACTTTCCAATGAAACAAACCCCACGCAATTCGGGCCAATAATGAAGTCACAATCACGTAAATCTTTGGACACCTATCAAAGCGGTTTCAAAGCGAAATTTCAGCACATCAATTCCCTCTTTGCACAACAACCACTAGAAAGCGGGTTTTTAACGAATCAACATCACGATATGATTGACAACCACAACCCACACGCACGCGCACGCACGTGGCGCCACCCAAAGCGACCACACCGCACACACACGGCCAAGGCTAGGGGCCTACGCCGTGGCAACACAACGACAACTTAACACGACAATAACGATAATCGTCACCGCCGCACACCCACGCAAATAACCACAATTGCCATCAATGACAATGACTCGCAACAACAACTAATAAAGCGCGCAACCACACACAATAATAAGGAATTAACATCAACATCATTGCGAAAGCAACCACAACATCACGCCATTATCCAGAATCATCATCAACATCATATATCATCAAAATCAATCATCACATAAAGACAAACACCATTGAAGACTCAATAACAACATATCATGCGAAATAACAACAATAGCAACATCGCACCATCATCAATTTCAATCCAACATCGCAAATAATCCAACCAAACCCTAACTATCCATATACCCTCATCATAACCCATTATTAGTGTTAAAACCCACCCTTACCTCGAATAACGTAAGCTCCAAGACCACGATGAAGACGACACGAACGAAACCACGGCAACACACGACCCTTCCCTCCAACCTCCCAAACACACCCTTTAATTTTTAATTTGTGGTGTTTGGGCATTAACTTTGAGCTTTTTGTTTTAATTTCACCGTAAACAAATTAAGATTTGGAGAATTAGGGAAGGAT
The DNA here is from genome assembly GCA_020916435.1 of Oxytropis ochrocephala. Lineage (NCBI taxonomy): Eukaryota > Viridiplantae > Streptophyta > Magnoliopsida > Fabales > Fabaceae > Oxytropis > Oxytropis ochrocephala. Next base: position 31,978,638 of record CM037095.1, read on the forward strand.
GCAGGTATTAGCATGTTATCCAGCAATTCAATTAGTATGATGATTGTAAAGAATGGTTTCATACCATATATAGTGTATAACACTTGATGAAATGAGAAGCAGTAGTACTATATATATTCTATAGTAGTATTTACATTACAGTAATATTGCATTTAAATGCAATATTTACACTGTTACTACCAAAATTAATTTAACAAATATATATATATATATATATATATATATATATATATATATATATATATATATATATATATATATATATATATATATATATATATATATATATATATTGAAGGATTAAGAAGGGGACTACTAAAATTTGTAGAAAAATCTGGGGATTAATTAGAAGGGGACTACTAAAATTTAACACGGTCTTGTTAGTCTTGGCCTCCACTCGTGTTCATCAATTATCAAAGGGTAGATTGAACTACACAAGAAGTACATTCACATTCTCATGTCAAAGTTATGCAGTTTGGCATTATGATTGTTCCGATCTGGGCCTGGCCCAATAACCGTCAAGGAGCTCGGCCCATTAAGTCGGTCCAACAACACAGCGCGGTATCACGCTTCGAGAAAGACCGATGACCCTGATCCAACGCGGTATCACCCTCGTCTATAAATAGAGCGACCGACCGACCTCCATTTCGAGTGCGTTCTCATTCTTGCACATTCCGCCTATTCTCCTACTAACTTAGGCATCGGAGTGTCTCACGGTACACCCCACCCGGCGTGGGACGGATTGCGACTTCGGACACCGAGAATAACTCTCTCATTAGAAGACAACCGGCGAGTCGAGAAGCGGAACCCCAAGAGCTCCTCGGACGAGGTAACCTATAAAGTTCAGGACCGAACATTGGCGACCACAGTGGGAGTACTTTGACGTATTCTCACTCGGACCGCTTCCACGGGTGCACCAAACATGGAATTAGGCGGAGGCAACCCCTTTTCGTCCGGTATGTCGAGACGTGCTGTAAAATGCAAGTAGCGCGAGATTTCACAGGTAGCTGCCCTCCCGCGAGGGATTCTCCCGCCGAGGAGGCCACTATGCTTCTCCGAAGAAGATTATCTACTCGGAGAACCCAACGAATACATCCCCTTAATCATCTCGGCCTCAATCTCCGGGTTGAGATAGAACGAGTCCTGGTCGATCAAAGAAGTGCGGCAGACATCATTTTCCAAGATCTCCTTCCCTCCTTTGGTCTCTCACCCGAGGGTTTGATTCCCTACTTAGGGCCCGTCCTTACCGTCCTCGGTGAAAAAATTCCCAAACCGTTGGGGTACTTCAAGACGTTTGACACTTACAGGGAGAAGAAGCTTGCCCGGGCGATAAAAACTACCTTTGTAGTGGTACCGTTGTATCATTGGGAGGCCGATGTTGGCAAGACTAGGGGACGTAGCCTTGGTAGTACACCTCAAACTGAAGTTCCTTTCTCTTGACGGCGAGGTGATAACTATACCTGTCGATCTGAATGCTGCCAGACAGTGCCATCTACTCACATTCCTCGGAGTTCGGTCCAAACCACTAGAACTACCAAGTCTCCCACGCACGACCCTCGAAGTAAATATTTCTGAGGTCAATGCGCGTTATGACCCCGACAGCCCCGCGGAGGAGTCGAATGACGAATTGGACCGAGAGCTCAGAAAGAAGAATAAATGCCCAGAACCACAGGGTGCATTCCTTGAAATCCCGCTCGGGAGTGACCCGAGCAAGACTGTCAAGATAGGGGCCGACCTCAGCCCTGAGGTAAAGGAAGCCTCGATTGCCTGCCTCCAGCGTAATGCCGATTTGTTTGCTTGGTCCGCCTCGGAAATGCCCGGCATCCCGCTCGAAGTGGCCTGCCACCACCTAGCGGTGAACCCGAGTGCTAAGTATGTAGCTCAACGCCGATGGGTTCAAAGTGAAAAGAAGGCAGAAGCGGCATCAAAAGCAGTTGACAATCTCATCTCGGAAGGGTTTGTTAAGGAAGTCAAGTACACTACCTGGCTGTCAAACGTCGTCTTGGTAAAGAAGGCCAATGGAAAATGGAGAATGTGCGTCGACTACACAGATCTTAACAAAGCCTGTCCAAAAGACGTCTTTCCAGTGCCGGGTATCGATAATTTGGTTGACAACGCTTTGGGTTTCCGGCTACTTTCCTTCCTTGACGCCTACTCCGGCTACAACCAAATAGCAATGAATTTGGCCGATCGGGGAAAAGAGCGACTTTCATGGCCAAGCGGGGAACTCTTGCTTTAGGGTAATGCCCTTCGGCCTCAAAAATGTCGGTGCCACCTACCAACGCATGATGAATAAGGTCTTTCGGAACCAGATCGGACGCGTTGTAGAGGTCTACCTGGACGACATGATTGTTAAAAGCAAAGTCGACGAAGCTCATATCACCAACCTTGAGGAAATCTTTGCCAAAGTGAGGAAGAACAACCTCCGCTTTAATCTCGAAAAGTGTACCTTTGGAGTCAAATCCGGTAAGTTCCTCAGATTTTGCCTAACTGAAAGAGGAATCGAGGCCAACCCAGACAAGTGTCGCGCGGTAACGAACATGTGCCCACCAACGACCAAAAAGGAGGTGCGGCGCGGTAATGATCATTTGCTCTATCTAGGTTCGTCTCGAAGGGCGCTTGATAGATCTCTTCCATTTTTCAAAGTTCTTAAAAAGGAGTAGAGTTCCAATGGACTCCGGACTACGAGAACACACTTTCCGAGCTCAAAGAATCCTCTCCGAGCCTCCAATACTCACGAGACCGAAGAGGGGAAGCGAGTCTACCTCTATCTCGCCGTAGCCGAAGAAACTGTCAGTGCAGTCTTAATCAGAAAAACTGAAGACGGACAGAGGCCTGTATACTTTGTGAGCAAGGTCTTGCAGGGTGCCGAGTCTCGATACCAAAGGATAGAAAAGGTCGCCCTCGGGTTGGTAACCGCTGCCAGAAGATTGAAGCCCTACTTCGTCGCGCATCAGATCGTGGTACGAACCGACCAACCCATCCACGATTACTCTACCCGACCCAACTTGGCAGGCAGGATAATTAAATGGGCAGTCGAACTCTTTGAGTTCGGCATAAAGTAAGAGGCTCGAACTTCACTTAAAGCCCAGGTCCTCGCTGACTTCGTAGCCGAGATGACACCCACTCCTCAACATTCAGAGTTACTTTGGATTCTCCACGTCGACGGTTCCTCCAATTCGAAGGGGAGTGTGCACTACAAGAATTATGTAAAATACGGCGCCAACTTTCCGCGGATTGTATCAGCCGCGTAAATTCTGGCGGCTTTGGTATGTTTCGCGGATTTTATCACGCTGTAAGTTCTGGCGGTTTTTAGGTGTTTTCCGTGGATTTATTTCCATGAGTAACTTACCGGCGGATTTTTGTCTATTACCGGCGGATTTTATGTAATATATCCGTTATTTTATTAATTTTAAAAATGGGGCCGCCGGTAATATTATAATTCCGCCGGTAATGTATAAAGCCGCCGGTAATTATAAAGCCGCCGGTAATGTATAAAGCCGCCGGTAATATTATAAAGCCGCCGGTAATTTATGAAGCCGCCGGTAATGGAACGGTTCCGCCGGTAATGAGTCTTGGAATTGGCGCCTCGGGAAAATGAAAATGAGCAATAAGTCCGCCGGTAGTTTCAAAGAGTCCGCCAGTAATTTACAGATTTGAAATTCAGACCGTTGGGGTTTCTCTACTTATACACAACCGATTCCTCTCTTCACTTTCTTCACTTCTCACTTCTTCTTCTTCTTCTTCTTCTTCTTCTTCTTCTTCTTCTTCTTCTTCTTCTTAATTTCTCTCAAATTCTCTCTAGTTCTTCATAGTTTGTATCATAATCTCTCTTTTTTTCTACGAAATTAGTCCAAATTGATTTTGAAGGTATGTTCTTTACATAATATAGTTAATTTTGACAATTTGTATTAATATGAGTTAGTCCTTATTGATTCTGATGTTATTTATTTAGCAATGGCTTGAAGTTGGATTCTTCTCTACTATGGTGGTTGAAGTTGGAGAGTTTTTTTCACTGCTGATTCAGTCTGTTCGAAGCTATTAGCGTAAATTCAGAATCTTCTCGGCATTACTGGTTAGTACTTACTATTCGATTTGTTACTAATAATTATTATTTGCTGATTTGGTACTAGTTAAATAATTAGATTTAAAATTACTATTACTATAACTAATATTATTTTGTTTGTTTAAAAATTTAAATTCAAAAATGTTTATTTTTTAAAATAATACAATTTTTATAATGTTATTATAATATTTCAGATTAAAATAAAAAAGTTAAAAGACTATATAATAAATTATTAATTACTTTTTTTTGGTCAAAAATTATTATTTACTTATACGATATATATTTTAAATATTTTGTATAATATTTAGATTAGATGTTATTTAAAATAAAATTGGAGTTTATGATTTAGTAATACATTAATATGGTTATTTTTTTGAACAATGTTAATTGGGGTTATTTTTTTGAGAAGAACATTAATATAGTTAATAAATATTATGTGATAGTAAATATTATTTGACATAATAAATATTACGTGATACAAAATAATATTTGATGTAATATACTAAATGTTATTTGATGTATTTAATTGAAATGAAATAATTATGATGATAGTAAAAAATAATGATTGATGGTTTATTTAGTTAAAAGATATTTTTGAAATGATTTAATCAAAATTACTTGACGAAAAAAATTACTATAATTAATATTTTGTAATGAAAAGATATTTTCTAAATTGTTTCTTTACTTCAAATTTAAACTTAAAATTTGGATAAAAATATAATTTCAATGTTTTTATGTTTACAAATAAAATAAGTAGGAATTAATATAATTTTACTATAATATTTGAGTTTAAAAAAGTAAACATAATATATAATATTATTATTTTCTTAAATTCAAAATTTTTTGTATAATATTTAGATTAGTTATTTGTTAATATTTGTTTCATTTATTGTTTATTATTTAGTATGCTTAATAAAATTAGAGGTAATGGATTTGTAACACATTAATATTATTATTATATAGTAACGAATGTTATTTGATTTAATGAATTGAAATAATTAGGGTCATAGTAAAATATAATAGTTGATGGTTGATTTAAATTTTTGTTAGTCTATAAACATAATAGTAGCTAAAATATATAAATGAAAATGTCTATTGTTCTGATAGACATATATGTTGTAATAAATTTAATTAGGACATCCACAAAAAATGGATCGTAGTTGGATGTATGATCGATTATATCCTGGAAGAGCGGGGTTGAAACGACGTTTTGTTGAAGGAGTTGAAGAGTTTGTTCTTTTAGCTAAGCGTCAAAAAGAATTTGAGCAACAAGGTGGAATTAGATGTCCTTGTTCGAAATGTATCTTTCGAGCTATAAAAAATGAAGGTGACATTCGACTTCATTTGTACAACAATGGATTTAAGCCATATTATTGGATATGGACTCGTCATGGCGAGGTAGCAGCTGGAGTTTCTCGTGTTAATATAATTAATGTTCCTCCGGTTGATATTGTTCCTGTCCAAGAAGTAGAAGGTGCCACTTCAAGTCCAGTCGTAGAAGCTGTTGGCTCATCGACTATGGGAAATCAACCGTTTGATGTTGTTCGGGGATGATACGTGATGCTATCGGTGTAAATTTGGATTTTCGGGAACCACAATATGATCTTTGAAGAAGTTAGAATGAAGAAGCTCGAGAGGTTTATATGTTTTTGAGTGAGACAAATCAACCATTATTTGAAGGATCTAACGAATCTAAATTATCAATGTGTGTTCGGTTGTTGGGTCTCAAGTCTCAATTTAATGTTGCTGAATTGTGCATGGAATATATGACAAAAATGATGTTGGATGCAACCCGCGTTAGAGGACTTTTGCCGCAGAGTTATTATGATGCTAAAAGACTGGTGTCGAAGCTTGGCTTAAAATCTAAGAGAATTGATTGTTGTGTGTCTGGTTGCATGCTATATTATAGCAATGAGTTTGGGATAAATGATGGAGAGTTGTCGGAATGCAAGTTGTGTGGAGAGGATGAAGAAGATGATTGGACGACAGAGCTTTTACAATTTGGATCCCAACAAAGAACCCGAACCCAAATAGGCCTTATTATTAGTGGTTTGTTGTTGGATAATTTAATTGTGACTTTGTTGGTTTGATTAGTTCTTTTTTAATTTGTATGGATAATTTAAATTTAATTACTGCTTTGTTGGTTTGATTATTTATCTATTGATAATTTATTTCTCGTTTAATTTTATATTCAAAAAGCATTTTAAATTTTTTAAATTATTTTTGAATAATCAATGGGATTAAAATATTTTTTAAACGGCGGTTTTTAAATTTTAAATAATTTAAAAAGAATTAAATGGAATATACAATTATTACCATTTTTTAAATAATTTTCGAATTGTTAAAAAAGATTTTAAAATTTAAATATATAATTCAAATTATTAAATGGAATAATTTTAAATATTAAAAATTTAAATTCTATTTTAAAAACATTTTTTAAAATATATATATATATATTACCGGCGGATTTTCCATTATTACCAGCAGAAATTGTTTTTTTTTAAAAAAAAAACAAAAACATTACCGGCGGAAATATTTAAAAAAAAAAGAGAATCAGAAACATTACCGGCGGCTTTTTACCTATACCGGCGGAAATTTAAAAAAAAAAAAATAAATCAGAAACATTATCGCGGCTTTTTCCACCGAAAATTACCGGCGGCTTTTTCCGCCGGTATAGATCCTGTAATTACCGGCGGCTTCTGTCCGCCGGAAAACAGTGAATTTCTTGTAGTGGTGGCTGGCTTAATTCTGGAAAACTTGGAATGACTAATGATCGAAGTTTCTTTGAGTTTCACTTTCACCACCTCCAACAATCAGGCCGAGTACGAAGCCTGCATCGCTAGGTTGAAACTAGCTGCCGATTTCGGCGCTAAGACCATTGAGTTAAACATCGATTCCCTACTCGTTGTCTCTCAGGTAAAAGAAGAATTCATCGCGAAAGATATGGTCTTGCAGCTTTATTTGAGCCGAGTCCGGGAGTTGCTCCAACACTTCGAGAAGGTAGAATTGAAACACGTTCCGAGGTCTGGGAACACTCGAGCGGACGTCCTGGCCAAGTTGGCAAGCACTAAGCCCTCGGGCGGCCTCCGAAGCATCATTCAGAAAAGCTTGACGAAACCTAGCGTGGACCTCTCCCCCATTTCCATGACCGGCGTCAACATTATTGTTGAACGAGAAAGTTGGATCCATCCACTTAAGCGCTACATCGAGTCCGGAACCGAGCCTTCCGACCCCAGGGCAGCAGCAGCAATCCGCAAAAGCTCCGCCTCTTTCACAGTGATAGACGGGAAACTCTTCCGACGAGGTTTCTCCTCCCCGTTGTAAGGTGTGTCAAGGGCGAGGAGGCCGAATACGTACTCAAAGAAATACACGAAAGAGTCTGTGGACAGCACTTGGGGGCCCGTGCGTTGTCGAAAAAGGCTCTCTGCGCCGGGTACTTCTTGCCCACCATGGTCAAAGATTCTGTCGAGCTGGTCAGAAGGTGCGACACTTGCCAAAGGTATGCCGACGTGCATAATGCTCCCCCAGCGGACTTAACGTCCTTGTTAGCCCCTTGGCCATTCTCTCAGTGGGGGATAGACTTACTCGGCCTGTTTCCCGTAGCTAAAGGAGGAGTGAAGTTCCTCATTGTCGTCGTTGACTACTTCACTAAATGGATTGAAGCCGAGCCACTGGCCCAGATAACTGCTAAAAACTACATCAAATTCGTCAAGAAGAATATTCTGGCTAGATTTGGCATCTCTGCCACCATCATAACGGACAATGGAACCTAGTTTGTAGACAGGGGTTTCCGACAATGCTTGGCCGAATTAAATATCAAGCAACACTTCACCTCGGTCGAACACCCTCAAACCAATGGACAGGCCGAAGCCGCAAATCGGGTAATGCTGAAAGGGATCAAGAAGAGACTAAAGGGCGCCAAAGGCGCATGGCCCGACGAACTTCCCTACGTCCTTTGGGCTTATCGTACCACGCCACATTCTACCAGTACTGGCGAAACTCTTTTCCAGCTTACTTATAGTACTGAGGCTGTCATCCCAATTGAACTCGGGGAATCAACCTGGAGAACTCTCTACCCCCTCACCGAGGAGGAAAACAACAAGGCAATCAGAGAAGAATTGGACACCGTCCAAGAGACCAGAGATCGGGCACAACTTGCAGAAGCTATCGTCAAAGCCCGAGTAGCACGACGATACAACCAGCATGTCATCCCAAGAGAATTTGACATCGATGATCTGGTACTCAGAAGGGACGACGTCGGAAACAAAAATGCCCGTGATCGGAAGTTAGCACCAAATTGGGAGGGGCCGTATCGAGTCGTTTCAAAGACCGGCAAGGGCGCCTACAAGCTCGAGACACTCTCCAAATATCAGATCCCAAGAACTTGGAATTCCACCAAGCTGAGAAGTTACTATAGCTAGTCCCATAAAGCGATGATTGTACTGAATGAACTCACTGATTCAATAAATCAATTTCTCAAATGGAACTATTCCTTTTCTGTCTTTCAGGACTAATTACGCCCCTCTTCCCTGACTCTGACACCGAGCTGGCCACTCGGCAAACGACAGGATGAGGCGAGGTCAGCAAAGAACGCCCTCCGCGATCCCGGATTCCTACGTTCCATCGCGGGGTGCAGGCGAGGCCCACAGCGGCTCAGGTCTTAACGACCCCAACGCTTCGCATCGTCGGCCACTCTTGACTCGTCGAAAACCTCCGAGACGGGTGACTAGCGGCGCGAACCAACCCCCCCTTTAGTTTACCCTCGCGGGCACACCAAAAGCCGGGGGAAGAAGTCCAAGGGTGACTTCGACCCGTGCTCTAATCGGCACAGCCTTCTCACGTACTGAGGACTACGCGTCCGAATGCGCGACCGAAAGAAGAAGCTCTCAGCGGCTTCGCCCCTCTAGATTCCGAGCTTAAATACTCTATCGAGACCTCGATTTCGAGCTTAAATGCTCTTTCGGGGGACAATTGGCTCCGAGCTTTAATGCTCAGCCAAGATTTACTTGATTCTGTGTTTAAATGCTCTGTCAAGCCTTTTCAGTTGCGCATCTGCACGACTTTCCCGGACTGCACCACAGACCCTAGCAAGACGAATGCAACCTACGAAGTCAGGAACTCGCACTCTCCGACTCACTGAACGACAAGCCGGGGCCAATCTCGTCACTTGCTAGTCCCCGACTTGGGAGGCCTTTGTTACGACTGGTGAGGCCCCATTGAGCGATTGGGCCTGGCTCAATAACTGTCAAGGAGCTCGGCCCATTAAGCCGGTCCAACAAAACAGTGCGGTGTCACGCCCCACGAAAGACCTACGGCCCTGATCCAACGCGAAGATCCAACGGTCAGCGCCAGGCACCCTCGTCTATAAATAGAGCACCCGACCTCTATTTCCAAGTACGTTCTGCTTCGTGCACATTCCGCCTATTCTCCTACTGACTTAGGCATCGAGTGTGCGCAGTACACCCCACCCGGCGTGGGGACGGATTGCGACTCGAACACCGGGAATAACTCTCATTCGGAAAACAACCGACGAGTCGAAGCGAACCCCAAGAGCTCCTCGGACGAGGTAACCTATAAAGTTCAGGACCGAATAGTGATAAAAAATAATTAGCATAAACCATAAGTTAAATTTGAGAGATGAAATCAAACAGAAAAGGACATATATCCACAGCAAACTAAAGCTAATCAGTAGCATACTTAGTAATTGGAGTAACTTCAAGCTGAGGCTGCATTTTCCCTGGCAACCTAACATCAATATCAAGAGATCTACATCAGCCATCTCCCACATATCCAAAGTCTGCATCAGCATCTCTAGATGGGAGGCTCTAGCTGGATGATCCGCGGTAGAGTTATTGTTCTGAAGGGCTGATATTGGTGCAGTGTGGGTGTGACAAGGACGAGTCTCCAAAGCCATCATAAGAGTGTTTAGTGAAGCAAAATCTCTGCTGTGTATTTCCTAGAAAGTAGGATTTGGCGACGAGTATTCTCATACATCTCACGCTGCTCAGTTCGGAATATATTGACTCTAGCTAGAAGCTACTCTAAGGAGGTGGAGGAGCTGGCAGGTTCAATGGGGACGAGGTTAGGACCAGGTAACATGGGTTCGGTATCATTAGGATCATCTTCTTGGGTGGAGGCACGACCAATGATGGATTGGTACCTGGTGTCTCCATCCAGAGTTAAGTGCATTTGGCTTATGGTGGGGGCGCCAAACAAGTGATAGGCTTCATTTCCCTTTTGAGTTTTCTCTGATAGAAATGAAATTTGAAATGACGAATGATATTTGTGATGAGGAAACAATATGGGAGGTGTAGAAGAGAAACCGAAAACTAGTTTGCTCACCCTTCAAGCTTCTTCCTTCTCTCTCGAGCTCTCTCTTTTTCTCTCTACCTTACTTCTATTTTTATCACTTATGCTTGTCTGCTCTCAGCTGAAGTTATTAAAAAGGAGGGTGTATGATATGGTATCTTATGGGAGTGATAAGGTGAGGTAGGGTGTATTGTGGGGTGTTTGTATGGGGTTGTTTTGCTAAAGTGAAACTACAGTCCCTAAATTATCTTGAAACCTCATTAAATCTTCTATGTCAGGGATCAATATGACAGAAGGCCGATTAAATTACCACATATTTGATTAATGTTTGGAACTAAATTGAAATATTTGAAAAGTCAGGGACCAAATTAATTCTTTTTTAAGTCAGGGACTAAATAACCAAGTACAGTTAACTAAGTCTTGTTGTCAAGTTATATTAGTATGGTCAATTAGTGTTTTAACTATTATGAAATGGGTCATTGATGAAATTTATTCATATTTGATTCTATTTTACTTAATTAATGAATAATAAATTGGAATTTTAGTTATTTTTTTGGTGAAATTGGAATTTTAATTATATTTAATACGTAATTTGACTATAGTCAATTACGCTGTTAATTGACTATTTTTGACAAATTTTTGCTAATTGGTAAATAGCAAATACAATTAACTTAATATACTTATTCACATAAATGATATTGGAATAAAATTTTCCAACATTACGTGCTTGCATTGGAGGCCACAACGATATCTTGGATATTAAAAGTGAAGAAGACAAACAAAATTATAATTTTGTTGCGTTATTTGACTTATTACCATCATCTTTATTAGAGTACAAAGTCATTGTTACAAGTCTCATAAACTAGGAAAAGAAAAACAATTTAGAAAAAAATTTATTATTGGATTCTTAAGATAAGGGATATCAGAAATATATTTTGCTTGGGAAAGGGTTTCCAAATTTTGCTAGAATATTTTCTCAATATAACAAAATCCTCCTATGCACCTCGATACCCAACCAGGGCTTTCACCAAAAAATTTTGATTCTGGAAAGTCAGAATCTTCTATACATGGAATATTCGCTGTAGTGGAAAAAGAGAATCTTACTAACAGGAGATAAAAGATTCATATGTATAGAGTTAATAAACAAAACTAAAATGGAAGGAAAAATGGCTTACCGTTAACATTAGTGGCCATAAGAAATAGGGAAATAAATAGAACCATAACATAAACAAGCTTCAGAATTACAATCATATCTTCGCCAACTTGTAAGAAAATTACCTAAAATTAGAATCATTGTTAACCGTCCCTTCAAAACATAATTTGTTATGTTTGTCCCTTGAGTAGATGTAAGGAGGTCACATAAAAATCTTACCAATCATAATTAAGAATTTATTATTTTTTTTACCAACTTTCCATTATGTTTAATCTTTTATGATATCAAATAGAAAGATAAACGAGAAATACCCATTTAGCACGAACATAGACATCACATGGATTTCTGAATTTCGGAGGACTCATTCAAACTTTGATGTGCACAAAATGGGAATACATATCAATAAAAGAGCTATATTTTCAAGCTTGAAGATCCTACAGCAAAACTAATCCACTAGTTGAACATAATAAAACTTCCCTGAAAGATAAGAAAAATTCTAAGTAAATTCATAATCAGTCAATATGTTTTTGGAGCAACACATTGTTGTAATAGTGGTAATTTCACAATCGGTTTCAGCGTAGGACTCGTTTGTAATGTCACCTCGGTTTGTGGGGCATTTCAGTCTTTTCGCATTATATCAAAGGGATATAAAATCCCTCTCGGTATAACTGTAATAACTACTTTTTCAATAATATTTGATTTACTGTTACGCGCGTTTTTCGTTTTCGTTCTTGCGTTCTCTTCTCGGCTAGAGGTTCATCACCTCGGCCTCGTGTGTGTGTTCAAGTCGGCTAGTGCATTCTGACGTTGACCACCGTCGTCTTCTCGCTCGGTTCAGCATCAACTATGGTGATGATGCATTGACATGGTATCTAGAGCTGCGTTTTAGAGGGATCTTGGGGAAACACGAGTGAAGTGATTCTTCGGTGAGGTGTGTGCATTCGATCTTGTTCTTGTAATTCACATCGGATTGCAAATCAAGATCAAACGAAATCTTTCTTTCTTGATTTCGTGGGGTAAGGGAAACACGAGAGATTGAGTGATCAGAGTGAGAGAGAAGATGAACGGCGGTAACGGTGGCTTGAACACGAAGCTTCCGGTGTTCGACGGAAAAAATTGGAATCGGTGGTCGATTCAAATGAAAGTTCTTTTTGGCGCGCAAGATGTGTGTGAACTGGTGGAAGAGGGCTACACACCAGTAGGTGAAGGTGCAACAGAGGCACAAAGAAATGCGCAAAGGGAGACGAGGAAGAAAGATCAAAAGGCCTTGTTCTACATTCATCAATGCGTAGATCACAAGGTCTTTGAAAAAATCTCTCGAGGCAACAAGCTGCGAAGGCTGCGTGGGATATTCTTGTTCGAAGTTATGGTGGAGATGCTACTGTGAAAGAAGTGAAATTGCAATCGCTACGAAAACAATATGAAAATCTGAACATGAAGAGTAATGAAAGAATTGCGGACTATATCACGCGTGTGGTGGTTACAATCACCAACGAAATGAAGCGAGCGGTGAAGCGATGGCGAAGAAATGATCGTGAAAAAGGTACTTCGTTCCTTAACTCCAAAATTTGATATTATCATGGTAGCAATCCAGCAATCTAAGAACACTAGTGTAATGAAGTTAGATGAATTACAAAGTAGTTTAGAAGCACATGAAACACTTTTAATTGATAGGGATGTTCAAGTGGAAACTGAACAAAAGGCACTGCAAGCACAAGTCTTTAATAAAGGTGGTGGAAACAAATCGAATTGGAAAGAAAATAAGTGGAAACAAAAGAAACAAGAGTGGCTTGATAAGAACAATAAGAAAGGAACTGGTAGTAGCAGTAATAATAGTGATAAGGGAGGACCACCTGGAAAGAACTCTAAGAATCCAAACAAGAAAGGAAACTTTGATAAAAGAAAAGTTCAGTGTTTCAATTGTGATAAATTCGGCCACTTTGGCGATGAATGTTGGTCGAATAAAGAGAAAAAGAAGGAAGAAGCTAACATAGCGCGAGGATTTCGATGAGGAACCCGTGATCTTGATGGTGACAACAAATGATGAAGGAGTGATTACTGGACTGTGGTACCTCGACACAGTGCTCAAATCATTTATTTGGAAATAAAAGGTGGTTCATCAATTTCGATGGCAAAGAAGAGAACAAAGATCGGATGTCTTGATGGTGAGTACTTGATGTGAAGGTATGGGTGACATTCGGTACAAATGAGTGATGGCTCAAAAGTGTTGATTGAGGATGTGTGGTATGTACCAGGGGTGAAAAACAACTTGATGAGTGTTGGCCAACTGCTAGAAAAGGGATATTCAGTGAATATGGAGGATAATGTGATGACCTGTTTGATAAAACAAAGAAAATGATCTTCAAGGCTCCACTTGAGAAAAACAGAACCTTCAAAGTGAATATTGAAGTTTGGTGAAGCTCGGTGCTTGAGTGTTACAAAGGGTGAGGGCGAGAGTGCATTGTGGCACAAGAGGTATGGTCATCTCGATTATGCGAGTTTGAGTCAATTGCAATCCAAAGGGCTTGTACTCGGCATTCCAAAGGTAACTGCTAGTAGTGTGGCTTGTGAAGTGTGCATGAAGAGTAAACAATCTAGATTGCCCTTTGCATCAGAATTACCTCCAAGAGCAACACTTGCCTTGGGTGTGGTACATTCCGATGTGTGTGGACCTTTTGAAGTTCCTTCCTTGGGTGGAAACAAATATTTTGTGACTTTCATTGATGAGTTTACAAGAATGATCTGGGTTTATTTGATTAAACAGAAAAGTGAAGTCTTTGATCAGTTTAAAAGGTTCAAGGCATATGCAGAAAAACAGAGTGGCTGCAAGGTGAAAGTATTAAGGAGTGATGGTGGTGGAGAGTACAGCTCCACCGAGTTCAAAAGTTTTTGTGACGAGCAGGGCATAGAACATGAGGTCACGCCACCCTATACACCCCAACACAATGGAGTAGCTGAGAGGAGGAATAGGATGATACTTGATATGGTAAGATGCATGCTTAAGCAGATGCAACTACCAAACACTCTATGGGGTGAGGCTGTGGCAACTGCAGTATACATACTGAACCGATGTCCGACAAGGAGGTTGAAGAATAATGTGCCTTTGGAGATGTGGAGTGGTGAGAAACCTGATGTAAGTCACTTGAAGGTATTCGGCACCCTATGTTACAAGCATATACCGGATGCTAGGAGAAGGAAGTTAGATGACAAGAGTACTCCAATGATATTTGTAGGATATCATTCAACAGGTGGCTACAAATTGTATTGTCCTACAACCAACAAAGTTGAAGTTAGTAGAGATGTGATTGTAAAAGAACAAGAAAGGTGGAATTGGAATTCAAATGGAGTAACATCGATTGACATTGATGGTGCAATACTTGAAGAAGATCATAGTGAAGTACCGAGACAGGAGAGGTACACAGTCCGCATGAAATTGAACAACAAGGAATGATTTCGGCGACTGGGTCTGATGATGAAGTTCTAGCACAGGGCAAGCCACGAGACAGAGAAATTTACCACCTCGGCTCGCGATTATGAGCTAATTGCGCACGCGATTTGATAGACAATGATGGTGATTTCTCGCAATTTGCACTAGTAGGCGATCTCGAGCCACTTGGTCATCTGAAGCGATGAAAGATAAGGTGTGGAAGGCTGCAATGATTGAAGAATTGAATGCAATTGAAAGGAATAAAACACAGGAGTTAAGCGTGCTACCTCCAAACAAGAAACCGATAAGTGTGAAGTGGGTCTTCAAAGTGAAACTGAAGCCCGATGGATCAGTGGCAAGACACAAAGCTCGATTTGTGGCTCGTGGATTCCTGCAGAAGGAAGGTCTAGATTACAAGGAGGTGTTCGCGCCTGTAGCTAGACATGAGACAATAAGATTAGTGATAGCTCTAGCATGTAGTAGGGGATGGACTATACTACATCTAGATGTTAAATCGGCATTTTTGAATGGTGCATTAGAGGAAGAGATTTATGTGACACAACCACCTTGCTTCGAAATAAAAGGGAAAGAACAAATGGTGTTTAAGCTGAACAAGGCTCTATATGGCCTTAAACAAGCTCCAAGAGCTTGGAATAAGAAAATAGATGCTTTCTTTGGAAACTGTGGATTTAAGAAGTGCAGTGTCGAATATGGAATATATGTGAAAACATCTAGCCGAGGTAAAATGATCCTAGTTTGCCTCTATGTAGATGATATATTGCTAACCGGTGACTGTGAAACCGAGGTGAAGTCTGTGAAGGAAAGGTTGATGTCCGAGTTCGAGATGAGTGACCTCGGGAGAGTTGTGTACTTCCTGGGAATGGAATTCCTTTACACTCCTAAAGGAATAGTGTTACATCAGAAGAAATATGCAATAGAAGTGCTGAAGAGGTTTGAAATGTTTGATTGCAAGCCTGTTCTAACACCAATCGAGGTAAATCAGAATCTGACGACTGATGTTGATGGAGAATGTGTAGATCCGACCTTGTTTAAGCAATTGGTTGGTTCATTAAGGTACTTGTGCAATAGTAGACTGGATATATGCTATGCTACTGGTGTTGTTAGCAAATTTATGGAGAAGCCCAAAATGATACACTACTCGGCAACTACTAGAATCCTAAGGTACTTGAAGGGAACTTTGAAGTATGGTTTGTTATTTCCTGCTAAACCAGATCAGAATAGCTGCAAATTACTTGGGTACTCCGACTCGGATTGGTGTGGGGATAAGGTCGACGAGATGAGTACTATGGGTTACATCTTCATGTGTTTTGGAGCACCAATCTCATGGTGTTCGAGGAAGCAACCGATGGTCGCATTGTCGTCCTGCGGCGAATATATAGCGAGTGCTGCTGCTTTGCATGCCAAGCTATTTGGCTTAAATCGATCATGACAGAATTGAAGCTTGAGAGTAAGGAGCCGATTAAACTCATGATTGATAACAAGTCGGCAATAATGCTTGCCAAGAACCCGATTTCACATGGGAGAAGCAAGCACATAGAGACCAAATTCCATTTCTGCGTGAGCAGGCCGAGAAGAAGGTACTTGAAGTGCGCTCATCGCAAAGCACCCAAACGCAAGTAGTAGATACATATTCACTAAAGCGTTGAAGGCCGAAAGCGGTTTGTGAAGATGAGGAATGACCTAGGCGTTGAAGCGTTCGGTCGAGAGTGCCGAGGTGTCAAAGCTTCGAGTTCCGAGGTGTTAGAGTTTTCAACTGCGTCGAGGTTAATGGCCGAGTTGTTGAAATCTCAACTATGTTCGATTCGTTGTTATCGGCAACTCTGGAGTTTCATTTTACTGTAATTTTAGTTTTGATTTGTGAAATTAAGGGATGGTGTTGTAATAGTGGTAATTTCACAATCGGTTTCAGCGTAGGACTCGTTTGTAATGTCACCTCGGTTTGTGGGGCATTTCAGTCTTTTCGCATTATATCAAAGGGATATAAAATCCCTCTCGGTATAACTGTAATAACTACTTTTTCAATAATATTTGATTTACTGTTACGCACGTTTTTCGTTTTCGTTCTTGCGTTCTCTTCTCGGCTAGAGGTTCATCACCTCGGCCTCGTGTGTGTGTTCAAGTCGGCTAGTGCATTCCGACGTCGACCACCGTCGTCTTCTCGCTCGGTTCAGCATCAACTATGGTGATGATGCATTGACACACATCCTCTAGGGAAGTTACTAGCATTCTCTAAGCAAGATTCTAAGCAAATTTATAATCAGTCAATATAGAAAGATTCTTCGAAATCAAACGGAAGTTAATAACATTCTCTAGACATTAACTTGCAAGAATCTAAGAGCTTCACATCATAAATAGAATCGAGTAAACCTATTGAAATGGAAACCTCTAAGCTGGGAGATGAAGCAACCCATAATAATGTCACAGACATGACTTAGAGACCGTGTTTACCTTAACTTCCTATCCTATTCAACTATCTCCATAAAACAAATGCAAAGCAAGTTTCTTTTAACAAATAAAAGCCTTGGAATCCACTGTTCTAGCAATTCCAGCAAATAGAAAAGCTTTTCCGCCAAAGCTAACAGTAACATTTAAAAGCAAAACAAAAACTAAAAGACCATTTTTTATTTTCATCATATGAATCAAGAATTTACATAATGGGGATCTGAATTTAAGCATGAAAAATGAAAAATGAAAATAGAGAACAAGAACATGCCGGCCGTGAACTGCATGGAAGCTTTCTTTGTCCCCAAACCCTAATTTCAGATTCGTATTAATTAGAAGAGTGAAAGACGAAGTTTAAACTTTTGGGGATTTTGAAAATGTAAGGGAAAAAAGGTGAAAAGTAAAAAAAAAACACATACAACTAGAGCACTGGTCCTCGTGAGATGTGGATATGGTGTCGCATTCAAGCATACAACGTCAGCTTCATGGATTTGTTTGTCTTCTCCGGCAGAAAACGCGTCGTTCCTTCGTGTAGCAGATGAGAAAGAGAGTGACGAGTGGAGAGAGTAAAATGAGAGGGTTTTTTTTGATTGAGTGACGAGTGGAAGAGGAAGAGGTACGTTGTGAGAGTGAGAGAATGAGGAAAAAAATAAAACTTAAACAATGGGCAGCGTTTGTACCCAAAAGCGCTCCTCATCATTTGAGGCGTCTTCACCAATGGGCATCACCCCTATCCTAAGCGCTGCTTTAAGCCAAACACGTGTTCACAATGAGCAGCGCCTCTTAAAAAGCGCTGCTCATCACTTGAGGCGTCTTCACTAATGGGCAGCGCCCCTACCGTAAGCGCTGCTTTAAGCCCAACGCGTGTTCGCAATGGGCAGCGCTCTCCCAAAAGCGCTGCTTTTCGCTGTAGGTGACATAACCTTAAGTAGCGTTTTTATTGAAGCGCTGCTTAAGGGTGCGACTTTTTTTCCTAAATCTGTTGTAGTGATGTATAACCGCCTCACCTCTCTTGATGAATCAAGTCTTCCGATGAAGTGCCTACTCCTTTTCTTATCTTATTAGCAGGGATAGTATGTGTTCCTCTTTGCTTTGGTGCTATCTAAAGATTAGAGGAATTACACCTCACACTACAAATCAGTATCACTTTGAGTATATAGGTATCAAAACATTTCAACTTTTCGCCTATGGAATCCCTAATCCTCAAATTGAAACATATCAAACAAATTCATACTCCATAATGAAGAACATCACACATCATGTATTTATGGATTGTTAAAGATTGCATTACAATCACTCATATTTCTCAGAAATAGGAGACACAATATTGGTTACGTCATTTGCCTAATCTTTGCCTACGTCTACGACTACAGATCAGCTGTAGTTCCGTCTTATAAAATTGTATTATTGTGTTTTGAGTACAAGCACCAATGAGTTTAAATAGGCTATTCTAACGGGCCTGGTAAATGGGCCGAATACATATATAAATAAATCTACTATTTACAACATGTCTCAACGCTCCCCCTCATGCTGGTGAATGGATATCTGTCATTCCCAGCTTGGATGTAAGTTCTTTGAAATGCTCTGTTGTCAAGGTCGTCGTTAATACATCTGCCAATTGGTGTCTGAAAGAATGTAAGTTGTAGATATTAACCCATTGTCAAGTTTTTCCTTAATGAAGTGACGATCTAGAGTGAGAAAGTGGAGGAGTGTGGGGGGTGTGTGGTTTGGGGTTTTTAAAGAAATAAAAATTTGGACAGTAGGGGCATTTTGGGGATATTTGGACGGTAGGGGTTCTAGTGAGTAGGAGGGGTTGTGCAGATCATGCATGGGCCTTATAGTATGTATATAAGGCCGAGTCCAATTTCACTAAGTATTCGTATTGGGACTATCACTAAGGGTTCTTTTGTTGAGTTTTTGTTGTTGTTTTTTTAAATCTGGTTAGTTATTTTTAAAAGCGGATTTACCTAATAAGAAGATAATCAATTTCTTATGTATGTATAGATTATAATTTTTAAAGTTCGAAGCACAAACTCTTAATTGAACGTCAAAGACACGAATTCATTAATATAACGAAAGTAGGATGTGACACGGAACACAGAATGCATTTCCAACTCTGTTGATCGTCTTGTTGAGCAAAAGAAATCCCACGTTCGTATTATTGTCGTTACACATAACATCAAATACTTATAGTTAATTTCTACATCCTTTGATAAAATTCTTTGAGCCTACTACGCCTATACTTCAAAAATGTGAGGGCT
The DNA here is from genome assembly GCA_020916435.1 of Oxytropis ochrocephala. Taxonomy (NCBI): domain Eukaryota; kingdom Viridiplantae; phylum Streptophyta; class Magnoliopsida; order Fabales; family Fabaceae; genus Oxytropis; species Oxytropis ochrocephala. Next base: position 31,998,317 of record CM037095.1, read on the forward strand.
TTACATTTTTTCCCTCCTAAAAACTTCGGTCCCCAAATTTGATTCGAACAAGTGTGGATATTTCTATCCCATAACATCCTTTGGTTCCCAAATTAGCCTTCTCAAAATAATGGTTCCTCCAAATCACTATAACAAAAACACTATACTTATTACGCAATTTTTTGACTTGTTGATCTATGATAGCTACAGGCTCCTCTTCATAAGACAAATCCTTATTTACCTGAATTAATTGTGGTTGGACTACATGAGATGGATCGGGTAAATATGTTCTCAACATAGCACGTGAAAAGCGGGTAAATGAATCCAAATTCGGGTGGAGGAGCTAATCGATAAACCATTGCACCAACTCGTTGAAGAATCTCAAATTGGACCCACATAATGTGGACTAAGCTTTCCCTTCCTATCAAACCTTATTACTTCCTTCATTTGGGGAAATTGTGAGAAATACATGGTCACCTACCATAAACTCTAACTCCCGACGATGACGACAGTCCACATAGACCTTTTGCCTACTGCTGTGCGGCTAGTAATCTTTCTTGAATCTTTAACCTTTTCCACGGACTCTTGTAGCAAATTTGGCGCAACAACTTAGCTTCACCCAACTAAAACCATCCAATAGGTTATCAATATTGCCTCCAATATAATGCTTCAAAAGGTTCCATTTAAATGCTTTCTTGATAACTGTTATTATAGGCAAATTCTATCAACGGAAGATGATTATCCTAACTACCCCCAAAGTCCAACACACAAGCACGTAACATATCCTCCAATATCTGAATAGTACTCTCTGATTTCCCATCAGTATGCGGATGAAAAGCTGTACTAAGATCAAGTCTTATCCCTAAATCATCTTGCAATGTTCTCCAAAGTCGAGAAGTGAATCGGGAACCACGATTTGAAATGATAGAAATAAGAATCCCATGAAATCTAACAATCTCATTTATCTATATCTGAGCATATCGAGGTGCTTTTAAAGTTGTCTTAACTAGAAGAAAATGTGTTGACTTAGTAAAACGGTCAACTATCACCCAAAAGGAATCATAACCTTTAGATGAACGGGGAAGTCTAGTAACAAAATCCATCGTAATTCTTTCTAACATCCATTACGTATCTCTATTTGCTGGTGCAACCATGATGGTATTTGGTGTTCTGCTTTTACTTGCTGACACACTAAGCGTCAAGAGACAAAGTTTGTGACATCTCTCTTCATCCCACTGCACCAATATAATTGCTTCAAATTTTGATACATTTTAGTTTGTCCATGACGAACTATATAGGTATAATGGTGAGCCTCTTGAGAAGAGTCTTTCTTAGTTCTTAACATTAGTAACCGGCCAAATTGCCGATAGTAACCGACCAAGCCTAAAATACTATGAATATGTGTAACTGTAGTTGTTCTTGGCCACTACTTGACGGCATCCACCTTTATTGGGTATACCTGAATCCCATCACCCAGATGCTACATGACCCAAAACTGTAACACTGTTAAGCCAAAATTCACATTTAGAGAATATGGCATACAATTTTTTCTCCTTAAAATAAGTCTTGGGTATATCTTATTCGAGCTACTGAAGCATTAGTCAGCCAAAAGGACATCACTTAGAACTCATAATTTCTTTAACGACTATGAAAAGAAGTCTTGGGAATATCTTATTCTCTAATATCAGTTGATGATAACTCGATCGCAAATCAATCTTTGAGAAAACTTTTGCACCTTGAAGTTGTTCAAACAAATAATCAATATGTGGCAGTGGGTATTTATTATGTATTGTTACCTTATTCAATCATCATTAATCAATACATAATCGAGTAGTTCCATATTTCTTCTTAAAAAAGAGAATTGAAGTTCCCAAAAGGTGAAGTACTTGGTCTTATAAGAACCTTATCTAATAAGTCTTGTAGTTGTTGTCACAACTCTTTTAGTTCTACAAAAGCCATGCGGTAAAGGGGGTTTGATATCGGTGCAACAATCGCTACCACATCAATGCAAAACTCAATCTCCCTATGTGGGGGTAATCCAAGCAATTCTTCCAGGAATACATCTGAATAATCTTTAACAATCCTGATCAATACTCACCACATATTTTTGGACATCTTTAACTAAGGCTAGAAGCTTGTTGACCTGTGGGTGATGAAACTGTGAGAAATTGGTTGCTATGGGAAGACACTACCTCCAACATATCTTCATATATGGAAACAGGTTCCTTTGGGAAGACACTAACTCAAACAAAGATCTTACCAATCTATCAAAGAATCTTTGAATGAGAGATTTCTCATCTAGTACCAAGTAAGGAGCATATCTAGACAACTAATTGAATTTGATATCGTATCACTTTCTGACAATGTTAGAATTTAATCTCAAATTCTAAACTCCCTAGCCTTTGCCTATCTAACACTGTAAGGTAAAAATCGACCCCAGAATGCCACCTTGAATTCCTCCCATGTCATAGAAGGTAAACCCACATCTCTTCCAATAGCCAAGTTATCATACAATATCCCTTCAATCTGAAAGTAGCCAACTCTGCGGTCTTCTGAGTAGAACAACCCAATGCTCTACAACATCTCTCTACAACAGCAAAAAAAGGGTTATTGTGGTCCCTCGCAAAAACGGGGAATATCGACGGAATCTGCAACGAAAAAGCATTTTTTGTTTTTGTCAGCATTTAACGACGGAAATAAACGAAATAGCGACGACCTATCCATTGCTAATGGGTCCGAGGAACAATTCTGGTCAAACTGCACGCGAATCAAGAATAATTAGTGACAAAATTCAGGTCCCTCGCAAATCAATATGACAGTTTCAAAATGTTGGGAAACATGCTAACATTAGCGATGGATTTAAGGGGAATAGCGACGGCTATATCCCTCGCTAATTTTTAATTTTTTTTCCCCAAATCCGTTTACCCAAAACAGTACCTCACTTCTTCTTTCTGTCTCACACAACCCGATTTCTCTCTGATTTCTCTCTGTTTTCTCTCCTCTATACGAAATTCTTACCCACCACCACACAACCACCACCACCACCACTACCACACGACCACCACCACCACTACCACACAACCACCATCACCTACTACCTACTCTCCTTTTCCTCTACTCTCTCTCTCTCAGAATTTGGCCACGTGTTTGTGATCATTAGTGATGATTTGTGTCCCTCGCTAATTAGCAAGGGAAATTTCGCTCGCTAATTAGCGGACGGATTCAATTTCCTTGCTAATTCCATTAGCGAGGAACCAATCCTCGCTAATAACCAATTTGTTTGTAGTGTTCTCATCAATAAACTCATTAATATCTTAAGAAGTGTTTGAGCCCAAAAATATCGGGGCTCGGGTAGGAGGAAGTCCTCAAGATAGTCGTGGATTTGACATCTCCTTAAAAAACTTGTTGTCCACCCTACCGAATACCTCACCTTCTAATATCTCAATAGATCGACGAGCTTGAGTTAAACCAACAAACAATTTGAGCCATATCCGAGTTTGTCTTGTTGAAGGTGGCGGTGCATCCTCCATAGGGACCTCAACACTAGTGCCCTACTAAGTCCACGTTGACCACGGCCTCGCACGACCGCAAGTTTTCCCTCGTTGTTCCCCTACCACGAGACACGGGGATGTAGAGCTCTCATCAATCCCTTCAAGTGCAACGACTTCTACCACATATTTGGGATCTCGACATCATAATCTAATAATATAAGAAAGCGAAGAATCGAATTAAGAGTTATTGGTGACTCACTTTGTCAAGAAGGGATTAATCAAATAGACAAATGAGAAGAGATTTGACACCCTAGAAGGGTCTTTAATAGTGGTTAGGAGTGTGAGAATGTCCGAGTTCATTATAACAATCATTCGATTTGGACCATGACCAGCACACAGACTACTACCATAGTAATTTGGCAAGCCTCAACGAACATTACTTCGAACTAGAGAACAATTATCATAACAAACCTAATTTAGCATACATTTCTAACGAAAATTCAGCAGACTTTCATCTAAAACATGGGTATCCCAAAATGAAATACATACACTTGTCTAGTCAAAGCACAAAATATCTGCCAATGTAGATTCTCATAGAAGCAACCAGAATCGTAACTAACTACTATCTGACAATCCATAGTGCAACAGAGCCTCTAAAGATTTTCACATGTCAAACACACGTCGAAACAAGAAGTAAGAGACTAAACTCTAGAGGAGGAGCTCAGTTTAGCACAAACCCGGGAATCTAAAATATATAAAGGAGACGATGTAATTAACCACTCAGTGAGCAAGTAATGGAGAGCATAACAAGCGGAACAGGATAATATGGATTATAAAGTTATTTCCACAAAAACCGTAGTTAAAAAAGTAAATTGTATAAAATCGTAAATGGGGTAATACATATACAGAACTCACTACAAGAAAATAGGTTTTTTGTAGCAACTTTTATTGTTGTTAAATTTGCAAGTTTGTTGCAAAAATAATTTTAATAAAATGTCGCTGCAATAAGTCCCGTTGCGAAAAGTTTTGCAACAACATTTAATATTGCTGCTATTATTAATATTTTAACAACAATAATTATTGTTGTGATTTTGATAATTATCGATGCCATAAATAATTTTGTGGCAACCAAAAAATTTGTTGCCTTATTTATGTATCTTAACAAACATAGTCGTTGTGATAAGTATACATAAACCAATAAATTTGTTGCCTTAATCTTGTTTGTCTTAACAAAAAATAGTCGCTGCCATAAGTTCAATTTTTTTTCAACATTTATATAGTTTAAAAATAATTTTATTGATATTGTGAAGAGTTGAAAAGGATATTTTTTTTATAGATGTGATGATAATTTAAAATAATTGCGTTTTTCGTAATGATTTTTATTATTTTTGAGATAAAATTATTTATCCCAAGAATTAGAATATTGTTAGAGAAAAATTTACTTATTCCAACGACCTGAAAAAAGTCGTTGGCACACGCGTGTACAATATTTATCCCAACATTAGATAAAGTTGTTGCATACATATGTAAACCTTTTGCGGCGACATAAGATATTATTGACAAAATATATATATATATATATATATATATATATATATATATATATATATATATATATATATATATATATATATATATATTTGCCAAAAACTCGTTCTATTGTTGGTAAATAGTTATGTTATTCCCAACAAATTTGGTCACTATTGGGATAAATCAGTTTTTGTTAGCCATAATGATGTTATTGAGAAAATGTTTTCTTATCCCAACAACTAATAAATATTGTTGACACATGTAAATTTTGGCCATCACATATGTTGTTGATGAGAAAAAGTCGCTGCAAAAGTTATTTATTCTTGTAGTGACTGAAACAGGTTTTCCACCTAAAAATATCAATAATAGGCTCACCGCCTCGAAATATCAACAAATTAAATCCCCATCCAGAAATATCAAATATAGGCTCCCCACCTCAAAATATTAATAATAGTTTCCCCGCCTAGAGAAATATACAAGTAGGCTCCCAACCACACCTAAAGATAAATCATGGTACACCAAACCTAACACATACTATTATTAGCTTGCAGTGTTATGATAAACTTTTAACCCAATTCGTTTCAAAACTCCAATAAAACTACTTTTATATAAAAATATGGCTCAACACAAATTAATGTCCAACAAAATCCATTTATTTAAATTTTACAAACGGATGATATAATTACATGAATTATCTTTGTATAAAGTACTATGTGAGTATCTAATCTATGAAGTAGAAACCTTTATTTTGATGTATTCGATTTGTTGTTGTTGGATGCCGTTAGCTGCAACGAAGATGCTCATAGACCGTTTGCTGCAACGAAAAGAGAATGCAGCCTATGAGCTCATAGCCCTTTCATATCACTGATCACTGTTGTGTCGTGACGAATAGATAATACGACCTAGGATCACCGTTTTGCCGTGACGAAGAGATAATACGGCCTATGATTAACTCCGTTTTGAATAGCATTCCTTTATACATGTTCTCCTTTTATAAAACTCCGAAAGTGGTTATTAAGAAGATTGTTAAAATTCATCAGGACTTTCTTTGGGGAATCAAGGAGGGAGATAATGGAATGTATTGGGTGGCTTGGGATAGAGTTTGCAAGTCAAAAAAAGATATCGGTCTTGGAATTCATTCAGTATAGTTTGATTTGATTACAACAGGTGGTACTAGCCTGAAAGATGATATAATGCGTTTATATCAACCAGTTCACTTACAAGTTGGAACAACACCGGGAAGAATATTATTAGATCTTGCGAAGAAGGGGTTTTACATTCTGAAAGATTAATGTTCAATGCTTGTTATGGATGAGGTAAATACATTAATTTCATGAAATCCAGTAATCCACTAATGTATAGAATCTGGTTAAAAAAGCTAGCATCAACAGTTTGCAAAACGTTCACTTATTTAGAGAGGTTTAGGAAAATATATGAGGGTAGCTAGGAAACATATATAATTGAATCTAATTAGACAAGTTTGATTTGATGTGCCGCCATGCATGTTTCTTTCAATTTTCATCTGGTCTGCTAGTATTAGGAGGAATCTATATCCTAAATGTTTAACTATGATATATATAGATATACACACACAAACATATAATTCATAAAGGAAGGAGAACAAACTAATTATTTAATTGTTATTACTCGATGGGATCAAACCAAAGGAATCAAATACATTCTTCTAACATCTCTCCTTTGGATTCCCCAGGAACTGGTCCGAATAATTCGTCTACAAATCCTGATATACATAGTAAAAGAGAATCCAAGTTTTTTGCGTTTCGTTTGTCGGTCGCTTTTGGGGACTCGACTATTTCCGAAGTCTCTATCATCTTCTCCGGACATTAGCTCGATCATATTTTCAACGGTGACGACGAATCGATGGTAGGTTTAAATTTAATAAGATCTACATAATCCCATTAGTTAATTATTACTGGTAACTTTTTTTGTTGTTGCTAGGAGTATTTTATGTTTTTAAGTTCAACTATAACAGTTTATTGGGGTCTAGGTCTTGAAAAATAATGAGAAGAAGGATAATGAAACACTAACTATGAATCAAGACAATGAAAATAGCCTTGTGCTAAATGACAGGTAACCACCACTTCTTTTGTTTCTAGGATGCTCTTATATAGTTCTTATGGTAAAATTTGGATGCTCTTATAGTTCTTATAGCTCAAGAATTCTCAAATTCTAACACACCAAGGGGTTCCTTATGTTCTCTCTCAGCAAAAGACATCACAATGGTGTCTACTACACAAAGAACGAGTGATTCGCCAAATCAAAAGAACAAAGAAAATTATATGAGACAAAGGAGCAACAGATTTATGCATAAGCACAGGTTTAGTGGAAATTCTCTCAGCATCTGTGAATAGAGAAATTATGAGAACATCAATTTATATTCTTCTGTGCAAGTTAAGCGCAAGTTGGAGATTCAAAATGTCATACGCTGCAACATGTACAAAACCAATCTGTCTGCCACATTGGCGATTTTGTGGTTTTATATATGTATCCATGTATAAATAGCTTCAATGCTGCCACAATGACCCCAACCAAATTAATACCCTGTCAAATAAAAAAAACACAATTGCAATGAGCCAATTATATATCCACATTTATTGATATTGCAACTTTTAGGGAGAATAGAAAATCATAAGATAAAAAAAAAAAACAGACACTTGACTTGCAAAGAGAAATGGGTCGAAGAATGCAACGCAGGCAAAGACAGTCCAAGCCACACTACTTGCAAAGAAAGCAAGACATGCAAGGAGTGGCATCTCTTCCAAGCTCTTTGCTCGTATCGCGTGGTACTGCACCACATTATAATTAAGATAATAATTAATTAATTAATTGAGTCCAATTAACTTCATAAAAAGTAAGTATAATTAATTAAGATTTAGATAAAATTACTAACCATGGTCTTGAGCTCATGACCATAGGCTGTAAGGTTGGAGGAGATGCTCATGGAACCAACAATGATTGTGCGCCATTGATAATTGTCGGTATACCACAATATGAAGCCGCACAAACACGCCGTGCCAACCACTTCAAATATGAGCCACTTAATTGTCTTCCGTCTCCCGGCATAATCAGAGAAGTGGATGTATACACACAAGTATACAAACGAAGCTAAACAGCCAAAGCCGTTGACCGGCAGCAAAAATAGGTAGGAGCCCGGATGGTGCACTATGGGTAGACCATAGAACACCCACACCATACAATTGGGCAGCGTAACCAGATATGACACTGGTGATGCTTCCCCAACCGACCCCTCTCTAAATATATCACGGATACTAGTAAGCCTGTAATTACATTAAAATTACAAGAAATTAAGAATGTACAAGAAATTAACATATGGTAATTTGTTTGTGTGTTTTATAATTAGATTAGATTTTTATATAGGTACTTGTTCAGCAACATTTTCCTGTAGTAGGCATTAATTGCTTACAAAATTGATGGGATATTACAGATTCACAGTGAAGGAAAGCATATCAAGTGTAGGCCTCCACATTTAGGGATAAAGCAAGATTGGCAAGATAAAATTAAGAAGATTCGAATAAAGAGAAAAGAAGCTGAAGATTTAGATAAAACTGGGGATGCAAATATGGCAATCCCATTTTATGAAAATTCGTACATGCCGAATGTGAAGAATGATCTCGAGGCCAAGGTAAGAAAATGTGAAACATTTTAACTCATCAATAAAAATCATATAGCAATTCATGCATAAAAAAATCATATTGCATTTCATGAATCAAAAAATATATTGCATTTCATTCATAAAAAAAAGCATAAAAAAATATATTGCATTTCATGCATAAAGAAAAAGCATAAAAAATATCATATTGCATTTTCTTGCATGAAAGGCATAAAAAATCATGTTGCATTTGTAAAAATAAGGTCATTCATTGTCATTCATCATAAAATTTCTCCATATTTTTTTTTCTTTGTATGTATGCCAAAAATTGCATATCTTCATGTGTAAATAAACAAAGCACATACTTTGCATTACATTTTATTTATTTATTTATTTGCATAAAACAATGAAAAAATATTACAAAACAAATGCATGTTGAATCTTAGGGTGACTGCTTGCATACATACCATGCATTCCATAACATCTTGGTTTCTTTGACCCATTGTCATGTAGTATTTTTTTCTCTTTTCTCTTTAAAGAAAATCAATAAAAAAAGAGTTTTGAAGCTATTTAGTCTTCATTCATGTTATGTTCACAATAATAGAAATGGTTCAATCTTTGTGCTTGTGTGAAAGCGGATACCAATCAAGCTTAGACTCATGGAATTGGATCATTCTTTTGAAAGTTGTTGGGAAGATTAATCATTAGAGGTGTAGAGAAATAATGTGAGAGGAAAGATATCATGGGGGCATATCAGGAAAGATGAGAGGGACAAATGGAGACATAAGGTTGGCAATCAGTTCTCGTATAAAAAGCTCAGCAAAAAGAAAAAGAGAGAGGATTGTCATTAGCGCTTGTTTAGTCATGTAAGCTTGAAACCAAGTTAACTTAGTTGAAGCTTTACACTAATGGATTTGCATGGATTTAAAAAACCCACTTCCATCACCTCTCACCCATGTTCTCTTAAAACATTGACCCCTTTTCGAGTTCTTGCCTCAAGTGATAATTCTTAAAGCCCTTTTGGTTGTGTCGTTCAAGAAGGAACTAGTGATCGAATATCAAATCTCAAAGGTCCATTTCCCAAAAAAAAACAAAAAAAAAGATTGACAAAAAGATCAAAATAAATAAAGAGCAGAGAATGTGTAAAAGAGTAGATGTTATTTCAAAATTAAAATTTTGAAAATGTGGAATCATGATTTCAAACGAAAAGTGGCCATTTTTCTCTAAACCCTGGACAAGGATCGACACCACAATAGAATTTAGTGCATTCAATTCTCCAAAGCTATGAAATCAAGGAGATAATGGAAGAAGTTCCAAAGAAAAAAAGAATGATAAAACAAAAAATGAAGCCCGCAAGATTGAAAGTCTGTATGTTCTGTCCTGGCAAAAATTAGGGCACAAAAGAAAGCAAAGTAATGAAAATCGTGTGAGTGTGATGTCTTGGAAACACCATATAAAATTGAATGCACTAGAGATCCTTGGTCCATTTAACCTGGAAAAAAAAACATTTCTTTAAGCCTTCTAACCAACCATTTTCCCCCCCATAACTCATAGTCCATATCCTTAAAACATTTATTTAGCCCTCCATTCATTTTCCTTCTATAAACCATAACCCAACCCATGAAACATTTCTTTGTGCCTTCTAATCACCTTTCTTCCATAGACCATAACTCCTACCCGTAAAGCATTTTTGGGAGCCTTCTAATCATCTTTCTTTCATAACCCGTAACCCATAGCCACATTGCAAACCTCAAAAAGTCCACTCTGATTGATGGATGATTGTTTTCATTTTCACAATGTTAATTTTGAAATAATCATTTGCTTCTTTTAAGCTATCTTTTGATCTAAAAAAATGTATATAAAAGAAGAAAAAGAGAAAATTCCGCTAGTATTAGTAAAAATTAACTGGAGAGATGAAGGTAAATGAAAATTCTATCAAACCTTGCAAATTAAAGGCAATGCAAAAAGAAAGTATATGCGAATGGTTGATAGATAGGAGAATAACTTGTTACCAAATAGTGGAATATATAAATAGAAGAAGAGAGAAAGAAGAAATACGTTGAGAAATAAATATATAATAAAGATAAAAATATAGTAAATACCTTTAAGTTGAAGGTCAAATCAATAACATGGAAGCATGAGGGATTTGCATATCTTAAATAGAGTAGTCATTCATATCACTCATGATATCACTGCAGCAAAAAACGTATTTAAGTAGGAAACATAAGAAACACAAACGTGCCACATTTAATTTGTTTCTTAAGTTGCAAACCACTCTTTCAATACTCAATGCCCATATCTGCACTGCATTCATTTCCGAACAAATTCACATGACGCTGCTTATATTTAGATTAACAACACACAAGGTCTCACAGATTGGGAGAATCATGTGCAATGTAAGCAAAACAGAAATCAAACATTCAAAATCCAAATATCACAGTTGCTGAATCAATATGCAAATTAATATACATGTCCACATTTTCAACAACAACACCAATAAGTTAAACACATCATAACTTCAAGATACACAAAAGACAGAAATTCAAAATACAGGAAGCAAATAACATATTTTCCTTCCTAATCACGATTACAGTAATCAAAAGGGTATAGCAATCTATCTGCCACTTAAGCACATCTCCAACTTGCACTTCTCTATATCTCTGAGAAGAACATGGATTACAATAGATATCATTAATTCTATCTTTCATAATCTCCAACTTTTAATCATTAATAATACCTTATCACTATTATTAATAGTTCATATTGGTGCACATGGGAGAAAACACATAGTTAGAAAGTGCAAAGTGTGACACAAACCTCCCAGATATTATTAGATAACATTTTAAAAAACACATAGTCAGGGATAATATATGTCATAGGAATATAAGACAACCAATGAACTTAAAAAATCTATGAAAGACTTGTTTGCTAAAAAAACTGGGACACACCAGAAAAGGAAAGCTGGTTTCCTCAAAAGGCAGAGACTTAATCAAGGACTTGTGAAAATGAATAGCATCAACAAAAATGAATTCCTCCTTCTCCCTATCAACAATGCTCAGTAGGAGATGGGGCTCTCCAAGTCCAAACCTCTTAGGGGGGGAACGGATAGGAAACTTGCTTCCCCATCTTGTCGGTCACAGACATTTGTAAGGTGGCGCTTTGCACAAACATGAGAGTAATCCAACCACCACTTAACAGATTTTAAACCTCCCCAATGCGAGTAGAACCATCTGCTTAGACGTTGCTTGATAGAGATAACAAAAACATTCCCACTAGATCCAACAGGTGAACAATAGTTGGCACATCATTATAAATATCTGCTAAAAAAAGAACAGGAAGTGGCTGCATAGACTACAAAAAAATATATACAAAATTAGGAGCATAGCGTAGAATGAAATCAACTATTAAAATGGAGAGACAGGGCAACTTACAAAGCCAGGAACAAATTCAAAATGATAAGTGTGGTGTTTGAGAAAGCAGTCCACAAAATATACATCATCACCCGCAGCAGCGAAGGAACCCATCTAGGGAAAGAAACAACAACAAGATCAAAATTATTCCTATACATGAATAATTCTAGTAGAAGCTCACTTTAGTGTTTTAGGATGTTTCTTTTGATACAACAATGTTCTGCAAAACCTGTTATTATTTTACATGAAATACTGGACAGAAACAATCATAGCACCATAGAAACAATCAAACAGAAGCATGTTAAAACTAAAGACAACCAATGTAGGAAATAAACTAAACACATAACAATGCTTTATGGCCTTTAGAAATTTCTAATAATATTTAGATTACTCTAAGCTAAAGACATAACTGATCTTCATTAGAAAACGAACTAAACATAGAATCAAGTATATGTTAATTACCAAATGAATATAAATAAATTAAATGAACAAAACACAATTTCTATGTCCATAAATTTCAGTTCTCTATATATCCAACCCCTACAATTAAGAAATAAAATATACAAAATGTAACAAATGAAGTAAACACACAAAACAATTGCTATAACAATGTCATTACCTCATTTTCATTAGAAACAATATCAAATGAATCCATCTGCCAAATGAAACATCAGAATATTAATTAGCATAGAAAAGTAGGTTAGGCCAATCCTGGGACACAATAAGAAGAGTTAAATTTGATGAACAATAAACACAAAAGAATAAATAGCATCACCTTGTTAAGCAAAAATGGAAACCGCACAACAATATGAGAATCTGATCAAGGAAAATAAATGGAAAAAATAAGGCAAACCATTATAATGAACACCAAATAAGCAAGTCAAGAAACAAAAGAGCATCAAAGGGAGAGTAACTGATAACTCTATTTTATATAGAGTGTTTCATCTATTTTAACTTAGGTTATTGCTTATTTTCAAGTACATTAATATATAAATATAGCTTATTTATTAAGAAACAACACTTTAGAGATCCAAATGATTAGGACAATTAACTAGCATAAATACACATATCTTGTTAGGTTTGATGTTTTTGTTCAGTGCAGCTACTGCAGGAGTGGAAACACTGCCAACACTAGGAGTGGAAACACTGCCTACACCTGCAAAATCTAGCAGTTTGCACCAAAACATCCAAGGACCATGTTGATGCTTCCACACTTGAATTGTGACGTCATGCCTAGTCACCTGGAGCAGAGCCACTTGCAGAAGTCGGCGATAAACATAAAAATCAAGTTGCAAGGCTCACTTATCTAAAAGACATGTGGCACTTCTCCAATGGACCTCCCCTTATGTTCTACATGCAAGCAACCACAACTGAACTACTTGCTTCATTGGTTGTCTGAATTTATCCAAGGTTGGTCCCCTCAGTTGATCTTACGCGCCAAAGGAAACCCCTCAAGGGAGGAAAGCTTTCGTGCCTATAAAAAGAGGCCATATCTTCACTTGAAAATCATCCTTCATTTGTATTTCTTCATTTGTTTCTGAAAGGATCACTTAGTTTTAGTTTAGTTTTAGTTTTTCTTTACGTTTCTGAAGAGAAGGAAGGTAAGGAGGTGCTTGACAACCACTCCCTTCACTTCTACTTGAAAGAAACTTGTGTAAGGAACTCATATTGTACTTCAACTTGGGAAACTCACACAAAAGATCTTCTATTCGAGTAATCTCTCTCCTTTTAAGTTCTTTTGCTATATTACTCATTTGATTATGCTCTTTGCAGATTTTCTCTATTATATTATGAGTAAGATGAGCTAAATTCCCTTAAGTTGAGATGTTATAACCTTGTAATGAACTTCTAAATATGTTATTATGGTTTATGTAGTGTATGCATTTTAATTCTTGTGTGATACTTCTTTCAACACTTATTATGGAATTGATCACTTTGGAATAGGTAAACTTGTGGCAGCACACATGGGTCACATTTATGAACTCAAGAATTTATAGGAATGAGAGTTTATAACAACTTCTTTGTTGAACTAGTTTTAATAAAGATTTGATTGTTAAAACCGTGTTAAGTCCTAGACATAGGATAACATAGTTCTTAGGGTGATACAGTGGGAGCTTAAGAGACAAGAGTGAACCTATTTAGCATGCCTAGACATAGGAAGCTTGTAATGAAACTCTGAAGAAAGTACTGAAAGGTACACACTATTGCAGCTGCATCCAGTGTGAAAACACTGCATACTCCACGATAACACTTAGAAGTAAATTACTTGGTGAAAACATCTCAACTACTTTATCCAACTGATTCCTTACACTCTTTTACTTGTTTATATTGTTTTTACTTACTTTGAAAACTCCAAACCAAAAAATAGTGCATAGTGTAGACACACTAAGTGTACACTCTGAATATACAAAACTTTACAATACATAATCCCCGTGGGTTCGACCTTTCTTATCATTATATTACTTGTGTGACTATGTATACTTGCAAACACATAATCCTGTGGGTTCGACCTTTCTTACCACACCAGTAACCTAAAAATAACCCAGGATAAGTGATAAATTTGAGTGCTGAGGAATAAACATCTACACAAAACCAAACCAATTCTAGAAATGGCGCCCAATGCAAATCATCAATTAATTTAAAGAAGTAGCACATAGAAGAGAAAGATGAAGCAATAAAGAGAGAAAGTATCACGCAATGTATGGTGAGAATAGTTGGAAGAAGCAACCATGATTACATTGAGAAGGCTAGCTTGTTGAGCGAAACTTCCCAACATTGGGAAGTACAAATAGTTGACAGGCAGCAAGAATAGAGATTGGATGAACGTCGAGAAACACATACACGTGGAAAATAGAGAGATACGAATTGAAGGAAGGCATGGAAGTTTTGGGAAATGAAACGAAGATGAACAAACAATGTAACACACGTGGCAAAACATGCCTGAAACGAAATCTTTGCACCATTTCTTCTTCCGCGACGACAACAACAATGGAACACACGTGGAGCAACATATATGAAGTGAAATCTTTTACCATTATTTGTTGAACAATGACAACAGCAATGACCTTATCACGAAGAGTGCCATGTCACTGTTCCATTAAACCAGACGATCACATCTTTGCATGCATCACAGCTGACTTGGCAGATGAAAATGACGTGGATCAGACATGGCACACAAGCGAGCTACGATGGCGGATCTTGAACAAAAAGTTGGGGTGGGCCGCTCATAAAAGAGTCATTGAAACTCAGAAATGCATGAACAAAGACGCAAAAACGCAAATACAAATAAAATAGATGAATATAAATTAAGTTATAATTTATAAACAAAATTAAATGACTAAAAATATAATTTTGATTTTCATAGAGACTCAGTTGATGTTGTTTGTTAAAAGATGATTTTAAAATGCTGAGATATGTTTTTCGAAATTATCAATTATCAATCATCTATCAATTCTTTCTTATTCTAATATAAGAGATGTGATGATCTTAAACATCTAAATTAAATTTATACTCCAAAAAATACCATACACTTATATATACATTGTGTAAAAATTTTATTACATATTTTGATTTATACGTTATATATATAATACAAATTTGTAAAAATAAGGACCTTTGTCATAGTGGTTGTGAATATAGTGTGTGTGTCATGCTCATGGGCTTGATTCCCATGGTTCACATTTTGCCAAGAATAAATAGATTAGTGCAGCTTTTTTCTTTTAAAAAGACAAAAAGAAGAAACAATTTAAAAAGGGGCCAACAGGGAATCCAACGCGAAAGCATATGGTTGAAAAGGAAACTTCCAACCGGTCGGGCAAGCTCACGAGATTGTTAAACAATCGCAAAGTTTATATAAATTTAATCAGTCAGTATTAAAAGTAGGGTTATATGAGTAATTTTAAATGTTTTCTTGGGGCGAGCCGTAGCCCTCCCCTTCCCCTTAGAAGATCCGCCTCTGACTATACATTGGCAAGTACAAGCCACCTAGGCCGTTGGAACTTGGCGCGAAAGCCAACGTGGAAACTACATCCGGAATTAGAGTTTTGGATTACTATGATGTTCACCTTATGCAAGTACATACTAAATAGAGTGCGATACATGCATGGACTAATGCTAGACTAATAAACTGGATTACAGTATATACGTCTCAACATAAATAAATTTCATAATTTTTTTTAAAATGACTGAGCCTTCCCATCTCATTCCTACTTCTTCATGTTTCTTTCATACTTCATTCTAATCCTCTCAATATTGTTCCTTTCTCTCTAGCTACCTCATATTCGACCACCAGCTCTATTCTTTCATACTTTTTTTTTAGATAAGCAAGATTTTCATTGAAACTAAGCACAAATTGTGCCCAATAGTTACAATGGTAAGGGGAGGGCCTCCTCAAAACCTCCCAGAGCCAAAACCCCCTTGGGAAAAAGACCCTGGTAGGAAAAAGAGTACCTCGCACAAAACAGCCTGTGCCACAATGGGAAAAATATCCTAACCCATTGTTTCTCCCCTTTCTACAGACAGAACACACATTATTCTTTAACCATACATGTAAAAAACAACCTATTTACCCGCCCTCTCTGTCTCTCC
Organism: Oxytropis ochrocephala; assembly: GCA_020916435.1. Lineage (NCBI taxonomy): Eukaryota > Viridiplantae > Streptophyta > Magnoliopsida > Fabales > Fabaceae > Oxytropis > Oxytropis ochrocephala. The sequence continues at coordinate 32,014,945 of CM037095.1, forward strand.
CACTAAAGAACTCCAACCAAGTCATACTAAGTGAATTTACAGTGTTGCTAGTACACTTAGCGGACTATTATACCAATCCACCCAACCTGCCCTACTGTTCTTCCCTTTCCTCGCCTTGAACCAGCACCATGCTGTGTCTTTGATTCCCAATAGAAGTGCTGGCAATGACAATACCTCTCCCTTAAAGACTGTCCTATTCCTTGCCATCCATATGTTCCAAATCACCGCTAGCCATATGAGATGCTTTACCCTTTTTTGTCTCTTTCCCTTTATCAGCCTTCCAAATTCCATAAAATGCGATATCACCTCGTCCTTTTCATAGTAATTTTCCCCCAACCAAGAGAATACCAACTGCCACACATTCTTTATGATATTACAATTCAGAAAAAGATGTTGTGTCGTTTCCTCCTCCAAAAAACAGAATACACAGCTCGTTTCTAATTGTGGTTGAATAACTCCTCTTCTTGCCAATGCCTCCCGTGTAGCAATCCTGTTATGAAACACACGCCATGCAAATATACTCACTTTTGATGGCACGTCATTCCTCCATAGTTTTTTACACGCGTTCACCAAAGTGTCCGGAAAAGTCCCACCAGTACCTGCAAAATAATTCACAAACCAATCATAGCAACGTTTCACAGTAAAACCTTTAAACGAATCAAGCAGCCAGCACCACGCGTCGCGTTTGTCGCGCACAGCGCGCTGGCCGATCGCGGCAGCAGTTGTCGCGAGATACCTTCTCTGCGATGCTGCCTGCTGGCAGCGAACCACTACCTTTGCCGTCCCATTCGGCTCGCATAGCTTTCGATGCGCCCGGCATGTTGCGTGTCCCAGTTAAGCTCCCAACGCCATTCGTTATGCGACCACGATCCCATCTCTTCAACTACAGCGTTTTGTACACCGCATTTGTCATATAGCACTGGAAATAACGTCGCAAACGGTTCAGTTCCCAACCACTTATCAGTCCAGAATTTTACCAAATTCCCCTTCCCCAGTTTTAGTTTACACAGACCTTCAAACCAGCCTTCCTCCAGATTGCTACCCTTCCCTAACTCACACATATCCCTCCACCAGATTGAGGTTTTCCCCCAATTTCTTGTATACTCCGCTGCTCTCGGCCATCTTCCATTTAATCCATATCTTTCCACTATTAGCTTTCGCCATAGTTGATCGTCTTCCTCCACCAGCACCCTCCATCTCCATTTGGTTAATAAAGCTAGGTTGAACGCTTCTATTCTTTCATACTTGATTCTAATCCATTCCCCTATTAAAGGTTGCTCATTGCTGTTTTAGGAACTAGGTACCATTCTCTTTCTCTCTCCTCTCAACTCATTTTCATTTCACTTTACTTTAACCATTTCATTTTCTTTTAATTATATCTTTAAATCTATGAATATTGCTGAAGTTCCCTTTTCTAGGGAGAGAGGCCTTTCTTAGCCAATAAAATTAAATTTTGACATGATTTTTCATTAAAGTTGTACCAAGTTTTCATTTATCAAAATAATTTAATTGATCTAACCTTTAGGGATAAAGGGCTCCTAGATCTAAATTTTAAGTGCTTAAAACAGTAAGCCTCTAGGGAGAGAGGCCTCCCAGATCTGAAGTTTCTTAGCCAATAAAAATAAATTTTGACATGCTTTCATTAAAGTTGTACTAAGTTTTCATTTTTCAAAATAATTTCATAGATCTAACCTTTAGGGAGAGAGAACTCCCAAAACTGAATTTTAAGAGCTTAAAACATTAAGCCTCTAGGGAGAGAGGCCTCCCAGATCTAAATTTTCTTAGCCAATAAAATTAAATTTTAACATATTTTTCATTAAAGTTGTACCAAATTTTCATTCACTAGTGCAAAAATGACTTTAGACAGCACCATTTATCGGTTGTTTAAACAGTCGATGCTAAATGTAGACGCGGTGGCAATTTTGAAATTAAATGAAAGTTTTCAATTTTAACGCTTACATTTAGCATCGGTTGTTTAAACAACCGATACTAAATGTGTATCTCAAACACATTTAGTATCGGTCTTTTAAACAACTGATACTAAAGGGTCCGTTAAGTTTTTCTAAATGCATTCTCTCCTTCTCTCTGAAGTCTCTCACTCTCTCATTCACGAACACGCTCCCTCACTCTCTAAACTCTTGTCTTCCTCACTCTCTCTCACTGCCATTCTCTCTTAATCAAAGATTGTCGTATTTCTCCCACTCCCCACGCTTTCCACTTTCACTCTAAAACCCTAAATGTCCAAATCTGAAACGAAACTCTCAAACCACAGAGAACCCTAGATTTAAATCTGAAACGAAAATCTGCAGCTTCGAGTAATGAGCTGTTATGTCTGGTGGCAGTTTGCTGAGAGCATTCAATGGTGTTCTACTTCAAAGCACGCCCTGAAGCTGGCGATTACACCATCTTCATGGGTCTTGACATGTACGAAAACGAGGAACTCATCAAATATGGCTTTGTCGAAGACATCTGGTAACCCTAATCGATTTCTAAATCTCTTTAATTTCCATCTTTTTCCTTAATTTCGTGAATTTCTTCGTCGTTTCTTGAAATTATCTGCATCGGAAAGAAATTCACATATGAATGATTTTATTTGAAATCTGTTGTGTTTTGCCTTTCGTTGAAACTCGCGGTGTAGTTTTTGTTGCTCATAGAAAGGTTTCTCTAGGATTATGATTCAACCAACTCTTGCAATACACTACAAAAAAACAAGCAATTAGCGAGGACTTTTTGTGAGGAAAATTAAGTCCTCGCAAAAGCAAAAATTAGCTAGGGACTTTGCGAGGGAAAAAGAGTCCCTCGCAAAGTGGAAATTAGCGACGGACATGTGGCAATTAGCGACGGAATATCAGTCGCTAAATGCAAGGCGCCAATTTCAAACTGAGCTGCACGTTTTTTAAGGCATTTAGCGACGGAAATAGCAGGTCCCTCGCTAATTGATTGACATTGACAGTACACTTTGCAGGATTCTGACCATTGGCAGGTGGCTTGGGAAACGCGAGGATTAGCGAGGGACAGTCCCTCGCTAATTCCCTCGCAAACTGTCATATTTTTTTATTAATCCGAACCAAACACACTCTCTCTCATTTACTCTCTTCTTCTCGCTTCTTCTCTTCCACTCTCTTCTTCTCTTTTCTTCTCTTCCACCACCACCACTCTCTTCTTCTCTTTTCACTCAACTCTCTCTCATTTAGTCTCTTCTTCTCTTCCACTCTCTTCTTCTCTTTTCTTCTCTTCCACCACCACACCACCACCACCACCACCACTCTCTTTTCTTCTCTTCCATCACCACACCACCACCAACCACACTACCACCACCACCACCACCACATAGATCTCACGACCACCACCACCACCAACACCACTCTCTTTCTCCCTTACTCTTCTCCTTCTCTCTCTACGACCACCACCACACAACCACCACCACCACCACCACCACATACATCTCACTCTCTTTCTCCCTTACTCTTCTCCTTCTCCTTCTCTCTCTACGACACCACCACCACCACCACATACATCTCACTCTCTTTCTCCCTTACTCTTCTCCTTCTCCTTCTCTCTCTACGACGACACCACCACCACCACTCTCACTCCTCTCTCTCTCTCTTTGGAAATTTTGGTTATAATAATAATAATAATACTAATAATAATAATAATAACAACAGTAATAATAATACTAATAATAATAATAAACTCAGATTGAGAAGCGTGCCAGTCAGATTTGGGAAACGTGTTGTCAGCATTAGCGAGAGAATTAGCGAGGGACTGTCACTAGCTAATTAGCGACTGACACAATTTCCCTCGCTAAAGGGAATTAGCGAGGAGGATATTAGCGACCGATATGTCCCTCGCTAATTCCCTCACAAATGGACATTAGCAAGGGAATTGGGCCTGTTAGCGACAAATGTGTCCCTCGCTAATGTCCGTGTTTTTTGTAGTGATATAAGATTATTGGTCAACTATTTATTCTATTCCCCTTTTTCCAGTACAGTGTGGGCTTGATCTTTCTTGATGATAGAGGCCCCCAAACGATCTTCAATAGCTCCTTGTTTAAATATAAAAATTTGTTTCTGATTATTTTTGTACTTGGTTATATAGTTGAATTGTTGTTGTTTAATGATGAAGTTTGTCTTTCGTAGGTTCCATGTTGATAAAATGTCTTCAGCTCATGTCTATGTAAGGCTGCACAAAGGTCAGACTATTGATGGCATGAGTGAAGGTTTTCTTGGAAGAGGCGTGCTCAGACTTGTCAAAGCAAATTCAATTCAAGGTAAAAAAGCGACTTATATTTTCCTCTGGTTTATTTGTTGAATTGATGATTTAAGAGCCAATTGTATGTATCCTTGCAAGTGTATATGAAGTGTTTCACCTTGATCTTATTAAGGTTTCTTCAGCTACACATAAGAATGATGCAATAACTATGAGATTTTGAAACAAAACGACTTGAGTATAAGTTTAAATTAGTTTAATGAGCTGTTATGTCTGGTGGCGGTTTGCTGGGGGATTTGATGTTGAGACAATGAGAGCATTCCAAGAATTGAGAGATAAAGCAAGGTCATGTCATGTTCAATGCCATAGCCAGCTACAGAAATTCTTGTGCAGGTTTGCAGGATGCTAATGCTGGAGCAAACTCAGCTTCAGAAACTTAGTATTGCATCCTCCTCTTTTTATCTATTTTGTAAATAGAATGGCAACTGTATTATTAGCCATCCTTAAAGGAAAGTGCATTTCATGATTTATCGATTCATTGATTACTGGAAAACAAATCAGGAAACAGATTTGTTTCCAATCTCTTGAAATCCATTTCTCTAATCATTCATTGCTAAGGAACAAGACAGTATGTAGTATTTACAGTAATCTATAACAAATGTTGCTTTTGTGAAATCGCTAGAAATCTACTTCTCCTCCTGCCCTTATGTTTTTTTTCTTCTTGTGGTTGTTTCTGGTGTCAAACTTTAACCTAACAAAGTACTGGATAGGAATTGTTCAACCTTGATTCCTCTTTCTCTAACCCAAAGGTAATTCATCTTGATACATTATAGTATGGTAAATTGATAATCTAATGACAAAAATGTTGTTTTGTATATACTTGTAGATTCATTATGCCCTTGTAGCAGGTGTAGAAACTGGAACTGGTGGTACAATAACAGGTGTTGGGAAATTTCTTAAGGAGAGAAATCCAGAAATCAAGGTTCCTTATTATGTCACATATGTGGAGGGAAGATAATATATATACTGTCTTGCTGAGAATTGGGAGGAATTTGACCATGTTTTTTCAAGACATAGTTTCTTATAACAAGGTTCTTGCTTTTTTGGCCTCTTGCTATAGGTTTCTATGACTACAATTATAGATTTTCAGTTGATGAGACTTGTAAAGTGGTAGCATTTGTCATGTTGTTTTCTACTTGAAGTTTGGTGTTTTGCTACGTTGGGTGGTGTCTAACTGTATTTTCAAGTCTGCCAACATTGAAGTTTTATATACTTAAAACGTCGTGGTTGCACATAAGCCTTGATACTCATAAATCAAAGTGAAAAATGATGTGTGCAAAGGGAAAAAGGGTTGTTTTTCTGAAATAGCTTCCATCTGGTTTGCTTCTTGTCACAGGTGTGTATTTGATGAAACTAATTTATTTCGATTTAGTTTTTGGATAAAGAGCATTTTCTGTCATGTATTGTTCTTGTTTTACTTGTGAATTGTGAGACATAATTGCTTTAAAAATGCTGCCTCCTCTTTTGCCTACTGATTCAACAAGCTTGGTTTGTGTTTGGCAAGAATTTAAAACCTAATTTTGAGAAATCATTACCTTTCTGTTTTGTTGTTTGCTATTTTGTTTACCCTTTAATTTGGTATTTTTTAGTGCATGTATGATGTATCCGTAGGCTTATGTTACTGGATAATGATTCATCAAAGGTTATTTATATTTTGAGTGTTGGTTTGAATTTGAATTAGTTACCCCCTTCTTGGAGCAATGCTTAAATTTGGTTTGAATTTGAATTTGAACCTTCAGTTAGTTATTATGTAACTCATGTTTTGAATTTGAGCCTCATTTTGTGCACTAGTGGTTATAACAATGTTTGTAGATTTTTTGTAAGAAACTTGTAGATGTTATAGGATTAATAACTTGTATTGTATGATATTAAATTTCAATAGAATTTGAAGTACTTTTATGAATTTATTACTGTCTGGAAATAACTTTGTATATCAGGATTTTATAAATTGGCAATTGATATCTATTAATAGTGCCAATTAATTTTTTTAAAAAATAGACATTTAGCATCGGTTGTTTGAAACACCCGATGCTAAATATCATTTTTCAAGACATTTAGCATCGGTTGTTTTGAACAGCCGATGCTAAATGTCACTTTTCAAAACATTTAGCATCGGTTATTTGAACAACCGTTGCTAAAAGTCACTAAGAATAGACCTTTAGCAACGGTTGTTTAGATGACCGATGCTAAATGTCACAAAAAATGGACCTTTAGCATCGGTTATTTAAATAAACGATACTAATAGTATGTTTTCAAGACATAAAAAACACCAAAAAAAACATCATTTAGCATCGGTTTTTTGAAAATCCGATGCTAAAAGTCACATTCACTACAACAGATCTAGTAGATGGGCAGCGTTTTTTTTCAACAATGGGCAGCGTTTTTGAGCGCTGCTGAAGGTGGCGCTGGCTATTCACTCCAACAATGGGTAGCGTTTCCTAAAAAACGCCACCCATTGCAAAACACGTCCTCCCAAATACTTAGCGCTTTTTAAAAAGCGCTGAATATATCCAAAGCGTCCTCCCAAATACTTAGCGCTTTTTAAAAAGCGCTGAATATATCCAAAGCGTCCTCCCAAATACTTAGCGCTTTTTAAAAAGCGCTGAATATTACCCCCTTATACGCAGCGCTTCATTAAAAGCGCTGAATATTGCCTATTTGTGTTACTAAATACCCAGTAGCTTTATTAAAAGCTACTGAGTATTGCCTATTTGTGTTACTAAATACCCAGTAGCTTTATTAAAAGCGCTGAGTATTGCCTAAATTTTTTTTTTTATTTTTTTTCTGTTTTGTGTGTTTTCCTTTTTATATTTACAAATTACCTGTACAGCCAATCCAATCCAATACATAACAGAATCAATTTGCTAAGAGGAACACAAATTACATAAGAGGAACCAAAACAAAATAGCTAAGAAGTTTCATTATCTAATTCATATGTATCCAAAACAAGCTATCAAGTTACAATATTATGAACCAAAAACTAGCTAAGCTAACTTATATGTATCCAAATGAAACTTTAAAAAAACGCGGAGAGATGATCGCACCATTCTCCCTAATCTAAACAATAACGGTCAACAGAGTATGTGTTGCTTTGACAATCGCTAAAATACTGAAATTATATAAATAAATAAAATTAGAATTGAAATGGTTAAATATTGGAAAGAACCACTATTAAATCGAAATCATATAAAAATATATTAGAAGTAGATACCTTCTTTGGGGATAGTCGTTTTCTTCGGGTAATTATATCCTTCATATATTGCATGACGTAATACCCACAATCAATGTTATTCAATTGTTTAGGACACTACAAAACATAATTAGATTAGTTAATTGTTAGATTGAGTTGAATATAGTTTTTTGACAAAATAATGTAATGTATAAGTTAGAAACTTACAACTATTGGTAACCATCCGATAGTTAATTTATTCACTCCCCAATATGTCCTTAAACCATTGAATAGAATGTCATATAACTATATTAATAACAATATATACATATATAAGTAAAAGTAAGAAATGCAGAATGACACAAAATAAACACACTGTTAAAAAGCTCCACAAACTCCATGTGGTTTTTCGTAATGATTTTGAAGTGAATCAAGGTAATACACGGTTTTTTTACTAGGATTAATTGCATACAAAACCCAATGTCTCCTACAAAAAAATTTAGGAATAAGTAATTGACGACTATTAAAAAAATGCATGTTATATAAGAAATAATGAGTAAAAATTCTTACCCTAGATTAGCAGGTGCTAGAAGTAAGACATCATCATCACTTCTATTTTGAGCTTCCTTGAAGCGGTCATTGACATAATCAAGAACAAAGACTGGTTTTGTTCCACAAGTGATTGATAATTTCGCAGGTCGATTCACTTGATGAAAGGTTGTACTTTAGGACACAAGAACAAATATCTATGTGTCTGTTTGGAAGGGACCACAATGTCCTCGTTACAAGTACCTACATTTAGATATATAAATATATATATATATATATATATATATATATATATATAAATTAAATTAACGATATAATAAAATTAAATCGACAATGTCAAATAATAAATTACATAGTACCCGACATATATATTCATAGCCATATACAGAGTTTGCCTCATCCGCATCACATACAAGACACGGATATCCTCACGTCCGACTATATGAGGCAAGTCGGCTCCAAAAATTTCTTCCTCAAAATTTATGGTAAGCAATTTGTCTTTCATGATGTATTTCTCAGACGCTGCGTCGGCCTCACCAATCTTCATATAAGCTTCAATGGAAGAGGAAGAGAGGGGGTGAGACACAATTGGAGAAGGGGTGGGATGAGTCACTTGGCGAGAAGAGGAGGGCTGATCAGTCACTTTTGGAGGAGAGGCGGTGTGAAACTTCTACATAAGGGGGTGGTGAGACACTTTTGTAGAAGGGGTGGATCGAGACACTTTCTTGCCAATAGATGTTTCCTTGCCAAAGACTTTTCAAAGGAGATCTTTTCTTCTTGGTAGACACTTTCTTAGATTTTTCATTTTGGCGCATCTATGTTTAAACAAAAATAATTACTTAGTTAGCACAAATTATATGACAAAAACTATAATTAGTTAGTTACAAATATATTGTCACTTACAACGACAAGGGCGGATGGCCATGCCACAAAGGTACCAACTGCTTGTGACACCGTCAAGATATCAATCTTGCCAATCGGAACAGTGCAATGGTGCATCCTCCTAAATGGTACCGCAACTCGACTCTAACATGATTTGGAGGTAGGGGTACATTGTGCATCAAGGACCCAATTCGTTACATGTGTAGCCAATTGCAACCATTTCATGTGGGTTTGAGATATACAATTCACACTCACACTCATTGTTGTCCTAAATCAATTATAAACCACAAAATAATAAAGACATTATTTGATGTTATATATATATATATATATATATATATATATATGTACAATAAATCAATTATAAACCACAAAATAATAAAAACAATTAATACCTTAGTTGACGGCATGGTGCAGCTATCTCGTGCACTGCTATGTGTAGCAGGGGTTGGTGCTGGTGGCATAACATGGCCATAAAGTGATCGCATATCATTAAGTTGAGCTTGCAAACTTTCATACAATGCCATCATCTTTCTCAGTGGTGGACAGTCATGATTCTCATCATAGACTTTCTGTTTTGGTCCAAAGTACTCGGTTGGTGCTACTCCAAATCCAGCACCCCTTGTGCGACCCGAGTATTCTTCTTTACCTAAGGCACGTGTAAGGATTTCTTTTTCAGAGCAATCAGTGAGCTCTCCCGTGACAATCGATCGTGATATGGCTTCCGATTCACAAAACAAAAGTATAATACATTATAAAAATCATAAAAGTTACAATTAAAATCAGTGAGCTTGAATTTAGGAAATACTTACAATTCTTTCCGACACCTCCTTAGTTTTAGGATCAACAATCTCCTTTTCTTTGTTTAGTCGAGCCTCTACCCACAAAACATGTCGCTCAACACCTTCTTTAGTAGGATCTTTCCCACTCTCCACCAACTATATTTAAATTTACCAAATATTAAGAAACTATTTATAAAAAGTTTCATGAAACTAAAAATCAAGCTTATTGTGCCTTACCAATCTCTCTTCAATATGTTGATATGGAGAGTAGCACCGCCTCTATAAGGATACTCACAAATGTAAGCACACTTTCGATTCACCTCACTTGCTTTCTATTAAGAGAGATAAGTATACATTAATGTATAATAGATAATTGTCAAATATAAAAATATGTTATAACTTAATAGATAGTAGCACTAACCAAGAATTTTGGATCTTGAGCATGCGTCTCCTAACAAATGTCCGCTAATCCTCCTCTGAAATAAACCCACTATATATTGGTGGAGGATTCCAATTGATGTTTCCATTATCATCTTTAAGCCAATTTTTTGTTAATGTCGTTCAAATTTTTATGACACTTTCCGGCTTCCTTCATTATCCAGTCCTTTTAGAATCATCCACATCAAAAAATATTTACGCTTATGCACATTAAATGAAAATCATATAAATAAATTTATATATATATATATATATGGGACTACAAAATTACTAAATAAGATTACCAAAAGATCTAAAATTATATACCCGTATTGTTACCCACAACTCATGTTTTTGTTTCTCCAAAACGGGATTCTTTGTGCTCACCCAAGTAGTGATTGTTATTGGTATCATTTGTTTTACCTTACTACCAAGGAAAGTAATCAAATGAGTCTTTTTTTCTCCAATTGGCGGACCTTAACATTCCATTGGACTGCATTATGTAAATAGTAAATTAGATCACAAACAATTAAAACTTAGTATTGAATGAAGTTAATTAGCAATTAATTAGTATCTTACACTTAATTTTTCTTTTCCTTTACTTAACCGGTTGATGATATCCTTTTTAATCTGTCATTCCACGAGGAGCACGCTTACGATATAGTTTGTAACATCATGATCATCACGCCTCACCGGTGTCATGCCCACTATCACTATGATCCGCCATCTTACTCGCAATAAAACATAATCATTGTTTGTTATATTTATCCATTTAAAAAACATCCAACAAAAAAATAAATAATCAGTCAAAGAAGATGAAAATAAGATCCATGTCTATAAAATAACATCTATGTCGGATTTACCTTTTCCTTTTTTCGATACAATTTTTTTGCAATTCGCTCCTTGGTACTTTGTTTTTGTGAATCGTAATTCCATCAGTATGATCCTTTCTAACATACACAACATCCTCTCTATAAGTACTTTCCTCTTCTAGTGATGTCCCCAAGAAAGGGTCGTCCTCGATACCATCATCATTGGTTTCTTGATCATAAATGTAATTCACTAATTTTTTTGTGTCAAGATAAAACAATAGACCAATTGATATCAATCGGATCGGTGACATAAAAACTTGTTGAGCTTGGGATGCCAAAATAAAAGGCTCATCTTTATATCCCAACTTCTTGAAATTCACCCGCATGAACCCCGACTCATCAATCAGTAAACCATTATTATTGTCAACCCACTTACATTGGAACACGGACTCTGAAACATGGTGTAATCCAACTCCCATATTTGTTCAATGACCCGAAGTATGACATATTCGCGTATACGGGATTTTGTCTTTGGCACTTGATGTATGCATAGCTTGAGCAACAAGAGTCACCCCACTATTTTGCATTTTACTCGATCATCATGGGTTTTTGTATAGAACGTGTAACAGTTAATTAGATAGCTGGTGTAAGAGAAAACATGCATATTTGGACCTTTTGCTAACCATCTCAATCTTTTTGAAATCAAGTAGGATTCATAACAAACTCGAAATCAATGTGGTCTTTTAACCACACTATGAAACTCCGATTGTGTTCCTTTGTTAACCAAACTTCACTCTTATATGGGTAATCACTCTTAAGTATGTCCATGTGCTTGGCAACATATGAATCAACCTCACTATCATTGTGCAAAACATATAAGTGTGCTTGATGTAGTTCTTCCCTTGACACCATAACTATTTTATATCCCGACATCCCTTTAGTAATGCTTCCTAAGTGGCGAGACCTTGGAAGTCATGAGAATATTCAAGACTAGATAGATAGGCGGTGCGAGAACTCAACAATGACTTCTTCAACTATGTAGCGCTCAACAATACAACCCCCGGGTCGTGATCGGTTTTTCACATATCCTTTTAATATCTTCATGTAACGCTCAAACGGATACATCCATCTCATGTAACATGGGCCACACAATTGTGTCTCTCTAATCAAATGAATCTGTTAGATGAATCATTATGTCAAAAAATGAAGGTGGGAAATACATCTCAAGCTCACACAAAGTGATGATAATTTCTCTTTGCAATGATGGCAACTTTCTAGGGTCAATCACTCTACTACAAATCGCCTTAAAGAAGTAACAAAGTTTGGTTAGCGTCTCGCGCACTTTCTTAGGCAAAATGGATCGTATACCAATTGGGAGCAAATTCTCCATTAGAACATGACAATCATGGGACTTTAAAGACTTTAACTTAAGGTCTTTCATGGATACAAGGTTTGTAACATTTGAAGAATACCCTCTGGAACTTTTACTCCATGAAGAAACTTACAAAACACGGTCTTCTCCTTTTAGATAGAGTATGAATTTGGAGGTAGAGATATGTACGTGTACCCTTCTTTATCGGACCCATTCTGGTCTCAACCCCATACTAAGCAAGTCCAACCTCGAGTTGATGGTATCTTTAGTCTTTCCGGCATATTGAGTAAGGTACCAATGACACTTTCAAAGACATTTTTTCAACATGCATCACATCAATGAAGTGTCTTACATATAATGACTTCAAAGATGGCAAGTCAAAGAAAATCGACTTTTTCTTCCACCCCGTTTGGCAACCTCTCCCGCAAATGGCTTCCCAAATTTAATGTTCAAATCTTTCACCTTTTCAAACATTGTTCACCCGTCAAAGCCGTGGGAGCTTTACGGGTTTCGGTATTCCCATTGAATGCCTTTTTCAACAGTCGATACTGATGAGTAGATGGCAAAAATCTACGATGACCAGGGTAGATATTCTTCCTACCATGTTCCAACCACATCCAATCGGTGTTATCTTCACATATAGGGCATGCACATCGACCCTTTCGCATCGCACCGAGATAGATTGCCGTATCTTTGGAAAGTCATTAATTGTGCCAAAAATCATAGCCCTCAAGTTGAAACTTTCTTCCCTGAACCCATCATACACCTCTACTCCATTCTCCCACATTAGCTTCAAGTCTTCAATTAAAGGAGCCAAGTATACATCAATATCATTTCCCGGTTGCTTGGGCCCAGAAATTAACAAAGACAACATCATATATTTGCGTTTCATGCAAAGCCATGGAGGTAAGTTATAAATCGCTAATATCACGGGCCATGTCTTTGTGGGAGCTACTCGAATACCGTGCGGGTTAAAACCATCGGCAGACAATGCAAGTCGTAGGTTTCTTGGATCCAACCCAAAATCGGGATAATCAATATCAAATTTTTTCCATTGCGGAGAATCTGCCGTGTCGTAACATGCCATCTTTAATCCTTTCATCCTCATGCCATGTCAAGTGTTTTGCATCTTACGAACTACGGTACATACGCCTAAATCGAGGAATTATGGGAAAATACCACAACACCTTTTCTCGAGCAGAATCTTTCTTTTTATACCGCGATGCATTACATTTAGGACACGACTTTAAAATGCATGTTCATTCGAAATAGAATGCAATCATTGGGACAAGCGTGTATCTTCTCATAGTTCAAGCCAATGGACCCTAACATTTGTTTTGCATCATACGTCCGAGAAGGGAGCACATTATCCTTCGGCAACATTTCTTTCAATAGTGTGAGTAATTCAAGAAAGCTCTTATCCGTCCATCCGTGGCAAGTTTTCAAGTTATACAACTTTATCACGACCAATAATTTTGTGAATTCAAGATAACCCTCATACAACGGCGTCTCTGCATCCGTTATCAACTTCTCAAACATTTGAGGACGGTCATTAAGATCGTCTTCAAAAGCCTTTGCCATCTCTTCAAATTCATCCCCAACAAACGTAGGTATTTCGGTGTCAACGGTGCACATCTCTCGAAGATTATTACCCATATTCGAAGATTCAACTCTTTCCTCACCATGCATTGTCCAACAAGTGTAAGTTTGATCAATTCCATTACCCTTTAAATGTCCCCCCAACTCAAATGCGCATTAATCGATTTTACATAGCAACAACGTAAGCAGGACATATCATATTACTAGATCTCCTAAACGCGTTGAACAACACAGTTCACAAAATAATCCACTCCATCTCTATATTCCTTGGGCATGGACGATTGGCGGACATCCACTTTCTATCCATAATGTCCCAATATCTATAATAAATTCGGATAAGAGAATTTACAATTTTATTGAAGCTAAGACATTCAATCAACTAGCTAGCTAGTTTCAACTAAACAAATCAAAGACTTTGGTGTCTTCTATATAGTCATTAATTCTTCATAGAAAATAAACAAAAGAACAAAAAAGTACGAACAAGTGGAAGCAACATCGACAAATATCCAACCGATTTAGAACAACGATCGCGAAGCTCCGCAAAAAAACTCCCAAAACCTAACAAACAATTTGCATATTCGATTTAGGCATATTTGATTTTACTAATATAGATGACACACACTTTGCTTAAAAACTCTATCATTTGAGAATCAAAATCTCAACAAAACCAAGCAACAAACACATATCAACTAATTTCTCTCCTATCAAACACATTCAACTAATTTTACACATATCAAACACATACAAATACATTCAACATATTCCTCTCTTATCAAATATTTTTTTCACACATTCAACATATTCCAATCAAACTACATATTCATCTCCAACCTAACAAAAAACCTAAAAACAAAAAAAAAAAACAAAATAGAGAACTAACCTTTGAGAGAAGATGAGGACAAGCAATGAGGACTATGGGTGCTAGAGAGAGAGAACGAGAATGAGGGAAAGTTGAGAGAGAGGAAGAGAGAACGAGAATGAGGTTTATGGGTTTATGGGTTTATGGGTTTATGGGTTTATGGGTTTGTGGGTTTGGGGGATTGTGGGTTTGGGGGATTGTGGGTGGTGCTAGGAGAACGAGAATGAGGGAAAGTTGAGAGAGGAAGAGCTAATGAGAGTGAGGGGAGAGAAGAGGTTTGTGGGTTTTGGGTGTGGAGAAGAGAAGAGAACGACTGTGCAGAGAGAGAGAGGAGAGAGAGAAGCGCGAATGGAAATGAGAAAAAAGAGAAAACGAGCGGGCAAAAAAATTTTATTGAAGCAATACTCGGCATTTTTAAAGAAACGCTGAGTATATGGATGACGAGAAAGGGAATATTCAGCGTTTGTGTAAAAAAAGCGATTATATGTGAGAACGAGCAACAAGATGCGCAGCGTTTCTTTAAAAACGCCGAGTATTACCCTTCTCGTCATCCATATACTCGGCGTTTCTTTAAAAACGCTGATTATTACCCTTTCGTCATCCATATACTCGGCGTTTCTTTAAAAACGCTGATTATTACCCTTTCTCGTCATCCATATACTCAGCGTTTCTTTAAAAACGCTGATTATTACCCTTTCTCGTCATCCATATACGCAGCGTTTTCCAAAAAACGCTGAATATTCCCTATGCTTTTTCATCTATAGGTGGCGTTTATTAAAAAACGCTGCTTATGGTGGCGCTCTTTTTTAGCCAATCTGGCGTAGTGATTTAGTATTGGTCGAATTAGCATCGACAGATACCGATGCTAAATGTGCAAAATAACTGATGCTAAATGTCTTTTCTGCACTAGTGATTGTTCTAACCTTGCATAAAAAATAAAAACTCCTTTCATTTCTTCTCTCTTTTTTTTGATAAGCAAAATTTTTATAAAAGGAGATGCAAACAAGCACCCCAACCGGTACAAATACAAGGGGCCTCATAAAACCTCCTACGGCCAAAACCCCATGGGAAAAAGACCCAAGGAGGAAAGAGTACCCCAGGAAGAATGAGACAAAAGGCCAAACTATATCGAGTTCATACAAACATAGGATTTCCCCACCGGTCAGAAATTTTCAAATCTGAGTTGCGACATTCAATGCTAATGAACCAAATCCAAGTTATAGATTTAACATGAGCCTTTCGTGAGGTGGCTTGGATGACATGCAAGCCTCCACGTGTGCAATTCAGCCACAAAACACCTCATTAATTCTCTAATTTACTGATCACCCTTCTGATGAGTTAGCAATTTTGAGTTAATGAACATTTTTCTTAAGTGTGAAACTCTGATGCAGGTGCACTGTCTTTCTGCAGTGCATTACATTGCAGCTGCACTGAGTATCCTGCATTCCTACAAAACACTTGAAAAAATAAAATTGAATGTCGTGGGTTCGACTCCCATTGTGGTCGCCATTGTTCGGTACTGGATCTCAGAGCGTACCTGATCTGGGGTACTTATGGTCTTGCTTTGGCTTCGCTTGGTGATGAATCTCGGGTCCTTGAAGATTAAGTTGGGCCAGACCGAGGTAGATAAGATTTCCACGTCGGGTGGGGTGTACCTGCAGAGACTCAGATGCTTAAGTTGGTATCTGAGTGTTTAGAGGTAGGTATGAAATGAAAGTGTACCTGAGAGAGGGGTAGCACTCGTATTTATAGAGGAGAGTGCCGCATCCGAGCGCCGGATCCGGCGATGGATCTGGCCGTTGGGGTGCGGGAGTCCGTGATTTTGGCACAAATTGGGTCGTTGCTTAAGATCGGTATTGGGCCCGACCCAATAGTTGTGGGTCCTTAGCCTAGTCAAGAACACTTAATTTGAAACTTATACTTTCTAATTAGTATTTCATAATCAATGTTTGTTGTTAAGAAGAAGTGTTTAGAAATCACCAAGTTTTTTAAAATCATGCATTTCACTTACATCTCCACCATGTACCTCTAAGTTGGTTATAAGAAAACACGTTTTGATAAGGTTAATCGGTGGAATCATAGTGTTATTGAAGTTACAGTTTGTGGTGTACAACTACCAACAGGCTCTATTAATTATTTGTTCTGGATTGGGTCGAACCTACATTCGTATTGGGCCTCACGCATGCCCGATAGCACGCCTCACAGAGGGCCTCTATGGTGATCAATGCACCAAATTCAATCAATGGTCGAGATCGAGTTTCGGGAACCAATGACACAGATCCCGCCATCTCACCCGCATCATGAGACCAAAGTAAATTAGATAAATTTGTTTTTTGAGAAAAAACGTGTAGTGCAAGGTGTAAATGGTTTAGTTTGCTTTATTTATGAGTTTAGTTTTAAATTGTTAATTATTAATTTATAATACATTTTGTTTTTTTTTTTGGCAAAATAACTTCCGGAGTCTATTTAATTTATTTTTCAAGTAACGAATAAGTCTCTTATACTTTTTTGAAAAAAATAAATCTCTTACGTTTTTTTTTAACGAATAAGTCTTTTATTTTTTAAAATTATTACTCCATTGCCAAGGAAGGTTGACTCAGTTGGTAATGAGTTGGCTCACAAGGTCGTGGGTTCAACTCCCGCTGCCGATGTGAAGACCTATTTGGTGGGTGATCTGTAAGTACCTCTGTAAGCGCTCAAAGAGCCTTGAGGTCTGCCCTGACTCTAGTGAGCCCACGGAGCCCAACTCATCTAAACTTTCTAATCTCAAAAAAAAAAAAAAGTGAAAACATTAAAAAAAAAAAAAAAGGGGCAATAGTGTGTCAATAGAGATACTACGTGCATTGATCATGTAATCAATATATCAAACTCAAAGTACCTAGTTACCTACTACTATAACATATCCAACTCATTAATTCCTATCTACCATAATAAATACCTAGTTACCTACTACTATAACATATCCAACTCATTAATTCATATCTATCATAATAAATACCTACTTACCTACTACCTTACTTAGACATTATTATTTTTAATTCCTATTTAAATCCAACTCAAACTACAACTGTGAAGAACGCATGAGATCAAAAAGCATTGTAACATAGGTGCGCATATGCATTTTTTCAACATATGCGCATGAGATCAAAAAGCATCGGTACATATTAATACAGAATCGCATCTTATAGCATTTTGGTGGGAAAATTTTTTTCCCCCATTTACCAATATATCCCTTATTTTGTACCTCATTGTTTACCAATATATCCCCACTCTATATTTTTGGACCGACATACCCCCATTCTATATTTTGTATCCCACAATTTACCAATATACCCCTCATTTTGTACCCAACTGTTTACCAATATACCCCCACTATATATTTTTGTACCGACATACCCCTGACAAATTTTTTATTTGTCCAACACTCTTTTTTATTTATTATTATCTCTCTTAATTAATACACAATCGTTGACTTCCCTACTTTTGGTGGGAAAATTTTATTCCCACCATTTACCAATATACCCCTCATTTTGTACCCAACTGTTTACCAATATACCCCCACTCTATATTTTTGGACCGACATACCCCCACTCAATATTTTGTACCCCACCATTTACCAATATACCCCTCATTTTGTACCTCACTGTTTACCAATATACCTCCACTCTATATTTTTGGACCGACATGCCCTTGACAAATTTTTTATTTGTCCAACACTTTTTTTTATCCACTTTTGGTGGGAAAATTTTATTCCCACCATTTACCAATATACCCCTCATTTTGTACTCCACTCCAATATACCCCTACTCTATATTTTTGGACCGACATACCCCTGACAATTTTTTTTGTCCAACACTCTTTTTTTTATCCACTTTTGGTGGGAAAATTTTATTCCAACCATTTACCAATATACCCCTCATTTGTACCCCACTGTTTACCAATATACCCCCACTCTATATTTTTGGACCGACATACCCCCACTCTATATTTTGTACCCCACCATTGACCAATATACCCCTAATTTTGTACCTCACTATTTACCAATATACCCCCACTCTATATTTTTGGACCGACATACCCCTGACAAAATTTTTTTTGTCCAACACTTTTTTTAATTATCAAAATATACCCCTCATTTTGTATCCCACTGTTTACCAATATACCCCCACTCTATATTTTTGGACTGACATTGTTGCCTCATCCCACCAAGGGCTATTGTTGCCTCTTCGTCTTATATATATATGTGTTGCGTATTTTTATACCCCCTTATAAAATGTTGATGTTTTTTCGAAACTGCATCTGTAGGCCTATTAATCACCTTCCCGTGCATCGCACGGGTAATCGTCCTAGTTATAGAAATGTGAAGAACGCAAATAGCTTCTCAATGGCTATATGGCTTACGATACTAAGTCAAAAACTTAGTAATTATTACTAAATTTGTTTGAACTGTTGGATGCTTAATTTTTTAAAGAAATTACATCTAATGATTGTTGTTTAATAAAGGTATTATGGTACTCTCAATTATTTATTATATTAATTAAATTAAATTAATAAATAAATAAAGTGAATCCTTTTTTAAGAGATAATTTTAATTCACATTTAAATTGCTTTAATTACGGTTCCTATTATTTCTTCTCCTTCTTCCTTTTTTTTCTCTCCTACTCCTGCGTTCATTCTTTCCTTCCCAGCTCCTGCGTTCGTTTTTTTTTCTCTAGCTCCAGCTCTTGCGTTCGTTCTCCAACTTTAGTTACGCTTTAATTCGCATAGCGTTCGTTCTTTCCCTCACACTAACTATATAGACAACTAACCATTGTTGTTCAATTTTGTGGTTATTAAACTCTATAACGACTCGTTGCATATTATATATGAACAACCAAAGCTCTGTGATTAGGTGGCCAGAGACAACTAATCAACATTGTTTGATTCTGTGGCTAGTAGCCTACTAGCCACAGTTAAGTGACTCGTGGTTAGATTGATTTATTTACCTCTTGGGATATCTAAATTTTTGTGGTTAGATTGATTCATTTACCGTTGCATATTATATATGAATAACCACAGCTCTATAATTAGGTGGCTAGAGACAACTAACCATAATTGTTTGATTCCGTGGCTAGTAGCCTACTAGCCATAGTTAAGTGAGTTCGTGGTTAGATTGATTCATTTACCTGTTGCCTTCAGGACCTTGCGATAGGTAGAAGCCTGCGTCTTTTCTCTGGTAATTACGGAAGGTTGCGCTTTCAAGGTTTCAAGGGGTTGTGGGTTTTCGCACGGGGTTTTGAAAGGAAGCTTTTGAAGTTTGAAGCTCCTGGGTTTTGAAATGAAGAGGATTCAATGGGTTTTGCGTATAAGTGATTTTGGTTTTTGTTATTTTTTGGTTCCTATTAATGCATGCGTTTTTTTTAATAAATGCCTAATATTTCTCCATCTTTTTAGGAATTGGAAAAATGAATAATTTTAAACTATTTACATTTTATTATTTATCATTTAACATGTTACCATTCTAAACTTTAGTTATTGTTACTAAATATATTGTTTAGTGACATAAACTAGACTCGAATAAGTAAGTACTCCTTCCGTTTCAAAATAATGGTCTCACTTACTAACAATATTGTTTCAAAATAATTGTCACTTTCTAATTTTAATGAAAGTTTTACCAATATTACCCTATAATTAATACTATGAGCATCAGTACTCCCAAAACATTATCATCTACTTTGCATTTATGATGGTAGTGAACACACCAATCACCAATAAGGTTAATTCTGTAAAATCATTCATCTCTTTCTTCCTTTTATATCTTTTTCTTAATATGTGTGATATCTCTATAGCAAATATTAAAATGATACTGAGGGAGTACTTACTTATTAGATAAGAGCTCAATTAATTGACCCGTTTGCTTTACCCAATATCCCCCTTATGATCAATTAATTGAATATACTATGTCCTTGTTCAGAGCTTTCAATTTTTATATTATATTCTTCTAGGATTTTGTTTTTGTATGTGTGACTCTTCATTTTGCTTCTTAATTAGCTTTGTTTGACTTTTGATTAATTTTAAACATACATTAGTTTTTCACTGAGGACATACCTTACGTACATCTTTGTGTCTTGATTTCTATGATGATTCATGTCTAATGACTGGTTTTGTACTTAATTGAGTAATTTAACCAAAGTGATGCTTATTGATTACTTTTTTTTATAAGAAAATTTACTTGAATATCGATTACTACTTGGATAAGAAATGTCATATCTGAACAAATTTACTCTCTGAGTTACTTACTTTTTTGTTGGTGGCGATCCCTCCGACCATGCACAAATTACACTTTCTGCAACATAGATGGGAAACTCGTCAAAACTTTTAGGGTCCGTTTGGTTGAGGAGAAAGAGGGAAGAGAAAATCTTTTCTCTCTTCTCTTTTTCTATTGTTTGGTACAGTACTCTTTTCTCTCTTTTCTTACTGTCTCTTCCCTCTTTCAGCTCAAACAAACACACTCTTAGTGCAAAATAATACTAAGCTAATCCCTTCTCTTTCTCTCTATTCTATTTCTCTTCTAAACCAAACAATAAAATTCATTCTCTCTTCTCTTTCTCTCTTCCCATTCTCTCTCGCTTCAACCAAACATACTATTGGTAAATCTAATTGATGTCTCATGTAAGACTAGATAGAGAATCATCATATATTGTCTGTTTAATTTTTTTCTTTAAGCATATATCAATTTCATAAATATATTTGATCTAAGTTCTTTTCGGGCTTCAAAAAGACAAAATGACCAGTGGAATAGACATTGCATTGATCTTTTTCGGCAACGTAGGTGAGTTAATTTGCACTATGAATTTGTTTTTACTATTTTTCAATTTTATTTATTTGTAGGTTTTCACATTTTTTCTTGCTTGCAGGAAACATTCTGACATTCATTACAAGCTTCTTTGCTTTGTAAGTGTATTCTCCTTATTCAACCAAATTAATAAACAAAACTTTAGTTAAATTCTTATTTATAACTAATATATATATATATATATATATATATATATATATATATGAGACAGATCCGTTGATACGTGTGTAAGTCAAATGACTTACACCAAATCTAACCATTAATATTAACTAATCTTATGGCGAAAACATCTCAACAAAAATATTAAAAGGGCATCATGTGACCCTCCGTAGATACCATTTTAACATTCCCATTTTTGAGGCATTTGAATTATTACCATCGATTTATCATCAATGTTCAATATATGAGATGATCTCAATTACCATGGATTTTTTAGGCTCTCCAATATCCGTCAGTTCCAATGCCCCAGTTTACAAAAAAATAAAGGTACTTCTGTACTTGTAATAAAGTTAAATAGAGCTTTTGGGGTATAATATTGTAAAGCTCTGTTAAATTCCAAACAAAATGGTACATGTTCTGGAGTGGGCCGACGGGCCCAAGAGAGCGATCAAATGTGGCATACCTTATCAGAAGCGCTATATGGGCCGTGGCGGCCCAACTAACCATGGCGAGCCCAAGTCGGCCCACGAGTGGCGTGCTCGCAAGACGCGCTAACGGCAGGCGCCTTGCCTACAAAGAAGATATATATACCACACTCGCTTGCTTCGTGCACGTTCTCTACCTTGTGAATCGCCCGAGAGCACACCACCGACTTGAGCGTCGGAGTGTGTTATTGCAAGTACCGGCGTCGGTGGCGGATCTTGACAATAATTGTAGGGAGGGGCGAGCAATTAAGTAATTTTCTCAATAAAATAAAGCAATTATAAATTTTAAAAATTATTACTAATAAACAAATATAATTTTGACCAGACAATATGAAGTTAATAGAAACTCAAAAAATTAAACAACTATAAAAGTAATTTTAATTTCACATGGAGACTCAATTGAATTTGTTTGAAAAAGATAAATTTAAATTTACATTAATTATAGAATGTTGAAAGTATTATTTTTCTTAAAACTATCAATTGTTGATTCATAATTTCTAATTCTAATATAAGATATGTCAAAACTGTTGTTATATAATACTTCCACCGTTCCAAATCTTTTGATGTTTTAGCAAATGACACATAGAATAAGAAAACATTAATTAGGTAATATCTAGTCTAAAATACATTCATTTAATATTTTGTTCTCCACAATTTTGCTTTGGTAAATATGTTCTCCACAATTAATGCAAATATAATTATTAAGGGTGAACTTGGAAGAATGTATAGTTAAAATAACATTAAATTTCTAAAATATCAAAAAAATTGAGACAAAATTTAAAGGCTTAAACATCAATAGTTTTGGAAGAAAAGAGTATAAAAATTATATTTTTCAAAAAAAAAAGTATAAAAATTATTATTTGGACAACCTCTATATATTTAACT
Organism: Oxytropis ochrocephala; assembly: GCA_020916435.1. Classification (NCBI taxonomy): domain Eukaryota; kingdom Viridiplantae; phylum Streptophyta; class Magnoliopsida; order Fabales; family Fabaceae; genus Oxytropis; species Oxytropis ochrocephala. Next base: position 32,038,019 of record CM037095.1, read on the forward strand.
TACATACAACTAAGATAAAATAATATAGTTGCTTCAAAAAAAAGAAGATAAAATAATATAGCTTGATGGGTTAACGATTCAAGTTGCTCAAGGAGTATTGTGTGCGTTTAATTAGTTAAAAAAACAAATGAGTGAGGATCACAGGGAGCTGAACACACAACCAATAAGGAATGACGGCAACTCTTAGCCAATGCGCCGCATAGTATTATTTCCTATTTGCTCGCAAAACAATTTCTAATTTGTATTTACTTATGAAAAACAGGGGTATTATTGACATTTCACGTGAAATGTTAGGGCGGGCCATGACCCTCCCCAGCCCATACAAAGATCCGCCCCTGAGCGTGCGGCCAAGACCCCGATTCCATCCAGTCCTCAACGATCGAGTGACGACTCAAGACCCTCGATTCCATCCAGTCCTCAACGGCCGAAGCCGACTCAAGACCACGGTCCTCGCCACCATCGACTGTGCCAGTCTCTCCTCAACGACCGAAAGTGATTGCGTGCGGCCAAGACCGGGCCGTTCAAACCCCACACCAACGACCGCCAACCTACGAACGACACATCAACACTTCGTTGGTCAACGTCACGATCGAAGACACAACCTGTAATAGGGAATGTAATGGTGAAAGAAGAAGAAGACCAAGAATAGTTCGATAGAGAAGAAAAGTTTGGTCAATATGTATCATCGTTGAGAAGAAAAGTTTTGACAAGAGTATGTTTGCTCTATGAGATAGGGACCGGCAGACGCTAACAAGAAAGAATAAAAATGGAATGAGATCATCCCATATGATTTTGTAATTAATGATTATAATCCATTGATCATGTCACGTGGTAATATTCTTAGCCACAGGATTACTTAATTTTAATGGATGAGATTTGGTGTAAGTCATTTGACTTACACTTGGTGTCAATGGATCTCTCTCTCTCTCTCTCTCTCTCTATATATATATATGGGGGCTGTTAATTTACACCCACTCAAAAATTAGAAGGTGTATATTAGCAAGCCAACACCTTTTCATTTGGACACAAAAAGTTGTTGTTCTTGTGTTTGATTTACATAATTGTGTTGAATAAAATTGATTCTAAATGTGTAAAACAGATTCCAATAGAAAATAACAATTTCCAGCTTTTGGGGATATAATTCTGTTGAATAAAATTGATATTAAAAATGTGTAAAACCGATACTAATAGAAAATAACAGCTCCCAACCTTATCTGTTTGAGACGTACGATCCACAGAATTATTATATACATTTATATGTCAAAAGTGATGCTAAGGTTTTTTACTTTTTATTTTTTGGTAATAAGTGATGCTAGGTTTATCAACAAAACACATATTTTTTAAACCCACTTTTAAAATAGCGTTAATAAACACAACTCCTTTTTTTAATTGATTTTTTTGCTTTCTGTTTTATAAAATTTAACAAGTAAAAAATTTATTGTTTTAAATTTCAAAAAATAAACCGTTTTTAAAAGGTATTTCAAATAGGATCAAATTTTTAAAAATCAATTCTTTTAACATCAATTTGTAAAATTTAATTTTATAAAAACCTAGAACTAACGAGAGTATTGTTTGGAATTTAAAAGAATACTTAATTACTTTTTGGCAAAATTGCTCTCGAGGTTCCGTAATTTAATTTCAAATTTCAATTTAATACTTTAAGATTTTTGTTCTCAATTTAATACTTTAAGTTTCCAAATATTAGCAACGCTCTCGGCGCTTAGTCGCTTCCTCTCATTAATGAAAAAAATGAACCTAGTAAGTAGTTTTCTCAATTCACTAGTCATGTTGTATTCATGGTTTTAAATTGCGGTTGCGCTCGCGAATGCAGTTTAACTTGTGGTCGCGGATGCGCTTAGGAATGTTGTGATTGCGGACATTGCAGCTGATGCGATGTGTATTGTGGTCTGCTGCGCAAATTTATTTTTTAATAGCATCAAATACTATAACTTATTAGTTATCATATAAATCACATGTCTTTCATTTCCTCTCTAAAATTTCATATCTAACTCATTATCAATTCTTCATGACTTTAAATCTTTAATCCTTTAAAATACCTTATAAATCTATGATATAAAGACAAATAAAAAGAAATAACATTGAAAACCCGACGACTAAATTTTCTCCCCCGACCCTTGCTCTCTGCTAGGAATTCGTGGCGGTTTCCCCAGGCATGTCCTCGATCGCTCTCCAGTCCCTTTTGGCTTTCTCCATCAAGGGTTGTTTCTTTCTCCCAAGGTATTTCTAGTTGCTTGTTTGATTATGGAACCATGGAAGGAAGTACCTCTATCCAAAGAGGAGGAGGGGGAAGGTATTGCGATCGAGGAAGACAAAATCCCTGAAGATTGAGTGTTTCGACGAACGTTGGCTGGGAAGCTATGGAGTGATTGCCCATACAACACTAGAGCTTTCAAGAAAACAATTACTCAAGCGTGGAGGTTTGAAAGAATCGAGGAGGTCCAAGATCTTAGCAAAAACCTCTTCCTATTTCGCTTCTCACACAAGAGGGATCTAGAACCGATGCTGAAGAACGAGCCTTCAAAATTTGTTCCCAACATTCTAATACTTGAAAGGGTTTCAGGAGAAGCACAACCATCCGACATCAATATGCATATGGTGTTCTTTTGGGTTAGGGCTTACGAGTTACCCCTAAAAATGCGGTCTGAATCTATGGCCTCAAAGCTTGGGAACATTTTGCAGGTCCGAGTCCACTTATCTTGTTATTGCGTGTCCTTACACTAACGTAGCAAGTATCTGTTGTAGTCTTCTGAGCAATCACTTCTGAATGTTGTAGCTTTTGAACTTGTTCAAGTGCTTTGACGATGACTTCTAACACTTGAATACCAACCTTCTGAGAGTTGAATAAAACAATTTAAGTCTTCGCTTCAAAAGGATTGGTGCCGTGACAAAGTTGTACAATGATGCCTTATGATGTAACTTCTGAACATGTCATGTTTAGTGTCTTCTGAAGTGTCTTTCTTTGAAGAGTCTTCTGAGTGGCTTCTGAAGATCGTTTAAGTCACTTATCTTACTGTAGAAAGTTGTCCTTTTTGATTTGTGTTTGCTACACATGACCTTGTGAGTTCATTTAGGGTTCACTAGCTGATGGTATTTTGGCCGAACAGAAGACTTGTGTGGGAAGCAAGTATATAATGCACGTGGACACTTAGAACGCTACAGCGGTTGAAGAAAGCATGGAGAAGTGTCGTGGAAATAATAGCGGAAGGAAACTACCCACTATCTGTGCTAGTGGATGTCGTGGAACGTGTCTCCTAGTTTTTAGGGTGTACGTCGATGTTACGTTGATCTTAGTCGATCCAACTGTGGTTATAGCTTTAGGCTAGTCGTAATGGTCAACAAACTTGGCTCTTTATATCAACATCATTTTATCAATTATCAATTATAAACTACTTATAAAGAAACTATATCAATTATATGTTGAATAACAATCCAGTCGGCTATTAATTAATTTCAAGATTATTCTCCATCATATTATATTACAAATAATAAAATAAAATATAAATAAATAAATAAAAAGTAAAGAGTCCAATTGCACATGAATCATGATGACCAAAACAGTGATTTAAACATGCCAGTGCCATTATCTATTCTCTCACAGGAAAGGAAACGTAATGATCATCTTCAAAATTTTCTTTGTTCTCACAGTGTAAATACTTTGTACAAATAGGATCCACCAATGGGGTGCTTCATTTTTAAATTTCATATTTCATAGTTGTTACTAGCTACCTAGCCTGCCAATATAAGAAGCATGGCCAAGACTGGAAAATTATCTAAAAGTGAAACAATTCAAAATATTTTCCTAATCACAAAATCACGATTGATGCTTGTAACCACAAACTCTCAAAAAGTCAAAAAAAAATTACTAATAAAAGTCATAACATTAAATTAATAAACTTTGCAAAAAAAGCAGTTAAGGACTTTATATTTTACACCAATAGGGATAGCTATTAATAATAGCTGCTGCTGTCACGAAATTAAAAACGCCATCAATATTCTACTGGTGATCATTCAATACTTTCTCATTTCTAGTCTTCCAAATAGTCCATAGATAGAAGAATAGTTGAGTTCTCTTCAAAACTAGATTGAAGTTCATCTTCTGTTTTCTTTCTTTCTTTCTTTCTTAGTAACCCCACACACTCTCTGTCTTTTTTCTCTTTCAAATGGATACTACTGACTCAAATCCTACTCCTCCCCCCGTTACACCGCCGCCCGAAGCCGATTCATCCACCTTAACATCCAAAACTACCGAATCAGTACCACAAGAACCGAAACCTGAATCACCAATTACTCAACAAGAAGAATCAGTCACCGATGCAAAAGGTAACATTTCAGAAGATGAAATTGTGGAAGCTAGCAATGTATCAGATTCAGAGATAGTCTTACTTTTGGAACTCAAAATCCTTCTAAGACAAACTCTGAAAGAAGAAGATCAATCCGAAGCTTCAATTTGGGGAGTTCCACTACTCAATGACAGAAGAAGCAATGAAGTTCTCCTCAAATTTCTAAGAGCAACAGATTTCAAGGTGGGAGAATCACACACAATGATCATCAACACTCTAAAATGGCGAAAAGAGTTCAACATCGACGCCGTTTTAGATGAAGAACTAGGTGATGGTTTAGATAAAGTGGTTTTCATGCAAGGCTGTTCAAGAGATGGACATCCTGTTTGCTATAATGTGTATGGTGAGTTTCAGAATAAAGAGCTTTATGATAAGGCATTTTCTACTGAAGAAAGAAGAGAGAGGTATCTTCGTTGGAGAATACAGCTTTTGGAGAGAATTGTTAGAAAAGCTGATTTTAATCCTGGTGGTGTTAATACTATATTTCAAGTTCATGATTTAAGAAACTCTCCTGGTCATGCAAGAAGTGAACACCGTAATGTTACTCAACAAGCTTTGCAATTAGTTAAGGAAAATTACCCGGAATGTGTTGTGAAGCAGCTTTATATCAATGTTCCATGGTGGTTTCTTGCCTTATATACCATGATGAAACCGTTCTTGACTCAGAGGATAAAGAGCAAATTTGTGTTTGCAGGACCATCCAAGTCTTCTGCTACCCTTTTCAAGTACATTTCTCCTGATCAAGTTCCTGTTCAGTATGGTGGCCATGGTGGTACCTTGTTGCATTCTATAACACTTTCTGATGAATGATTTTGGATAAAGAGAAGTATGTGTGTCTGTCTGTCATAATTTGTTCAGTCAATTATTCATCTATAATATTTGGGGAGTTCATTGCAGATGGTTTTCTATGTCTTTATTTTATTTAATACTTTAGATAAACATTAATTTTACTAGCTAGTCTAAATTCGTTCTTTTAATTTCTGGTGATGGGCAATGTCAAGGAAGACAGTAGAACATGTAGTAATTGGAATTGGAGTAATGGAGTTGGTTTCTGATATTATTTATATTGCCATGTAGGACTAAAATTGTCTATGTATAACTATGTATAACTATGCTTGCACTCTGTCCATTATCAGAACTGGATTCTGCACTGGCTTGCAGGTCCTGAGGAGTTTGGTTCCCAAATTTTTGCTGTGCTTCTTTGGCAGGTCTGGTTTGCTAGGAATCAACTGATATTTAAGAATGTGGTCATTAATCCGATGCAGGTTGCTGAGGCTACTCTAAGTTTTGTCGATGAATTTAATGCTGCTAATAGGAAGCCTAATGTCCTTGTGAGCAGTGAGTATTCAACAGTGGGGAGAATATCTGTAAAGTTTGATGCTGCGTGCTATTTGAATGGTGGGACTAGTTGGGGATTAGTAGCGAGAAATCATGTTGGGAGAGAGAGTATAGAGGAATGAAGGAATAAAGTGATAAGTGAATATGGGGAACGAATCCTCTGCATTTAGGGCGGGAACTGCACTATGCAGTTCCCTTACTGCACAGCCATTGGATCAAATGGACTGCCTAAATTTGAGCAATCGAGGTAGTGTAACCGAGGTTAACAGCTCACCCACCTCGGCTACACTACCTCAGTTACACTACCTCGGTTGCTCAAATTTAGGCAGTCCATTTGATCCAATGACTGTGCAGTAAGGGAACTGCATAGTGCAGTTCCCGCCCTAAATGCAGAGGATCCGTTTCTGTGAATATGTGTGGTGGACTTGGTTAGTTAGTATTTTGTCAAGTGCAAATTCACACACATGGTGAACTCTTTGATAATAAATAAAAGGTTGACTGAGAAAAGGAGCCAGACTTTAAAGATGTGTAGCTAGGTAAGGGGGTGGGTGGTTGGATTGTACATGGGCAATTAATTTTCGTACCCCTAATCATCTCTCACACCCCCATAAGTACCAAAATGCCTAAAATGCCCCTGGCATTTAAAAGAAAAACGAACCGGACCTACATAGAAAAAAAAAATTCCGGAATTAGCAAAAAAAAGAGGTATTTCCGAAAATTTGGAGGTGAGTTTTCCGGAATTAGCGCAGAAAATTGGTATTTCCGGTTCACAATTTTTGAACCGGAATTATCTCCAGAAAAGGTAATTCCGAAATTTTGTATTTTTAAATTAAATTATTTTCGGAAATACCTTTTTCAGAGGTAATTCCGGTTTAGAAAATGTGAACCGGAAATACCTTTTAAAAAGGTATTTCCGAATTTTTTTTTTTTTTTTAACATTTGATTTTTTTTTTTAAATAGATGGTTATTACGGATTTAACCGGTGCCTTTACTACATCTGAGATATTTCCCACTCGTGATGCAATGACACGTTGGGTTAGAATCTTTGGGAAAGCGAACGGAGTCATTGTGGTTATTGTTCGATCGAGAGACGACGGAGAATGGGAAAGGGAAAAAGAACAAGGTTCTTTATGGGTGTGAGAGAGGCGGGGCACATACTGATCGAGTAGATGTTGGGTGTTCTGTTTGGTAGACACAAGAGTTCGAAAAGATGTGGTTGTAGGTTTGATTGAAAGCTAAACCAATGTTGCCTCCTAGTTACGATTGGATGGTGAGAGTGGTGGATGGGATTCACAATCATGAGCCTCATAAGACTTTGTTTGGAGCAACTATATTTGGTAAGTTTAGCAAGGACGAGCGATCAATTGTTGGGGAGCATATGTCCTTGGGAGGAAAGCATCCAAAAGTCTTGAAGCATTAAAGAACAAATTTAAGAACAACTTGAGCAACATTAGTCGGTTGTATAGAACCCGCGCCAATATTCGGAAAGGAAAGAGAGGTAATATGACCGAGATCGTGACTTATGACACGATTCAGCGAACCATTACTTGTGTGGACGAGGCGACTTAAAGGTACCGATATTGTTGAGGAGATCATGTGGTCACATCCTCGATAATATTAAGTTATTGAGGATGTTTCCCATCTTTATTTTGATTATGGATGTACCTTTAAGACCAACAAGTATGCATTGCCTCTGCTGGAGATTGTTGGTGTCACTTCCACAATCGAGTTGACATTTCTGTTGCGTTTGCATATCTGTCTCATGAGCGTTATGATGACTACACGTGGGGTCTTTGCAGAGCCTACGAGATTTGATCTTTGTGTGATATTGCACTTCCTCAAGTAAGTCAATGCTAACTGACTTTAGTTTTTGCCATTACATAACTGTAACTCACTTTCCAGATTTCTTACATAGATATATTGACGACATTATCAATGTCGCGGGGGATGGAAACTGTGGCTTTAGATGCATCTCTACTTCACTAGACCGGTCGGGCTACACGGTTGGCGGATCGTTCGGAATGATTTAATTAGTGAGACGGACTCCAACTGGTTTCAGTACGCACGGTGATGGGTGACAATGTTCAGAACATTAGAGATTCATTAGTTGCTATCCCAAACAGACAGGAACAACCTATTGACAAGTGGATGACCATGCCAGACACAGGACATGTCATAGCTACTAGATATCAGAGACCCCTGGTTATGTTGTCGCCTCATGAGAACTGGACATTCTTCCCTTTGAGGGAGATTGTGTTTCGGTCAGTCGGTTGGTTTGTGTTGGGTTCATCCATAGGAATCATTGGATTCTTGTCAAGTTGAACCACACTAGCCCTATCCCTCCTGCACATCCTTCTTGGGGTCGATACGTCTCAGATGAAGCTAAATCGTGGCAATATCCATACGTTGGACGCATGCAGTTATGGTCTTCTTTTGTTCTAGATTATGTTTCAGATTATGTTACAATGACACCATATGATTATGTAGATATCACATCTTGATTGTTTATATAATTTTACATTATTATTTGTTGCTTTTTTTGTACACGTTAAGAGTCGTAGAATATTTAAATATGTCCACGTGTCAAAAAAAATCAATTAACGGATAGAAATAATAAACAAGTGTCAAAGAAATTTAATCGACGAAAAAAAATATGTCCACGTGTCAAAAAAAATCGAGAAACGGATAGAAATAATAAACTAGTGTCAAAAAGTCATTTTTAACACTAAAAACTTGTTTTTAGGCCACTTTGGTGTACAATTACAGCTCAGTAAATAATTTTGTAACTCGTTTTTAACCTTAATATCGTAGTATTATACTTTTTCTACAAGTTTGTAATTTTTAAAAAAATTACAAAAAATTACGCATGGTAAAACCGGCGAACATAGTTAAAAACTCATTTTTTTAAAGTAATAAAACATGTTTTTATGCCACTTTGGTGTACAATTACAGCTCGTAAATAATTTTGTAACTCGTCTTTTTAACCTCAATATCGTAGTATTATACTTTTTCTACAAGTTTGTAATTTTTTAAAAAAATTACGCATGGTAAAAACTGACCAGAACATAGTTAAAAACTCATTTTTTTTAAAGTAATAAAACATTTTTTTATTTCATTACTAATTAACGGCCTAGATCTTGCCGACAACTTTTAACGATCTAGATTTTGCCGACACTTTAAAGGGTCCAGATTTTGCCGACCACTTTTCATCAACGGTGGAAATTCATTCAAGGGTTTCATTTTTCCCTATAAATACACCCTTCCATTTCACTTCTTTCACACACACAACACTCTCATGGATACTCTGAATACACAATACTCTCGTGATTCTGCACTCACTGCCCTTCACCATTAGGGCACAATCACAAGCAGAGAAAATGGTGTCTATTTCGAGAGTCCAAACCCCATTTTATGCAGGCTTAAGGACGACATCACCTTTGAAGCTCTGAAAGAAAAAATAACAACGAAGGTGCAGTTGGAGGGTGACGAGCGAGAAGTCACCCGGATCATTTATCGCTACCCAACTATGGGCGATAATAATCGTGTTCAGTGGTCCACCATGGATGTGAAGAACAACGATGACGTTCGAGTGATGATGGACACTTTTGACATATTTCAGATGCGGAGTCCTATTCAGCTGTATGTCGAAACCAGAAGGACCGTTGTTGAGGTCCTTCGACGTCTCCAACCACCATCTAACTAGTTTCTACCATGTTTTTATTTCGTTTGTTGTTGCGTTATGTTATTTTTTTTCATCAATTTCATGTATTGTATCGTTTCGTGATCAAAAACGCGTCTTTAATTAATTTTAATTTGTTTTTAATTAGTTTTTTTTTTTCGGAAATACCTTCAAAACTAGGTATTTCCGGTAGAGTTAAAAATATTTCCGAAATTACCAAAAATTGAGGTAATTCCGGTTCACATTTTTTGAACCGGAATTACCTCAATTTTTGGTAATTCCGGAAATCCTTTATCCTTAGGAATTACCAATTCGCTCAGGTAATTCCGAAATTTTATATATTCCTGGGGGCATTTTTGTCCAAAACGTATATTATGGGGGTGTGCTTGATAATTAGGGGGGTACGAAAAATAATTGCCTTGTACATGCATGTGATTAATTAATCCAATAATGTTATTTGGACAAAAGAATTAGACAGAAACTAACTTACAATATCAATTAACCAAGTTTTTTAGGTTATTAACTAAGTGATCAATTAACCAAGTTTTTTAATCTATGCCTCAAAAACTGTGAAAAAATAGGTTGGTTAATGGTCTAAAAAATTTGGTTAATTCATGTTGTAAGTTAATTTTTGTCTATTTTTGGTTGAAATTTTTGGCTACATAACATTATTGTAATTAATCTGACAAAGTAAGACATAATAAATGGATTGGCTTAAAGTTGAGAAACAAAACGTATAAACAATGAATAGATCCCTATAATAACAATAAAGATATTTGTACAAAAGTTTTCAGCTAAATACAGTCAAATAACCAACCTACAATACCAATTAACCAAATTTTTTAGACTATTAACCAAGTTTTTAGTGAATAGCCTAGAAAACTGTGAAAATACAAGTTGATTAATTAACTAAAAAACATAGTTAATTGGTATTGTTGGTTGGTGTTTGGCTATTTTTGGCTAGAGATATTTGGCCGAATAACATTACTCCTATAATAAATTCAATGCATGGTTATCAAAGCATGCTCAAATATAAAAAACGAAACACAATATCAACAATACCAATTAACTATGAAAAAAATGAACCTAGTAAGTAGTTTTCTCAATTCACTAGTCATGTTGTATTCATGGTTTTAAATTGCGGTTGCGCTCGCGAATGCAGTTTAACTTGTGGTCGCGGATGCGCTTAGGAATGTTGTGATTGCGGACATTGCGGTGATGCGATGTGTATTGTGGTCTCATTTGCGCAAATTTATTTTTAATAGCATCAAATACTATAACTTATTAGTTATCATATAAATCACATGTCTTTCATTTCCTCTCTAAAATTTCATATCTAACTCATTATCAATTCTTCATGACTTTAAATCTTTAATCCTTTAAAATACCTTATAAATCTATGATATAAAGACAAATAAAAAGAAATAACATTGAAAACCCGGCGACTAAATTTTCTCCCCCGACCCTTGCTCTGCTAGGAATTCGTGGTGTATCCCCAGGCATGTCCTGATCGCTCTCCAGTCCCTTTTGGCTTTCTCCATCAAGGGTTGTTTCTTTCTCCCAAGGTATTTCTAGTTGCTTGTTTGATTATGGAACCATGGAAGGAAGTACCTCTATCCAAAGAGGAGGAGGGGGAAGGTATTGCGATCGAGGAAGACAAAATCCCTGAAGATTGAGTGTTTCGCCGAACGTTGGCTGGGAAGCTATGGACTGATTGCCCATACAACACTAGAGCTTTCAAGAAAACAATTACTCAAGCGTGGAGGTTGAAAGAATCTGAGGGAGGTCCAAGATCTTAGCAAAAACCTCTTCCTATTTCGCTTCTCACACAAGAGGGATCTAGAACCGATGCTGAAGAACGAGCCTTCAAAATTTGTTCCCAACATTCTAATACTTGAAAGGGTTTCAGGAGAAGCACAACCATCCGACATCAATATGCATATGGTGTTCTTTTGGGTTAGGGCTTACGAGTTACCCCTAAAAATGCGGTCTGAATCTATGGCCTCAAAGCTTGGGAACATTTTGCAGGTCCGAGTCCACTCTATGCGCTGTTGCAGGTCCTTACACTAACGTAGCAAGTATCCGTTGTAGTCTTCTGAGCAATCACTTCTGAATGTTGTAGCTTTTGAACTTGTTCAAGTGCTTTGACGATGACTTCTAACACTTGAATACCAACCTTCTGAGAGTTGAATAAAACAATTTAAGTGCTGCTTCAAAAAGGATTGGTCTGGTGACAAAGTTGTACAATGATGCCTTATGATGTAACTTCTGAACATGTCATGTTTAGTGTCTTCTGAAGTGTCTTTCTTTGAAGAGTCTTCTGAGTGGCTTCTGAAGATCGTTTAAGTCACTTATCTTACTGTAGAAAGTTGTCCTTTTTGATTTGTGTTTGCTACACATGACCATGTGAGTTCATTTAGGGTTCACTAGCTGATGGTATTTTGGCCGAACAGAAGACTTGCGTGGGAAGCAAGTATATAATGCACGTGGACACTTAGAACGCTACAGCGGTTGAAGAAAGCATGGAGAAGCGTCATGGAAATAATAGCGGAAGGAAACTACCCACTATCTGTGCTAGTGGATGTCGTGGAACGTGTCTCCTAGTTTTTAGGGTGTACGTCCGATATTGTACGTTGATCTTAGTCGATCCAACTGTGGTTATAGCTTTAGGCTAGTCGTAATGGTCAACAAACTTGGCTCTTTATATCAACATCATTTTATCAATTATCAATTATAAACTACTTATAAAGAAACTATATCAATTATATGTTGAATAACAATCCAGTCGGCTATTAATTAATTTCAAGATTATTCTCCATCATATTATATTACAAATAATAAAATAAAATATAAATAAATAAATAAAAAGTAAAGAGTCCAATTGCACATGAATCATGATGACCAAAACAGTGATTTAAACATGCCAGTGCCATTATCTATTCTCTCACAGGAAAGGAAACGTAATGATCATCTTCAAAATTTTCTTTGTTCTCACAGTGTAAATACTTTGTACAAATAGGATCCACCAATGGGGTGCTTCATTTTTAAATTTCATATTTCATAGTTGTTACTAGCTAGCTAGCCTGCCAATATAAGAAGCATGGCCAAGACTGGAAAATTATCTAAAAGTGAAACAATTCAAAACATTTTCCTAATCACAAAATCACGATTGATGCTTCTAACCACAAACTCTCAAAAAGTCAAAAAAATTACTAATAAAAGTCATAACATTAAATTAATAAACTTTGCAAAAAAAGCAGTTAAGGACTTCATATTTTACACCAATAGGGATAGCTATTAATAATAGCTGCTGCTGTCACGAAATTATGGCTTTTTTTTTTCTCACCCCCCTCAACATCAATCCTACCTATTACAATTATATCCCTGTTTTACAATTATTTTTCCTTTTATATCCTAAGTGTAACTATAGTTAATAGTTGAGTTAGTTTGCAGTTAGGTTGTTATTACAACTGTGTTAGTTGTGATATTCAGTTAGATAGTTAGATTCTGTTTTAGTTGTAGAGTCTTAGTTAGTTGGATCCAGATGATATATAAGGACCTTCAACTCATTGTAAAATCAGATACTTAGTTTTCAATGAATTCTTCTTGATGCACCCTAAACTATTTAACTCTAGATAATTAATAATTTTTTCTTAAAAAACATAACAGGTCGTGTTCCAAACTAGTAGATTCCTATAAGTTTGTTGAAAAGAAAAACATTGAAAGGTTTTATCTTTTTTTACTGTGTTATTGGTCCGCATTATTCACTAGCTTTATTGGTGTCATAATTTGCTTATAGACCACGTCTTGACTCAAGAGTCGAGGGACTCGTCGGCCACACAGGTCGAGGGACTCCCCCGCGGCCAGAGAGCCGACGCCATCCCCAGACTCGGCCAGGAGACCAGTAATTCATATTAGGAAAGTCTGAGAATCTCGCCTAAGATCTCGCTATATTTATGTATGATACTTATGAGCATTAATGACACCTTGTAATATAAATATAAGCCACGGAGGCCAATAAAAAGGGTGATGTTATTACGATCATTCACACTCTATACTCCATTCATCGTGTTCTTGCTAAACCCTACTCAAAAAGGAATAGTTGAGAACACTACTATTTCTTCGAGAATGGACATCCTTTGGATCTTCGTTTATGTCCGCAGGTATGGTAGGTTTATTGATTATTATTATTATTATTATTTTTATATCCAAATATTATTTTATATATATATATAAAATTAATTAATTAATTAATTAATAGTAGTAACCAATTTAAACTACAATGGATTGCAAGTGACAAATATAGAAACTGAAGAAACCTGCAGCTAACTACATTAATAAACTGAAAAATGCGACACTACAAAGTTACCCAAATCGGTTCACTAACAAAATCCGGTTTTTAAATGGTTTGAGCAAGGAAACCAGTTTTTAAGTTAAAATATATTAAATTAATTTGCATATCAATATCTGTAAAGAGCTTTGAAAAAAATTAGAAAAACAATTAAATGTCAATTATTATAAAAAAATTTGAATTCAAGACTTTGAAGTGAGATGTTAGTAGTTACATAAATTGTTGGACAAAAGATTTTATCTTTAATAGCATGAAAGAGATAGTCTCATAAAGAGAAAATAATTTGAACCTTAACTTAATTGATGAAAATTAAAGACACGATGAGTTCATTTTCTTTTACTTTTTTATCTAACTTGAGCACTTTTCAGTTTTCATTTATTAACCTCAAAACTGATTTTTTAGCCTAAATTATTCGTTCGACGTATACCATTTGGGTGTATATACGATGTGTAAATTAGGGGGTCGTATATACACCCCCAAATGGTATTTACAATGGTGTATATACGATTTGAGAGGGTGTATATACGATCCCTATAATTTTTTTGTTTTTTTAGTCAAATAATAATTAATTAAATAAATTAAAAAAATTATAATTATATATTTTTAATAAAAATAAATTAGAAATGAATAATTTAGGCCTGAAAATAGGTTTAGTGTGTAGTTCATTAACACATGATGATGTTATACGTCGAACGAATAATTTAGGCTAAAAAATCAGTTTTCCGCAACCTACTCCGATCGTAATGAAACTACAGCCATTAAATCCGAAAAAATCGGTTTACTATTTTTTATTAATTTTTTTAATTTTTCATAGTCTCCAAAAAAATTTAAAAAAATTGCATAAATTTATTTTGGTTTTGTTAGATTTTTAATGGTGTTTTTATAATTTTTTTTATTAGTTTCGACTCTTTAACGAATTTTTAGTAGCCTTTTATTAAAAAAAAATTTAAAAAAAATTAAATAAAATACAATTGAGTTCAGGAATTGAGTTCCTATCTTTAAGACTGTTGAGATTAAAAAAATAAAACGGTTTAATGATTTAATGAAAATTGAGACTCAAGTCTGCAAATACAAGAACATATCTTATTCAGAATGTTAACAGATAGACCGAAAAAATCTGGTCCATCCAAACTTTATAACATTAAATCAATGGCTCTAAAACCATTTTCCCATAGTACACAAGTAATTAATTATACTAGTGCATATGAAGGGCCCCACCTCTCTCAAAACTAGATTGAAGTTCATCTTCTGTTTTCTTTTTGAGTAGTAACCTTTTTTCTATATCTCCCCTAATTTTTCTCTATATCTCTCCTAATTTTTCTTAACAAATTTTTAGTAACCTTTTAGTAATATTTTTTTTAAAAAAATTTAAATAAAATACAATTTTTTTAAATACAAATCGTATATACATCAAGTGGGTGTATATACGATGTGTAAAATTAGGGGGTCGTATATACCCCCATCGAATGTATACGATTTGTATTTTTAATACAATGGGGGTACACTTTTATAGGGTCGTATATATGTATAAATACGATGAGTCTTTTTATAGGGTCGTATATATGTATAAATACATATATACGATTGGTGATTTTTTTTAAAAAAAAATACGTTTTGAATAAGGGTATTTTGGGGTTTTTAGGGGTATGTGGGGTAGATGGTGAAGTAGTGGGGGTAAAAAAAAAAGATGTTTTTTTTGTACCCCACCACTTCCCCATCTACCCCCACCAGCCCTACGAAAAGACTAAAATACCCTTAACAAAATTTTAAAACCCCAAAATATCCTATAGCTCCAATAATAATAATAATATGGGGGTCGTATATACCCCCCTCAAATCATATATACTCCATTGTATATACCATTTGGGGGTGTATATACGATGGCCAAATTATGGGGGGTCGTATATACCCCCATCTGATGTATATACGATTTGTATTTTTAGTACGGTGGGGGTACACTTTTATACTGATCAGTATATATGTATAAATACGATGGGTATTTAGAGGGGTCGTATACCCCACACGATGTATATAAGATTTGTATTTTTAATACGGTGGGGGTACACTTTTATAGGGTCGTATATATGTATAAATACGATGGGTATTTTTATAGGGTCGTATATATGTATTGATTGATGATATCTTTTTTTTAAAAAAAATACGTTTGAATAAGGGTATTTTTAAAAAAAAAAAACAACAAATTAAGCCATAAGGCTTAGGATCACTGCAACTGGAGGCCCAAACCAGTTGGCCCAATAGAAAGTGAAATAGAAAAGAAAGGGTTTTTTTTTACCCCCACCCCTTCCCCATATACCTCCACAGAAAAGTGAAATCCCAAAATGTCATTCTAAAAACGTATTTTTAAAAAAAAGTAAAATTGGCCAATCGTATATACACCTGGGGGGTGTATATACGACCCTTACATTTGGCCATCGTATATACACCCCCAAGGCGTATATACAATTGGCAAACCTCATTCTAATCGTATATACGCCTTGGGGGTGTATATACGATGGCTAAATGTAAGGTCGATATATACACCCTTGACGTATATGGTATTCCTATGGTATTTTATTTATTTTAAGTCAAATAAAAACTAATTAAGCCCTGAAAATAGGTTTAGTGTGTAGTTTGTTAAAACATTACGATGTTATACGTCGAACGAAAATCGGTTTTCGGGCAACATACTCCTATCGTAATGAAACCACAAGCATTAGAAGAGACTTCTTACGGGACAACGGTCTCAAAACTCCAAATTCCGTCGTTTACTATTTTTTACGTTTTTTTTTTTAATTTTTCATAGTCTCAAAAAAATTTAAAAAAATTTGTATAACTAAATTTTGGTTTTGTTAGATTTTTAGTGGTGTTTTTATAATTTTTTAGAGTAGTTTTTACTTATTTTGGACTTGCTAAGTCATTCACGCAAAAGCGCATCAGCGAGAGACCCATCAACAGCTTCACTTGGTATCAAATTCTTGAGAGATTGAGCTTAGCAATTTCATGTGCAACTTGGTTCGCTTTCCAATTAACCCGGGTAAACTGACATTGTTCAAAGGTTGTTTTAGGGTTTATTCTCTCCTGATAATTGTTTTCTGTATTGCGTCCACTATCCGATTCAGTGATCAACTAATTGTGGATTTGCATTGTTTGTGCGAAGAAAACAGCATCTCTGGCAACTAGGGCGTTTGGGGCAAAGAATTGAGAGGTATGTGCAGTCACTACTTTTCCTGATTAGGAGGCCTCCACTGTATTTGTATTTGTTCTGAAGCTCTTGATCCCCCTAGACCACCATTATTGTTGTTTTTATTAGCTTCAGCTCTTAGGTATTCTTGGCATTGAGATTCAGCAGCTATAACTAAACTAGTGTACCCAAGGGGTTAGGGAGTTAGTTGATCATTCAATACTTTCTCATTTCTAGTCTTCCAAATAGTCCATAGATAGAAGAATAGTTGAGTTCTCTTCAAAACTAGATTGAAGTTCATCTTCTGTTTTCTTTCTTTCTTTCTTTCTTAGTAACCCCACACACTCTCTCTCTTTTTTCTCTTTCAAATGGATACTACTGACTCAAATCCTACTCCTCCCCCGTTACACCGCTTACTTGAAGCCGATTCATCCACCTTAACATCCAAAACTACCGAATCAGTACCACAAGAACCGAAACCTGAATCACCAATTACTCAACAAGAAGAATCAGTCACCGATGCAAAAGGTAACATTTCAGAAGATGAAATTGTGGAAGCTAGCAATGTATCAGATTTAGAGATAGTCTTACTTTTGGAACTCAAAATCCTTCTAAGACAAACTCTGAAAGAAGAAGATCAATCCGAAGCTTCAATTTGGGGAGTTCCACTACTCAATGACAGAAGAAGCAATGAAGTTCTCCTCAAATTTCTAAGAGCAACAGATTTCAAGGTGGGAGAATCACACACAATGATCATCAACACTCTAAAATGGCGAAAAGAGTTCAACATCGACGCCGTTTTAGATGAAGAACTAGGTGATGGTTTAGATAAAGTGGTTTTCATGCAAGGCTGTTCAAGAGATGGACATCCTGTTTGCTATAATGTGTATGGTGAGTTTCAGAATAAAGAGCTTTATGATAAGGCATTTTCTACTGAAGAAAGAAGAGAGAGGTATCTTCGTTGGAGAATACAGCTTTTGGAGAGAATTGTTAGAAAAGCTGATTTTAATCCTGGTGGTGTTAATACTATATTTCAAGTTCATGATTTAAGAAACTCTCCTGGTCATGCAAGAAGTGAACACCGTAATGTTACTCAACAAGCTTTGCAATTAGTTAAGGAAAATTACCGGAATGTGTTGTGAAGCAGCTTTATATCAATGTTCCATGGTGGTTTCTTGCCTTATATACCATGATGAAACCGTTCTTGACTCAGAGGATAAAGAGCAAATTTGTGTTTGCAGGACCATCCAAGTCTTCTGCTACCCTTTTCAAGTACATTTCTCCTGATCAAGTTCCTGTTCAGTATGGTGGCCATGGTGGTACCTTGTTGCATTCTATAACACTTTCTGATGAATGATTTTGGATAAAGAGAAGTATGTGTGTCTGTCTGTCATAATTTGTTCAGTCAATTATTCATCTATAATATTTGGGGAGTTCATTGCAGATGGTTTTCTATGTCTTTATTTTATTTAATACTTTAGATAAACATTAATTTTACTAGCTAGTCTAAATTCGTTCTTTTAATTTCTGGTGATGGGCAATGTCAAGGAAGACAGTAGAACATGTAGTAATTGGAATTGGAGTAATGGAGTTGGTTTCTGATATTATTTATATTGCCATGTAGGACTAAAATTGTCTATGTATAACTATGTATAACTATGCTTGCACTCTGTCCATTATCAGAACTGGATTCTGCACTGGCTTGCAGGTCCTGAGGAGTTTGGTTCCCAAATTTTTGCTGTGCTTCTTTGGCAGGTCTGGTTTGCTAGGAATCAACTGATATTTAAGAATGTGGTCATTAATCCGATGCAGGTTGCTGAGGCTACTCTAAGTTTTGTCGATGAATTTAATGCTGCTAATAGGAAGCCTAATGTCCTTGTGAGCAGTGAGTATTCAACAGTGGGGAGAATATCTGTAAAGTTTGATGCTGCGTGCTATTTGAATGGTGGGACTAGTTGGGGATTAGTAGCGAGAAATCATGTTGGGAGAGAGAGTATAGAGGAATGAAGGAATAAAGTGATAAGTGAATATGGGAGCAGATCCTCTGCATTTAGAGGCGGGAATCGCACTATGCAGTTTCACTCTCGCACAGACCATTGGATCAAATGGGTCGCCTAAATTTGAGCAATCGAGGTAGTGTAACCGAGGTTAACTCACTCACCCACCTCCGGCTACACTACCTCGGTTACACTACCTCGGTTGCTCAAATTTAGGCGATCCATTTGATCCAATGATCGTGTAAGCGAGTGGAACCGCATAGTGCGATTCCCGCCTAAATGCAGAGGATCCGTTTCGTGAATATGTGTGGTGGACTTGGTTAGTTAGTATTTTGTCAAGTGCAAATTCACACACATGGTGAACTCTTTGATAATAAATAAAAGGTTGGTCGAGAAAAGGAGCCGGACTTTAAAGATGTGTAGCTAGGTAAGGGGGTGGGTGGTTGGATTGTACATGGGCAATTAATTTTCGTACCCCTAATCATCTCTCACACCCCATAAGTACCAAAATGCCTAAAATGCCCTGGCATTTAAAAGAAAAACGAACTAGGACCTACATAGAAAAAAAAATTCGGAATTAGCAAAAAAAGAGGTATTTCAGAAAATTTGGAGGTGAGTTTTAGGAATTAGCTTGAGAAAATTGGTATTTCCAGGTTCACAATTTTTGAAGCGGAATTATCTCTCGAAAAGGTAATTAGAAATTTTGTATTTTTAAATTAAATTATTTTTTGAAATACCTTTTCAGAGGTAATTCGGTTTTAAAATATGAACCGGAAATACCTTTTAAAAAGGTATTTCCAAATTTTTTTTTTTTTTTTTTTTTAACATTTGATTTTTTTTTAAATAGATGGTTATTACAGATTTAACAGGTGCCTTTACTACATCCGAGATATTTCCCACTCGTGATGCAATGACACGTTGGGTTAGATATCTTGGGAAAGCGAGCGGAGTCATTGTGGTTATTGTTCGATCGAGACGACGGAGAATGGGAAAGGAAAAAGAACAAGGTTCTTTATGGTTGTGAGAGACAGGGCACATACTGATCGAGTAGATGTTGGGTGTTCTATTTGGTAGACACAAGAGTTCGAAAAGATGTGGTTGTAGGTTTCGATTGAAAGCTAAACCAATGTTGCCTCCTAGTTCTGATTGGATGGTGAGAGTGGTGGATGGGATTCACAATCATGAGCCTCATAAGACTTTGTTTGGAGCAACTATATTTGGTAAGTTTAGCAAGGACGAGCGATCAATTGTTGGGGAGCATATGTCCTTGGGAGTGAAAGCATCCAAAAGTCTTGAAGCATTAAAGAACAAATTTAAGAACAACTTGAGCAACATTAGTCAGTTGTATAGAACCCGCGCCAATATTCGGAAGGGAAAGAGAGGTAATATGACTGAGATGCAGAGAGCTTATGACACGGATTCAGCGAACCATTACTTGTGTTGGACGAGACGACTTAAAGGTACTGATATTGTTGAGGAGATCATGTGGTCACATCCTGATAGTATTAAGTTATTGAGGATGTTTCCCACTGTTTTGATTATGGACTGTACCTTTAAGACCAACAAGTATGCATTGCCTCTGCTGGAGATTGTTGGTGTCACTTCCACTGAGTTGACATTTCCTGTTGCGTTTGCATATCTGTCTCATGAGCGTTATGATGACTACACGTGGGGTGCTGCAGAGCCTACGAGATTTGATGCTGTGTGATATTGCACTTCCTCAAGTAAGTCAATGCTAACTGACTTTAGTTTTTGCCATTACATAACTGTAACTCACTTTCCAGATTTCTTACATAGATATATTGACGACATTATCAATGTCGCGGGGGATGGAAACTGTGGCTTTAGATGCATCTCTACTTCACTAGACTGGTCGAAGCACAGTTGGCAGATCGTTCGGAATGATTTAATTAGTGAGACGGACTCCAACTGGTTTCAGTACGCACAGGTGATGGGTGACAATGTTCAGAACATTAGAGATTCATTAGTTGCTATCCCAAACAGACAGGAACAACCTATTGACAAGTGGATGACCATGCCAGACACAGGACATGTCATAGCTACTAGATATCAGAGACCCCTGGTTATGTTGTCGCCTCATGAGAACTGGACATTCTTCCCTTTGAGGGGAGATTGTGTTTCCAGTCAGAGTCAGTTGGTTTGTGTTGGGTTCATCCATAGGAATCATTGGATTCTTGTCAAGTTGAACCACACTAGCCCTATCCCTCCTGCACATCCTTCTTGGGGTCGATACGTCTCAGATGAAGCTAAATCGTGGCAATATCCATACGTTGGACGCATGCAGTTATGGTCTTCTTTTGTTCTAGATTATGTTACAATGACACCATATGATTATGTAGATATCACATCTTGATTGTTTATATAATTTTACATTATTATTTGTTGCTTTTTTTGTACACGTTAAGAGTCGTAGAATATTTAAATATGTCCACGTGTCAAAAAAAATCAATTAACGGATAGAAATAATAAACAAGTGTCAAAGAAATTTAATCGGCGAAAAAAAATATGTCCACGTGTCAAAAAAATTGAGAAACGGATAGAAATAATAAACTAGTGTCAAAAAGTCATTTTTAACACTAAAAACTTGTTTTTAGGCCACTTTGGTGTACAATTACAACTCGTAAATAATTTTGTAACTCTTTTTTAACCTTAATATCGTAGTATTATACTTTTCTACAAGTTTGTAATTTTTAAAAAAATTACAAAAAATTACGCATGGTAAAACTCGACTGAACATAGTTAAAAACTCATTTTTTTAAAGTAATAAAACATGTTTTTATACCACTTTGGTGTACAATTTACAAAGCAGTAAATAATTTTGTAACTCGTCTTTTTAACCTCAATATCGTAGTATTATACTTTTTCTACAAGTTTGTAATTTTTTTAAAAAATTACGCATGGTAAAAACTGACCAGAACATAGTTAAAAACTCATTTTTTTTAAAGTAATAAAACATTTTTTTATTTCATTACTAATTAACGGCCTAGATCTTGCCGACATCTTTTAACGATCTAGATTTTGCCGACACTTTAAAGGGTCCAGATTTTGCCGACCACTTTTCATCAACGGTGGAAATTCATTCAAGGGTTTCATTTTCCCCTATAAATACACCCTTCCATTTCACTTCTTTCACACACACAACACTCTCATGGATACTCTGAATACACAATACTCTCGTGATTCTGCACTCACTGCCCTTCACCATCAGGGCACAATCACAAACAGAGAAAATGGTGTCTATTTCGAGAGTCCAAACCCCATTTTATGCAAAGCTTAAGGGCGACATCACCTTTGAAGCTCACGAAAGAAAAATAACAACGAAGGTGCATTTGGAGGTGATTTGAGCGAGAAGTCACCGGATCATTTATCGCTACCCAACTATGGGCGATAATAATCGTGTTCAGTGGTCCACCATGGATGTGAAGAACAACGATGACGTTCGAGTGATGATGGACACTTTTGACATATTTCAGATGCGGAGTCCTATTGTTTGCTGGTGTTTTTAGCAAACAATCACTAGTTTTCAATATTAAGACTGTGAGATCAAACTAGAAAATCTCTTTGACAATTGCCTAGAAGTTTTGTGTCTTTTAGCGTGCGTAAGAACAGAAAATAGGAGAAGGAGATAGTTTGAAAGCAGAATGAAAACAAGAAGTGCAACAAACGTAAAAAACAAGTAAAATTTGCATTAAAGTGAAAGAGAAAAGAAGTTGGTACACCAACACGTACAATGTAATCTGATTCACTCTTGTTTCGCTTTGGCTTGGAAGTTGAGTTTCACAGAGTTTTTGTAAAGATGTGGTGACCCCGTTTTCCTATTACAAGGGAGTATTTATACTCTCAGATACAATCGTGGGCAAGCACGATAACCACTTCCTAAAAACTAGGGAAATAACCGCCCACTAACTGCTGCTCCTTGCGTTTCGACCAGCTCGTCGTCGAAGGATTTGGCGAAGCATTGGACCCAGTTTTTGTCGAATAACTGGGCCTTCTCTTGTCGAAGGTTTTAAGACCGCCGTAGCTTGAAGAACTAAGTCTGTCGAAGTTTGCTTGCATTGTCGCGACTTTGGTACAACTTTATCGTTGACTTTATGGTACATTGACTTGAACATTGACCGCGGCCCACATAATACTATTAAATGTGCGATCAACACCATTTAAAGCTTAATTTAATGCCCCTTGCCGAAATTTTGAGGTAACAGATTGCCCCCAAAAAATGTTTTTTCGCGGAATAAGGAATGGAGGGAAGAAAAGGCATTTTTTGAATCTTCGCATGCAATGGTCATTTCTACCGCCTTTTTGCGTTTCAGCGGTGGTCGAAAAGACAACCATCATTACTTGCGGGTAAAACGAACGAATCTCATTGGCACACGTTGCATAGTTGGTGGGCCATCACGTCTCTCAAACGTCGCGAACGCATGCGAGTTATGGCTTAACGTGCCAATAAGCGTAGCTTCCCAACATATATAAAGCGGCTACAACCTTTCATATTCCTCTTTACTCAGTTTGAACTCTTGTGAAAACTATCTGTATTCTCCATTCTCTGCGTTTTGCAAAAATCCCCAAAATCACTAAAGTTTCAAACTTTCATTCCTTCCTTTCAACCTACGCTTGAATCTCGTCTCGCATTTGCTTTTATCTCTCATGGCTTCCTCATCTGCTGCTGAATGTTCAACGAAGAACGATGAGACCAACAGACCTAAAACCCTCGATGGCTTTGTTGATGAGCCTGATATTCGCGATAGTCGAGCAGTTCACTGGCAAACCCAGGTATTGATTCCTTCTACTAGGGTTTATACTCATGCATATCTAGGTCCTCTTCCTAATACCCTTTTAGAGAGAACATCAAGTCTACGAAATTTTTCCTAGTCATGCACTGTCTTCACCCTGAAATTTTCACCAAGACCCCTTTTCATTTAGAATTTACGAGCAGTCCTTCCGAGTCTTTAGAGTGCGCTCCCAGGCTCGACCAATGATTTACATAGATTGGCTCGACAAGGTAGAGAGGCTAAAAGGCCGATATCTGGAAAAAACAAGGTATTTTTGACCTTATCCGATTATCTAGGTATGGGCCTAAGTATGACAAGACCTTGATATTGGCATTTTGCTATGCGATTTACGGATTGTGCCACTCATAGTCTTCACTGAGATGTGGCATGCCGACTCCCACTTTACTAGATGTTCTTTGCCATCACCGGTCCGAAACCCTTAGGTGAGACTTTTGACCCTGCCAATCCTGAGTATGTATACCCATTCACTTTCAATAATGCTACTTTTGCTCCTTACATCACAGAACACCACAACCGTGACAATGACACAGTGTCTGCTAAAGAACACGTAGCCTTCTTAACCCTTTGGTTATCTCTTTTTGTTTTCTGCACCCGTTCACTCCAGGTTTCTAAAACCTATATTCCACTGGCAGCCCAACTCCACGAGAAAGAAAACATTAATCTTGCCAAGCTGTTGTTGGGTTCTCTCTATCAGGAACTTGACAACGCTGTCTTAGAACTGAAAGAAGATGAACCTACCAACAAGTTCTTGGCCTCTGGCCCATTGTGGCTATTTCAATTGTGGCTGCTAGCCACCTTTGAGTCTCGACTGGGTTTGTTCATCCCTAAGTCTGTTCACCCAACTTTGAAGTCTAGGAGGACTGAAGGTATTCGACTAGCTCAGTTGAAACCCAAACAGATAAACATCCCTCCAGAAGAATCCTTCGAAATTCACTTCGACATGTTCCTGAAGTGCACCAGTTTCGTAGATTCTATGGCTCCTTTTGTGCAAAGGCCTTTTGGTCCAACTTGGTTTCGACAACCATTTCCCTCTTCTTTACCGTCGAACAAGCCGAGAAGAGATTGCCCCAAATCGCAAGCCTACCTCTCTCCCGCTATTCTTTCTACCAAAGCTTACCGGGCAAAGCTAAATAGAGCCGGGATTAAGAGATACTTCCCAAGTTATTCTGCCAGACAGTTTGGCCTTTGTCAGATTCGACCTGCGCCAGTATGTTTTCATAGGCGAGAATTTTCGAACCTGGACTCGTGGCGACCTACAAACACGCCTTCAAGAAATTCCATTATAGGGCCATGAGTTTGAGCCCTCAAATTCAACCCCGATTCTCATGTACTAAGGAATTTCATGAATGGTGGACTAATTACTATACCACTGCTGCTGGAGAGGCTATTGAGACCTTTTCAGAAAACATTATGAAGAAATTGGTGGCAGCCCTTCCTTCGAACAACCCAGGTATTTACTTCTTGATACCTAGATCTTCCTGAGTCTTGAACGTCTGTAACTTAGTTTTATTTCTGTTTTCTTACCAATGTTTTTCGACGTCAGGTCAACCTGCACCCAAACTGAAGGCCAAAGCAAGCAAGGCTACCACAGCACCATCTCCTCCAGCGACCAAGAAATCAGTGGACACGCAGTCTATTCCAGACATTGTCCTAAAGAAGGTATGTTGCCATTTATTCGCTCCAAGTTACTTTTGATTACGACTTTTACTCATGTCGAAAACCTTCATCGTAAAACAACCGAGTGCAAAATCCCCAACAAAGCCAAAGCTAAAAGGAAAATGGTCCTTCCTGAAGATGAGGTACTATACTCTTGCCTTGTTAATCCGTCGAAATTTCTCTTCCCTTCGTCATTCACTTTCCTGTCATAACCCAAATTCTTTTTTGCAGGACACTGAAAGTGATGATAACATCCCCCTCACTCAGAGGGCGAAGAAAAGAAATCTCCCTGAGATTCAAAGGGAAGCTCAAGGCATCATCATCGATGAGACTCCTGAACCACCTTCTTCTCCTCCAATCAAGAGACTTAAGGTACAAGAGGTAAACTCCCTTTCGACATCAGTTTAGACCTCTTCGATCTCACCTTTCCAATTTTTAACTTAAACAATACACCTTGTTGTGTATAGGTGGGTGGACTGCTCGTGAACAACCCTGAAGTCCAGTCTATGGTTGAGGCCGATGCGAGTTGTCGCCTCTATGCTCCCTTTTCCTTCATCTCCTCGGTGCAATCACAAGAAGAGATTTTCCAAGCATTGGAGAACCCCGCAATTCCCATCTTCGACGAGCTTGCGCCAAGTCCGGAAATGTCGAACAAGAGATCGTCGTCAAGAGAATGCTCTGTTATGGAGGAGGCTACTCCAACTACTCGGTAGTGTCGAGCAGGGAGGTCGTTGTTGGAGAAACCGCCAAGTTCCGTAACTTACTATTCCAACAACCGAAGGACGAAGTAGCGGCTCCTCCGTCGAAATTCACGAAGCAAATATGGTCGATCAAGAACCAGAGGAGCCTAGAGTAGAGGTAGCTGCGAGATCAGGTGTTTTCGCAAGGAGTCATCCAACAACATCATCCCGATCAAGAAGCGGGCCGAGTTAAAGAAGGCAGATCCTCGCGACTTTGAAGATTATGTTAAGCCTCAAGAGAGCTCGTCGAGCCGTTTGGTTTGCGATTCCTCAAACAATTCTCTCGAGTTCTATCAACCAAGAGGCGGTCGAAAGCCCGCTTTGCGATTGAAGACGAAGGTGTTAGAAGGGGACTTGGTGGCAACCATCGAGCACGACTCATCCGTGTATCTTGAGGTAAAATCCTCATCCGTAAGATCACCGATTAGACCCTCCTCCAAATGTCCTTGCGTTCTTCATGGAATTTGGCCCTATTTTTGAGCAACTTTCTCTTACGATCAACCAACGGGCCGACTACCTAAGCGCAAGATTCAAGAGACTCAACTCTGCGAGGTGGAACTCGCTCTCTTAAAGTGATCAAGTCGACATCGAAGCCCTCGAGGCCCAAGCGACAATGATGAGAGAGAGCAATCATTTGAATGGGGCGCAGATTGCGCGCATTGAGGAAGACATAAAGACCCTTCAACTCAAATTGTCTAATGCTAAGCATCGAAGAGCACGGTCGTCGAACGCATGAGTGCCGCTTCGCCGTCCACCAAAACTACCAAAGCAAAGCGGCTATAGAGCACTTGGAGAAGATTGACAAGCACCAAGCTATTCTCACGATCTCGACAAGGAGTCAGATCTTCTCGACACCTCCATTTCTCTAAGTGTTAGCATCATGGAGAGGCACAAGGCTACCTTGTCGACCTTCTAAGACTGTAATATCTTAGCCTTCTAAAAATGGCTGTGTAACTTTAACAATTTCTTTGTACATTGCCATTTATGAGCAACTTTGATTTACTTATAATTGCTCGATCTTTATTTCAGTTAACATTGGCTTGTATCGTTTTAAATACTTGCCATTTATTCTAAAGGTCCTATTTTCGTCACCTAACTCTTCGATTTCATAAGCGCCATTCGAAAAGCAACGCAACACGCGAAATGGGCCTTCCCACCCTGGTGACCATTTGCCTAAAACTCTATCTTTTTTGTCCATAGGTAATAGGACTTTCCACACTAACTCCCCTTCCTCAAAGGTTTTTAACTTAACCTTTTTATTGTAAGCTTTAGCTACTCTTTCTTTCTGTCGAATAAGCATTTCTAAAGCTAACAACCTCTCTTCGTCTACATCAACCAACTCATCAATCATCATATTCCAATAATGATCAAAAGGAATTTCACATTGTTTTGAATCCTTGTTGGATCAGTAAACAAATCTCGACTGTGTAACACCGCATCATGCCCAAATGTTAACTTTTGTAGGGAGTGGTGTTTATAGACTCTTTAGGTGAAGTTCGACAAGCCCATAATACTTGGTCGAGAGAAGCGTACAACTTCTAGGCTTACGTCCAACATGCTTTTAATCAAATTAATAATGATTTTATTGGCAGCCTCTACTTGACCATTGGCTTCAGGCGTAGTATGGCGTCGAAGTCAATAACTTGAAACCGATTTCAAGTGAAATCTACCATTTTTCGACGAGTGAAAAGCGGTACCAGTCCGTAGTAATGGTTTTCGGAATTCCATATCTATAAATGATATGATTTTGAATAAACCTCATCACTGCTTCTTGATCTACATTGGCTAAAGGTATTGCCTCTACCCATTTAGTAAAGTAATCAATCCCTACTAGAATGTATCTGTGGCCTTTCGACGAAGTTGGTTTTATTTCTCCAATCACATCTAAAGCCCAACCCCTGAATGGCCAAGGTTTCACTATAGAATGCAACTCATTTGCAGGCACGTGTTGTATTCCAGCATGTTTTTGGCATTCTTGGCAACCTTTGGCGAATTCTATACAATCTTTCAGCATAGTTGGCCAATACATTCCTTGTCGAAATAACAACCATTTCATTTTGTGGCCTACTTGATGTGAGCCACATGCTCCACTATGTGTATCGAAGCGCCAAATATGCCTCGTTTTCACTAAGACATTTTAGTAGCACCCTTCGGGAGTTTGTTTATACAATTCGTTTCAATTAACACATAGCTTAGAGCTCAGACTTTACTTTTTGTTAGTGTTCCTGTAGGATTTTGCAAATATTCTACAATGGGTTTTCGCCAATCATCATCAACCATATTGTCAATGGCAAAAATCTCGCCAAGTCAAGATCGTCGAAAATGTGACGTTCTTCGACGCTTCATTTCGATTGTATTTATTGCCCCCGGTTTTGGTGTTGACAATATCGTCGAAGGAGTATTGTAGAGAGAGTCTTACGAGATTAATTTATCTTTTATCTCAATTAACTCTTCTAGGCTTCGCTCGATACTTTGTAACCAGAAGCAATTTGTGCCAGTTCATTTGCCACGTGATTTTCAATTCGTGGTAAATGTTCTAGGTGAACGAATGTAAACCTTTTTAGCAAAGTATTGGCAATAACGAAATATTTAATAAGATGCTCATTAATACATTTGTACTCTTTAGTCAATTGTTTGACCACTAGTTGAGAGTCACCTTTTATTTCGACATAACTTGCCCCCAATTCGAGTAAAATTTTAAGGCCTACTATTAAAGCCTCATATTCAGCTTCATTATTTGAGCAAGAATCTCGAATTTTAAACTTATACTTCGTTGGAGTATTTTACGGAGAGACAATCAAAATTCCAATGCTCGTTTCCATTCTTATGGCTCGAGCCATCAAGTATAATTTCAAGGACGCACGTCTAATGAATGTATTTCACATTCGACAACGAATGGTTCGCTATAAAATCAGCAACCACTTGTCCTTTAATTGATTTAAGGGGTTGGTAAGTTAAGTTGTACTCTAGCAAAGCTAAAGCCCATTTGCCAATTCGACTATGCAACATTGGTTTTGACAACATATGTTTAATAACGTCAAAATGCGAATAAACATAAACATCTCTTGATTTTATATATTGCTTCAATTTTGTACATGAAAAATACAAGCAAAGGCATAGTTTCTCAATTGGACTATACCTAGTTTCAAAGATCAATCAAAACCCTACTAAGGTAATAAATGGGTCTTTCGACACCACTATCATCCTCTTGCGCTAGCATGCTACCTATTGTGTTATCGTAAGTCGCTACATACAATTTCAAACAATTTATTTCCAATAACGAGCAATAAAATTGGTGGCTTGACCAAATAAGACTTGATTGCGTCGAAAGCATCCCGTGAACTTGCTCCCACTTGAATTCATCTTCTTTCTTCAATCTCGATAATGG
Source organism: Oxytropis ochrocephala (assembly GCA_020916435.1). Lineage (NCBI taxonomy): Eukaryota > Viridiplantae > Streptophyta > Magnoliopsida > Fabales > Fabaceae > Oxytropis > Oxytropis ochrocephala. The sequence goes on from CM037095.1 coordinate 32,067,521, forward strand.
CGAAAAACGCTTGTGTTTTGCCACTTAGATTTGAGATGAATCTTCAAGGAAATTGATTTTTCCTAGTAGTAGGATCTTGCATTCTTTTTTGGTCGAAGGAGCCTTCGTTTCCATAATTGCTTTAGTCTTATTTTCGTTGATCTCTATGCCTTTCTTGTGTACTACAAAACCCAAGAATTCACCGCACGCATACGAAAGCACATTTGGTTGGATTCATTTTCAATCCATATTTCCTCATTCGTTCGAAAGAACGCGTCGAAGATGGTCTAAATGACCACTTTACGAGGATGACTTAACCACCACATCATCTATGTACACTTGCATAAAATCATCAATAAAATCGTGAAACATAGAATTCATTGCCCTTTGATAAGTGGCACCAGCATTTTTAAACCAAAAGGCATGACCACCCATTCATAAACACCTAATGCCCCGGACATCGAAAAGCGATTTTGACACGCCGTCTCTTCGGCAATAAAGATTTGATTATACCGAGTAGCCATCTAGCAAACTGAGATAATCAAACCCTGCTGCCGAATCTATTAGCATTTCTGCTACGGGCATAGCGTATTCATCTTTAGGTGTTGCATTATTTAAATCCCTAAAGTCTACGCAAACTCTAAGTTTTCCATTCTTTTTCATTACTGGAACTATATTGGCTAACCAATCAACGTACCTGGCAGTTCTGATGAATTTGCTTTTGAACAGCCTTTCTATTTCCTCCTTGATCTTAGCCAATATTTGAGGAGCAAATCTTCTTGGCGTTTGCTTTCATCGGCTTCTTCCCCGGTCGAATGGGTATTTGTAATTCCACCACACTCGACTCAAACCGGGCATTTCATTTGTACTCCCAAGCAAAGCAATCCTTGAACTCCTGCGAAGTGAAATGACTTGGGTTACGGCGGCGTCAAGATGTGCACTAATATAGGTTGGCCTTTTGATCAAGCCATCTCCCAAATCCACCTCTTCGTTGGATCTTGAGCTTGCATGCGCTTTGTAGAATCTCTCTAGGTCTTTTTCAAAACCCAATGGTTCGTCGTCATAAATGCAATCCAGCTTTGTCATTTATGACTTCACCATTTTCTTCAGATGAAGTTATGGCTTCGGCGACCATTGTTTGTTGATTTAACTCGGCTTCCAAAGCCGTTTTATTTTATTTTTCGGCCATGTAGCCGTAATTCTATCCTAAGCCATCGGTGCGACATCTTAAACCTTCTAAGAGTCGGTGTCCCATCCTCGTTGGGGTAGCACGCCTCGAGGATAGACATTGGCACCTTCTATTTCCTCTCTTTCCCACACAAAACCATGTGTTGGGTATAAGTGAATGGAGGAAAGCACATTATCTGAGGATATGTATGCTTGGCTCGAAGATGAACATGGCGCAATGTTCGCCATTTGCTTCTCAAAATTCTCCCTGGTGACGTTGTTTACGTCAGCAAGGAAATAACTCGTCCGCTTCGACGCACTGCGGACCATCATCATCCTCCACATTACCAGTTTTTGGTGTAGGCTTCGAGGCGCAGCTCCTACGCCATGTATCCACTCTCTCCCGAGGAGTAGATTGTAGCTTGCTTTTGATGCTATAACAAAGAACGTGGTGGTTCTTCTTACAGTACCTACCACCACCTCTACCTCGACAGCTCCCAACGACCTGCCAGATTTCCCCTCATAATTGGTTAGCATAATGTTATGAGGTCTAAGGTCTGTATCAAACAAACCTATTGTTTTCAGCATGGCCTGAGGCATCAAGTTAACCGCACCCCTCCATCGACCCAAGATCTTGTTAATGCCTACGCCATTAACTTTTGCTTGGACATATAAGGGCTTTCAAATGATCTCGCGATACCCCTCGCGGCCTCTCGAAAGTGGCCATTTGTTCTCTACGCAGACCATTGTTCATGACATAGTAGCATGCGGCTTGTGGTTAGCCATATCCCCAATGAAGTCCTCTTCGACGCCATTTGGGATCAGAATAAAGATCGCACTCACTCGGCAAAATGGATACCACGTTGTTGCAGACACGTCGAAGCTAGCCTCGTAGTCGTCGAAATCGATGTGACATCTTCGTCCATGTCGAATGAAGCACTTTTCTTCTTTAAAGTCATTAATGAGAGGAAAATCCTCTCCATAGCGAGCCTTCTTGGTTCCTCTATAACAATAGATTTCCCCTTTAGCCTTGTTTCCAACCCTCACTTGATTGGCGGCTCCTATACTTATCTTTGTGTTCCCCACGGTTTAGGAGTTACACCCTTAACCGTTTTTGGCGTTGGCTCGTTAGCAACTGCGTTGCCTTCTTTTCGAGCTACCGTATCGACGCCATTGGGTCTTCGTCATGGGGTTCTTCCCCTTATAATTATTTTTATAATTATACTTTGAGGCCTCACCGTGATTGGTTTGGCCGTTCGATCTGATGAAGCAAACATTTTTGTAGTGTCTACATCCGGCGTGTATCCACTTCTCATTTGATGGATCTGTTCTTGGAAAAAATGGTTTGGCGAGAGGAGACACAAAAGACAAACTCCTTCTACACTACACCTTGCCAAAGAACTGCGGCTTACTTGTCGAAGCCCCCGCTTGAATTCTTCACCTTGTAAGGAAGGTCTCTCTCTCGAAAGTGAAATTTGGCCTCTTACTTGGCCATTTCCTTTTCGGGGTGGTCGAACTTCGCAAAGATTCGACGCGCTCTAGCCGCTTCTTTGTCAAACACAAAGATCGCACCTTGGACATAACATGACCTCAGAGCTCAATTTACACCGATTCGGGAAGTCTATCGAGATCTTCCTCACCTAGTGGTACACAGATTGTACCTTTTCTTCGTATTCTTCTTGAGTAATCATTTGCACACCTCACTCTTTTGAACAACACTTTTGATTTTTCAGCAGGAGGTTTGGTAGACTTAGGAGAATCCACCATTTTTACGTCTACCATATTGATACTCATCTCAATTGGTTCCGCATACATCGCCTCCACTTGATGGAGGGGGTCAGCATCAATCTGCATCGGTGCTTTATTCTTTTTATCTCCAAACTTGAGTCTTCCTCTTCAATCGTCAACCATATCCACGAAAAAGAACACAACGGTCGGTTGCATGTCCCAAAAAAATTATGAAACTTACAATAACCCTTTTTCTTCCTCTGTTCGAGAGGAGGAACTTTCAGGCCGTTTGGCACTATTATTTGGCCATCAGTTACTAGCAAATCGAAGATCTCATCACATTTAGTCACATCAAAAGTGTACGTCTTAGGCACAAATCTATCGTTTTTAGGCTCTACAGATTACTCCCATTTGCGAGGCCTTAATAATTTGCAAGCATAAGGAGGACCGGGCTTAAGTTCACCACGTCTATCTCCTCATTCGACATCACCGAATGCGAAGTCGAATTGCTCGTCTACATAGGCTATCTTTTCTTTTTGTGAAAACCCACCGAGTTTTCTTTTTATTGTACTTATTCACTCTAGCCTTTTCCTCTTTAAGCCTTTCGACTTGTCGAAACTCTATCGGCTAGTTGGGCCATGTCTCTCAAATGAGGCGTATCCAATTTCTTTCGAATTGAATAGTCAAGGCCTCCCGCACCATTTCGACAAGCTCATGTTCGAGCACTTGTGTAAAACATCTTGCCTTGAAGAACTGAATCTATTCAAATACTCATCGATAGCCTCGGTACTTTACGTCGAACACCGCCAATTCTTTAAGGCTAATCTTCGATCGCCCATGTAGAATTGCTCATGAAACGCCTTTTCTAATTGCCCCCATGTGTATATGGAACCGGGGGTAGAGTGGTAAACCACGTAAAGGCATTTTTAGTTAGAGAATTTGGAAAATACTTCATTTTCAAACTCTCATTTTGAGCTATGTCTCTCTGCCTCGATCATGTAGGGCAATATGCTCGACGGTGGACTCATTGGTATCACCCCAAACTTAGTGAATTTAGGGATTTTCCAACCTCTTGGCAATTGCGCCGCAAGATATACTCACACGGGCGATATGAAATTAGGCCTATGTAAACCTACGTTAAGGCCATTTTGCGCCATTATGGTTTCGACCAAAGTGGCTATGTTGTCTTGAGCGCAAACATTATTTTCGTTGCACTTGTCGAACAACTTCATCAGCGTTTTGGTTTCGATTCACCATAACTACTTGAGGATGTGGTTACCCACCCCTTCCTTGTTGTTCGCCCATAACCTTGCTTTGAGCGGCGATCCGATCTCGTGGGGTGTTAGGCATATTGTTCCCACAATTTGGTAAGCGCTCGTTGTTTCCGTAGGAGCCCCAAAGAAATCGCAATCCTACCCATTTGGTGCGCTAACATCGATAATCGGTATTTGTGTTACGAATCAAAGATTGAACACGGTGCATCGATTTGTTGAGTCGGCGATATTAACCATGTCATGATTGCTTTCGTCCACTTGTTGTCTTAATGCCAACAAGGACGCATTGGTTAATGCAGAGGATTTCGACCAAGTACACCCTCGGAAGAAGCGTGTGAAGGAGAAAAGGTCGACACATGTGGCATTCCAAAGTGGGCATGCCATATACCCTGAAAAAGGTATGGTGGTAGACTCATATTTTGGAAACGTGTTTCAAACTATTCCCTGTTGCCACATAAGGACTCGAAGGAAGTCCTACGCTTTGTGGCAAGGCCATGCAGACGATGTCGAACCAACATTGGTCATTGACATCGTGGGAAGCGGTTATTGATGTCACCGGGGCGTAGTCCCGCAACATTTCCACCGCTTTACGTTGGCGAGAATCTACCGTTGTTCCTTGCACTTGTGATATCACAGGGCTGGAACTAGAGGCGTTGTTAGAATTGGTACGTACCATTCTACCACTCCTCAAGTGCATACAAAGTTATACACTTAACAGAAACGACACAAAATAACTGGCAAGGGTCCCACGTGGCGTGCCAATTTGTTTCTTTGGTGTTTTTAGCAAACAATCACTAGTTTTCAATATTAAGACTGTGAGATCAAACTAGAAAATCTCTTTGACAATTGCCTAGAAGTTTTGTGTCTTTTAGCGTGCGTAAGAACAGAAAATAGGAGAAGGAGATAGTTTGAAAGCAGAATGAAAACAAGAAGTGCAACAAACGTAAAAAACAAGTAAAATTTGCATTAAAGTGAAAGAGAAAAGAAGTTGGTACACCAACACGTACAATGTAATCTGATTCACTCTTGTTTCGCTTTGGCTTGGAAGTTGAGTTTCACAGAGTTTTTGTAAAGATGTGGTGACCCCGTTTTCCTATTACAAGGGAGTATTTATACTCTCAGATACAATCGTGGGCAAGCACGATAACCACTTCCTAAAAACTAGGAAATAACGCCCACTAATCGCTTTGCTCCTTGCGTTTCGACCCGGCTCGTCGTCGAAGGATTTGTGAAGCATTGGACCCGATTTTTGTCGAATAACCGGGCCTTCTCTTGTCGAAGGTTTCCGCAGACGCGCCGTAGCTTGAAGAACTAAGTGCGTCGAAGTTTGCTTGCATTGTCAAGATCTGGTACAACTTTATCGTTGACTTTATGGTACATTGACTTGAACATTGACTAAAACCACATAATACTATTAAATGTGCGATCAACACCATTTAAAGCTTAATTTAATGCCCTTGCCGAAATTTTGAGGTAACACCTATTCATTTGTATGTCGAAACCGGAAGATAGTTCGCGAGGTCCTTCGGACGTCTCCAACCACCATCTAACTAGTTTCTACCATGTTTTTATTTTCGTTTGTTGTTGCGTTATGTTATTTTTTTTCATCAATTTCATGTATTGTATCGTTTCGTGATCAAAAACGCGTCTTTAATTAATTTTAATTTGTTTTTAATTAATTTTTTTTGGAAATACCTTCAAAACTAGGTATTTAGGTAGAGAATAAAAATATTTCGAAATTACCAAAAATTGAGGTAATTCGGTTCACATTTTTGAACGGAATTACCTCAATTTTGCAATTCGAAATCCTTTATCCTTAGGAATTACCAATTCGCTCGGGTAATTAGAAATTTTATATATTCTGGTGGCATTTTTGTCCAAAAGCGTATATTATGGGGGTGTGCTTGATAATTAGAAGTACGAAAAATAATTGCCTTGTACATGCATGTGATTAATTAATCCAATAATGTTATTTGGACAAAAGAATTAGACAGAAACTAACTTACAATATCAATTAACCAAGTTTTTTAGGTTATTAACTAAGTGATCAATTAACCAAGTTTTTTAATCTATGCCTCAAAAACTGTGAAAAAATAGGTTGGTTAATGGTCTAAAAAATTTGGTTAATTCATGTTGTAAGTTAATTTTTGTCTATTTTTGGTTGAAATTTTTGGCTACATAACATTATTGTAATTAATCTGACAAAGTAAGACATAATAAATGGATTGGCTTAAAGTTGAGAAACAAAACGTATAAACAATGAATAGATCCCTATAATAACAATAAAGATATTTGTACAAAAGTTTTCAGCTAAATACAGTCAAATAACCAACCTACAATACCAATTAACCAAATTTTTTAGACTATTAACCAAGTTTTTAGTGAATAGCCTAGAAAACTGTGAAAATACAAGTTGATTAATTAACTAAAAAACATGGTTAATTGGTATTGTTGGTTGGTGTTTGACTATTTTTGGCTAGAGATATTTGGCCGAATAACATTACTCCTATAATAAATTCAATGCAGGGTTATCAAAGGATGCTCAAATATAAAAAACGAAACACAATATCAAAACACAATGAATTGCCAACCAGTGTTTTAAAAATCGGCTCGGACCGGCCCGACCGGGAACCGATGGGGTCTGCGGTTCGGTTGGATAGTTCAATCGGATATGCCATTAATTCGGTCAAACTCGGCCGGTCAACTTTGACTCGGCAAGGTTTTTAATTTAAATTATTTATAATGTTCAGTAAATGTGTAAGACTTGGGGTTCAAACCCACGCACCTTTGGCAAGGAGATTGAGGCGCTACCACTGTACCAAGGCTAATGTTTGTTATTCTTGTCAAATGTTTTTTATATAATGCATGCCGTATATCAAGGAGAAAGCGTACAAGCATGGTGTCTTCGTTTTTTTTGACCAAAAGCATGGTGTCTTCTATATATATTATTTGTAATTATTATTACTATTATACTCTTTCTCACAAACAAGTCAACAACTCTAAAGAAAAAGTCAATAATTCAAAGTATTATTTTTTCATAATATATATTTCAAAGTTTTATTGTCTAAATATTTTTGAAATTTTATTAATTGGGACCGGATTATGGTCATGCGGTTTAACTGTCGACCCCTCAGTCCGACTTTTGACCCAGTGACTCAGTACCTTAACCGAGTCGGTCACCGATCCGAGTTTTAAAACATTGTTGCCAACGGATAAAGGCCGAATTTATATTGCATTAAAAAAATGAATGGGGCTAACAAAATATTCATGTCATAAAATATTTTAATAAATTGTTTAGTAGAATATTTTTAAAAAAAACACAAAATATAACAACTATATTATAGGGACATGAAGACTCTAGAAGGCTCTAGATATTTTATATTTTTATTTTCTTTATCTATTTTGTTTTTGAAAGAAATAAAATATGAACGGTGTGTGCTTATACTTTAGGTTGTATGAGACCATTTTAGCTAGTATATATCTACTTCTCTAGTTCTGCTCTGATTCTTTTTTTTTCTTTCTTAAATTCATTCTCATGATTGCTTATTACTAGTAACACCCATGTTTCATGTAATTAACCTTCTTTTTCTTTTTTTTTTTTTTTTTTTTTTACTTTTTACTACTAAATATTATCTGTTTTTATGCCCTCCCCATTTTTATTTTTTTATCTTTGTAAATAGTTTCCCATTTGTTATCAATTTTTATGTTAAAAACGTTTAAAAATTATTTTTTGTACCTTACGCATATAATTTAGATTCATTTTATTTTCTTCGCATTTTAAAAAAAAAATCAATTTTTTAAAAAAACTCATTAAAAATTGTCCAAAGTAATGCAATTAGCTAAAGCACATATTTGAATATTGAAGAACGTTCGAACAAACATTATAATAAGGACAAATTGGAAAGTTGGTCCAAAAAAAATATGTATTGGAAAAAATAGAAAGGAATTATAACATTAACAATAAAATAATGAATAAAAAATGTAATAACTTATATAAAAAACTAAACATATTATGTGAAAGTGACGCTTAAAAGTTTTAAGCAGAGACGCTTACAAGTTAAGTAGAGTAATTGTAACAGTCAAAAGTAGAGTTAGAGACTCTATTATCAAAATAAATATTGCCGAATTCATTTAGAGTAAAAATTTGTTTTTAAAAGAAAAACAAAGATTGATGTGAACTGTGCCATCTACAAGAAGCCATTGGTATAAATCAGGTATCTTTTCTGCGCGTAATTGCACAGATAATCCCTCGAGTCAGATAAAATCACAATGAACAGTAAAAGTCTCCTCAAGAGTTAACACACATCAGTATGCCCAACGTTTGTATTTGATATGCACAAAACGCATTTTAATGTACATAAAAAGAGAACGGAAATACAAAATATATATTTTTGGCAAAATACCATCTGAGGTCCCTTAACTTATTTTCAGTTTTCGATTAGGTCCCTTAAGTTTTAAGCCTAACGAATAGGTCCCTTAACTTTTAAAATCATTACACCGTTATCCCTTTTTGTAATTTTTTTATTAACAGATTGCTAAAAATGAACATGTGATCATTAAGTGTGTCACTGTCAATTATTATTTTAATTATGTGGGTGTATATGCTTACGTGGTAGCTGACTCATTATTATTTTAATAATTTTTAATTAAAAATAAAACAAAAGGCTTCTTGTTCATTCATCTTCTTCAAACACTCTCAATTACAAACTCAGATCTTAAATCAAAAACCCAGATCTTCAGAAATGAAATGAAAATGAAATGAAACAAATGCAAAAATGATGTAGATTAAGAACGAAATACTGGGCTTGGCCCAACCGCAGATATCCAGACCCGATCTAACATGAGGAATGAGTCAACGATCCTAATTGAAGCATCGTATCCAATGGCACTTATCGACACCACTGCTCTATAAATACGGCTGCACCCCTTCATTCCCAGGTATGTTCTCATTCTGAGCATACCTCTTCAATTCCCTTGCTTTCTTATGCATCAGAGTGTCTGCAGGTATCACCCCCGACGTACTCAAGCGAGCAACCTCGGAGCGTCAGACGTATATCTCCATCCAACCGAACACTACAAGAAAAGCTTGTTTTAGTCACCAGCAATTGCCACAGAGCTTATTCCGTCAGTAATTTGCCACGGATTTTGATAACTCATATTTATATGAGTTACTTATACCTCTAATCATTAAATTAAGTAAGTTCTCAAGTAATATTAGTATAGTATTTAGTGTATTTATGTGAATATTAGGAAAGGAAGGGCTAAACACTGCTTTGTTATGAATTTGGCACAATTGGTGCCCATGTGAGTGTTTTGATGAATTTTGTGAAGTAGTGCAGTGTTTAGCGTTATAGCGTCTAACGCTATAGCGTCAAGTAATGTGATCGGTGAGCATCTTTAGGGAAAGTGCAATTTTGGCGCCAAGCTCATTAATCCAAGCTCCATATCTTATGATCACTGTGCGTGCTGACATGTGCGGATTTTATTGGATATGTGTGGACACTTGGCAATGCATGAGAAGGGAATAGTGGAGTTGGTGAAAAAGCAACTATCACCTTTCTTGACTTTTGAGGAGATTGTACCACATGCTAGCAAGGCTAGAAGATTTGTGCTGATTTTTCTTTTCCCCTTCCCACGGATATTATTGTTAGAGATAGTTAGTTTTTAGAGAGAGTATTGATAGAGAGATAAAGTGTGACACTTCTTCTTCTCCATTGATACATCTTAGAGCTTTTGCTATTTTACTTTCTTCATTTGTATTTTTCTGTCTTTGTACTCATGGTGTAAGGTTGATGATGAGCCATCTTCACGTGGATGATTAGGAGACTTCAAGAGTGTATCTTTTGCACTTGTAATTTCCTCTTTATTTACGGTAATGCAAGTATTCTCCTTTGTGTTATTTTGATGGGGCTCAACATGAGCTAAACTCTTTGAGTTGGGTTGCTATAGCTTGTAATGAACCATTAATGCTTCGTATATAATTTCTCACGTTTTGTGTTTTAATCCTTGTGTGATTATTCTTCCAAACTTGTTTTATATTTGGCCACGTAAAACAAGTATTTTCGTGATTCGGACATGAACCATAGAAAGAACTCAAGGATTAATATAAATGATAAGGTTGGTTGAAGACATTTAATCAATTTTTGCTTCTTCTAGACATAGATGTTGCAATAGTTTATAAGGCATAAGTTGTGGGATCTTGATTATACAGGGTGAACCTATTTAGAACCTAGACATAGGCATCTTGTAGTGAAACCACAGCGCTAGTATTTGAAAGGCACAAAATATTTGCAATACGCTTAACGCTATAGCGTGTGACGTTATAGCGTCTTGTTTTTGGGGATTTACATAGTGAAAGCAATCCAACTTATTTCTCTTATATTTTAACTCACCGTTACTTGTTACTTTTATAACCTTTGTTAAACCGAACTTTGCTACTCAACATATTTGCTACTTGTTTCTCTAAAGTGTAATTCCTTTTTAAACTCTAAAATTAATACCAATCCTGTGAGAGCGAACTTTACTTATCAATATATTACTTGTTGCGATTGTGTACACTTGCACATCACCTTTTCGCACAACAAGTTTTTGGCGATTTGTGTAGGGATTGCATTTAATTTTTATTGTTTAAGAAATTATTCATCCTTAGGGGAGGTTTTACCTTGGTATTTTTCTCGTGGTGTGTTACGGGAAGTGCTATAGCGTCGCTCGATGCTATAGCGTATGCCCGCATCGAACCACCCACTTTTGAGTTTGATCTCAACGAGAGAGAAGATTCGGAAGGCTAAGGCGCCAACAAAGACTACAACAACTCGGACTAACTATGTGCGAGCACTCTAATCCTACTCGCTAGAGGTTCAATGGGTGGAAGAACACCTCTCAAATAGGAAGAAGAGGCCAAAGAGGTGGAAGGCAAGGTCCTTTTACCCATACATCGAACCGAACGATGATGAATACTGTATAGAGAAAGGTTTTGAACCAAGCTCCAAATCAAATGGTGAATGACAGAGACAAGCAATGAGAGATTATGTTGTATTTGATCCACAGTCCATGGAGACAAGTATCACTAGCTCACAGGATATTCTGCTACTCATTTTGAGTTCAAGCCTATGATGTTCCAAATGCTCCAAACAACTGGACAATTTGGAGGTTCCACTCAAGAAGATCCTTTTGCTCACCGAGAAACTTTCTAGAAGTGTGCGGCAATTTCATCATTCCAGAGTGAGTGAGGATGCTTTCAGTGAAGTTGTTCCCTTATTCTTTAAAAGACAGAGCAAAGGCTTGGTTGAATTCCTTGAGTCCAATTCTATCACAACTTGGGAAGATATGACAAAGAAATTTACGGAGAAGTATTTCCCACCAAACAAGAATGCTAGAATGAGAAATGACATCACATCCTTCAAGCAAAAAGAAGGTGAATCATTGCATGAGGCTTGGGAGAGATGGAAGGAATTGCTTAGGAAATGTCCACATCATGGAATTCCTATAGTAATTCAAATGGAGACTTTCTACAATGGACTGAGGCACCTACAAGGTCTATCTTTGGATGCCTCATCCGGAGGTGTGATCCTTAACTCTTCATACAATGAAGCTTGTGAGCTTATAGAGCGCATTGCCATAAACAGATTCTTCATGGCCTACCGAGAGGCTAACTTCTACAAGGAAAGTAGTGGGGTTCATGAAGTGAGTGAGGTTTCTCGCTCTCACCCAGTGGCTACTCGACAAATATGATAAAGGAGTTGAATATCGCCAACGCTATAGCGTCTCGATGCTATAAGCGCTGAAGGTCAGCTCGCTGCGAAGAATTGAACAAGCCCCTCCGGAGAACCAAGTTGTGTTTATTGTGGAGGAGCTCATTTGTATGAAGATTGCACAACTAATCCTCGCTTCACAACTATGTGGGGTACAACAAGGGCAACAACCCTTATTCCAATACATACAACCACGGTTGGAGAAACCATCCTAATTTTAGGTGGGGAGGAAATAATGCTAATACAAGCACAAATGCTCCTGCTATTCCTCCGGGTTTTCCAAGACAACAACAACAAAGAACCTCCTAGACAAAATGCTCCTGCTCCTCCAATGGATAACTCAATGGAATCTCTGCTAAGGTCGTTTCATCGGTGATTGCAAGACAACAATCTTGAGACTCATGAAGCATCTATCAAAACTCTAGAGAATCAAGTGGGACAGATTGCATCCGCTCTCACTCAAAGGCAAAATGGTGGACTTCCTTCTACCATCGAACCATCATCATCTCATGCACCGTGCAAGGAGCATGTGAAAGCAATAACCACCGGGAGTGGTAAAGAGGTAACACGCACCCAAGAATTTAGAGTCAAGAGTTACTGGAAATGAAAAGAATTTTTCAGACGTTATAGCTTTTGACGCTTATAGCGTCAAATGCAAACAGAACACCGAACCTAAATTGGTGCTCGAATATCCTGCTCCCCCCTTTCCTCAAAGGTTGAAAAAGGCACATGAGGACAAACAATTTAATAAATTCCTTGAGGTGTTAAAACAATTGCACATTAATGTTCCTCTAGTTGAGGCATTACAACAAATGCCCAACTATGCCAAATTTATGAAAGATGTTTTGACAAAGAAAAGAAGGTTGGGAGAATTTGAAAGCGTGGCAATGACTGGGAATGCGGCATGTTGATGCAAAATAAACTCCCAGAAATTAAAGGACCACGGTAGTTTCACAATACCTGTTCCATTGGAAATTTTTATTCAGTCGTGCTTTATGTGACTTGGGTGCAAGTATAAACTTAATGCCCAAGTCCATTTACACACAATTGGGTATAGAACCGCCAGCCTACTCGTAAGCCTCCGGTTAGGCGATAGGTCACTTGCCTATCCTGAAGGAATCTTTTGGAGGATGTTTTAATTAAAGTAGATAAATTTGTTTTTCTGTTGACTTTGTTATCTTAGATTTTGAAGCAGATGCTGAGAGGTACCTATCATATTAGGTAGACCATTTTCGCAACAGGGAAGACACTCATTGATGTACAAAAAGGAGAATTGACTATGAGAGTTAATGATCAAGAAGTTAAGATCAATGTTCTCGAATGCATTAAAACTTCCGGATGTCAATCTTGAAGAGTGTTCCTTTGTGGTTTCTCTTGACCAAGTGGTTCAAAACATTTTTAAAACTAACAACCACTGGGAAAGTTGCTTAACAATTCTCAAGAACAGGACTTGTTGGAAGAAGAGGAATTTCAAGAAGGCAAGCAAGTCGTGAATGAGGTTTGGGCTAGAAGATATGAGTCACTAGAGCAAGAGAACTCAAACCTAAAGAAGAGTGTGCCTTACATTTGTGCAACCACCGAATTAGAGTTGAAGGAACTACCCAAGCACCTGAAGTATGCATACTTGGGGAGAATGAGACTCGCTCTGTTATCATTTCTCGCCGGTTTGGATCAAAATCAAGAGGTAGAGCTCATTGCAACTACGAAGAGGCACAAGAAGGCAATAGGTTGGCAAATGTCCGATATACATGGGATAAGTCCTACAACTGCATGCACAGGATTGTGTTGGAAGAAAATGCTAAACATAGCATTGAAGCACAAAGAAGGCTTAATCCCATTATGAAAGAGAGGTGGTGAAGAAGGAAATCCTCAAGTGGCTAGATGCGAGGAATTGTATATCCTATTTTACAAAGGTGCATGGGTAAGCCACGTGCAATGTGTTCCCAAGAAAGGTGGTGTCTTTGTAATCACAAATGACAAAGATGAATTGATTCCCACAAGAAGCAGTGGATCGGTTGGAGGATTTGCATGGACTACGTGAAGTTGAACAAAGCCACAAAGAAAGACCATTTCCTCTCCCTTTCATTGACCAAATGTTGGACATGACTTCTTTGGTAAGGACTATTCTTGCTTTCTTGATGGCTACTCGCTATAATCAAATAGCAATAGTTCCCGAAGACCAACAAAGACCACATTCACATGTCCTTATGGCACATTTGCTTTTAGAAGAATGCCCTTTGGGTGTGCAATGCCCCCGCAACTTTCGAGAGATGTATGATGTCCATATTCTCGACTTCATTGAAAAATCTATGGAGGTTTTTATGGATGACTTCTCTGTGTTTGGGGATAGTTTTGAAGTGTTTAGATAATTTGGAAGAAATATTGATAAGGTGTGAGGAAACAAATCTTGTGCTTAATTGGGAGAAATGTCACTTCATGGTGCAAGAAGGAATTGTACTAGGGCATAGGATATCCAAGAAGGGCCTAGAGGTGGATAAGGCCAAGATTGAAGTTATTGAAAAATTGCCACCACCTTGAGTGTCAAAGGTATAAGGAGTTTCCTTGGGAATCTTTGGCTTCTATAGGAGATTCATTAAGGACTTCTCAAAGATCTCAAAGCCCCTATGTCAACTCCTTCAACATGACATCACATTCAATTTTGATGAAGCCTGTCTTGAGGCATTTGAGAAATTAAAGACAAAGATTAGTCATCGCGACTGTTATTGTCACTCCCGATTGGAGTAAACCTTTTGAATTGATGTGTGATGCAAGTGACTATCTTTTGGAGGTGTGCTTGGTCAAAGGTATGAGAAAATCTTTCATTCTATATATTATGCAAGCAAAACACTTGTAGAAGCACAATTAAATTACACATCACAGAAAAAGAGCTATTAGTTTGTGGTGTTTGCATTTGACAAGTTCGGATCGTACTTGGTGGGCACAAAAGTTATTGTTTTTACTGAGACCACTCGCCATCAAGTACTTGATCTCTAAGAAAGATGCAAAACCAAGGTTAATTAGATGGGTTCTCCTCCTCCAAGAATTTGATTTGGAAATTCGTGATAAAAAGGGGGTGGAGAACTGTGTTGTTGACCATTTATCTAGATTGGAAGGTGCGGGTACATCACAGTGGTGAAATAAAAGAAATCTTCCCGGATGAGAAACCGTTGTGATGATGTGCAAAAATGTAACGCTATAGCGGTTTGCCATTATAACGCCGAGACGCTATAGCGTCTCAAGATGATGCTCCTCGGTTTTGCAGACATTGTGAATAACTTGGTGAGCGAGATTGTGCTGCAGATCTGAATTACCAACAAAGAAAAGGTTTTTCCATATAGTCAAGGACTATTATTGGGATGAACCTTTTCTTTACAAGAAATGTCAAGATCGGTTGATAAGAAGGTGCACGCGGAAGAAGAACAACCTCAAGTGTTAGAGCATTGTCATGCTTCCCCATGTGGTGGACACTTTGGAGGCACTAGAAAGCCGCAAAGGTACCGCAATGTGGGTATTATCGCCTACATTATTCAAGGATGCTCGGGAATTGGTTAAGAGTCGTGCAAGGTGTCAAAGGACTGGGAACATCTCAAACAAGCA
The DNA here is from genome assembly GCA_020916435.1 of Oxytropis ochrocephala. Lineage (NCBI taxonomy): Eukaryota > Viridiplantae > Streptophyta > Magnoliopsida > Fabales > Fabaceae > Oxytropis > Oxytropis ochrocephala. Next base: position 32,083,017 of record CM037095.1, read on the forward strand.
TGAAATGCCCTTAACCAACATTTTAGAGATTGAACTCTTTGATGTGTGGGGCATGGATTTCATGGGTCCCTTTCCTCCTTCTCATGGGAATTTGTACATATTAGTGGTTGTGGATTATGTGTCCAAATGGGTCAAGCCGTGGCTCTTCCCAACAATGATGCCAAGTCGCTTAGCAAGTTCCTTCGAAGAACATATTCACGGATATGGTACACCAAGAGCAATTATCGGTGATGAGGGTTCTCACTTCAGAATAAGTTGATTGAGTCTCTATTGGGAAAATATGGAGTGAGGCATAAAATTGCCAACTTGCATACCACCCCCAAACAAATGGGCAAGTGAATTGTCCAATAGAGAAATCAAGAGGATGCTTGAAAAGATGGTGGGACCTACAAGGAAAGATTGGTCAGTCCATTTGGATGATGCATTATGGGCTTACAGGACAGCCTTCAAAACACCTTTGGGAATGTCTCCCTACAGACTTGTATTTGGGAAAGCTTGCCACCTCCCTATTGAATTACAACACAAAGCTCATTGGGCCATCAAAAGCTCAATTTTGATTTTGATAGAGGCGAGGAAAGGCTAGGCTACCGCAATTGAATGAGCTTGATGAGATTAGGCATGCTGCCTATGAGAGCTCAGCTATCTATAAGGAGAAAACAAAGGTGTGGCATGACAAGAAGATCCAGAACAGAGAGCTGATTGAAGGAGGCCAAGTGCTCCTTTTCAATTCTAGATTAAAATTGTTTCCTGGCAAGCTTAAATCAAGGTGGTCCGCCTTTTAAATTAGTCAAGGTCTACCCTTATGGTGCAAAGTGGATTTATTTGATCAAGCAACCAACACCACTTTCAAGGTGAATGGGCAAAGGGTAAAACAATACCATGGTGACATTGTAATGAGGACAAGACCTCAATTGATCTTCAAGATCCCTAACAAAGAAATGAAGAAGTCGGCCGATGACTCTTAAAACAAGCGCTCTTGGGAGGCACCCCAAGGTTGTTTTTAATTAACGATTCGCTGTTTTTATTTTAGTTTGTTTTGCGGGAGAAAGAATTTTGGTGTTGAGAATTTGGGAATTTGAAAGTGAAGGTGTGATATTGACGCTATAGCGTCAAGAGGTGGTAAATGGCGGGAAGAAACATCTGTTAATTTAAAAGAAATGGGTCGGCTTATCATACGTGGCACGCGCGCGCTCTGTGCACTTCAACCGCCTTACCCTATGCGCCCACGTGTGACAAGCCCGATCATTTTGGCCACTCCGCCCCATCAAACGGTCACATCATTCAATTCCCATAACCTCCCACTCAACCACTCCCTATTCTTCTTTCTTCTAAGCTGTTGAGCTTCTTCTTCCCTAACCCCATCCTAGCCATAATCGCATTTCTTCTTTCTCTCTGCAAACCGATCCCACAATCAATTCCAAAAATCCACAAATTTCTTTCATTTCTTCCAAAATCCCAAAATGGTGAAGAAACACTCCATTGAAAAACCCGAGAAAAAGACCAAGACCTCTCGAGCCCGGTTCCTCAAGAGCCATAGACCCCAAGGGCGATCTGCGCTATTGGAAGATGAACTTCATCATTGAAAGGGGTTTCAAAGCAGAAAAGGCCCCCGACGTGTTCACATCGCTTTGTTATAGCGTTAGGGTGGCAAAAGTTTATCAAGCACGAGAGGGGAGTATATAGTTCCTTTGGTAAGGGAGTTCTACCAGGTATTCCTCCTCCAAAAAGGGGAAAGCCCCAAACTTATTCTCCGGTCGAGGAGGAGAAGCAAGAGATTTCATCCAAGTTCCATCAATGACTACTTCAAATTAGGGTATTCGGAAAGGCCCTAGACAAGAAGCTTGATACATGGGGGTGTGAGGAAATGGAGGAAGTGAAGAGGAGAATCTGTGTGGAGGAAGCAACATGGGAGAGGTTTGGCTCGAGAATTTAAAGTCAAGAAGGCATTTTTGGTGGATGAAGTCGCAATGTGGTTCACTTTCATCAGCATTCACTCATGCCTACTTCCCACACAACAAATGTGGAGAAGGGACAAAGTTGATAGTGCTTGATGCTATTCGGAAGGTGAAAGCATAGATGTGGGCAAAATCATTGCCAGAGAAATTGAGAAAAGCAGCTCAAAATCGCGGTAATCTCTACTTTCCTGTTTAATTGCGAATTATGCAAGCAGTGAAGTTGAAATTGAAATCCGTGATGAGAGGAGGACTCTCGGGGAGATATTCCTTTGTTTTTAAACCTGCATAAAAGAAGTGCAAAGCGCTTATAGCGCCCGATGCTATAGCGCTCAATCAATTGAAAAAGAATCAGCAGGGTCTGTGTAAGTTTGTCAAAGCTAAGTTTGAATGGGAGAAGGCCGTGTTAGAGAAATTATCAAGAGGGCAAGGAGTTAATGGAGCCCCTGTATTCCCTGAATGGCTAATTGAAGATGAGGGTGTGAAGGAGCCACCCCAAGCAAAAGAAAAGGTGAGTAAGAAAAGCTGCACTTGATCCAAGCAAGAAGAGAGCCAGAGCCCCGCCTTGAAAAAGGTAAAGAGCCCCGCTAAGAAGAAAGCGAAGGTGAGTAGTGAAGAGTCCTCAACACCGAGGATTTAGAAGAGTGAGTGAAGATGATGAAGAGGAGACAAGGAGGGTGATGAAAGAAGTCAATGATTCTCAAGAGGATGAAGATTCGAGAAAGTGAGGAAAAGTCGGTGAAGAGAGCCTGAGAAGGAAAAAGAATCGAAAGTGAAGAAGATGAAGAAGTATCTCACGATCCCACTCCTAGCCCCACAAGACCACCCTCACCACAAATACCCTCACCACAAGCCCAGAACAAATCATTCCGAAACTCCACGACCTGCACCAACCATACCTCCAGCAGAGCGGAAAAACAAAAATCACCCTCACCTACAAAAGCACCAAACCTAAATGAACCAAAGACACGGCTGATCCATCACCCAATCCCAATTCCAACAAAAGAACAAAGCCCACCACCGCATCACCACAACAACTGTTTCCCAAAATCCTCGCAGAAGGCCATTCAAGCGCTATAGCGTCCCGATGCTATAGCGCTGAACCTCGATCAAGTCCAAAGATCTTCAGTATCAAGTGCAACAAAGACTCCTGAAGCTTAAACAAAAAAGCCCAAAGGAGTCCTCAATCAAAGACTAACATTCTTGCGGTAGTGAAGAAGAAGCTCAAGCAATGGCGTAAAGTCCTCCTGAGGAAGTAGCCCGAGGCCCAGTGCCATCCGCACTCCAAGCGTAAAGTCAAGGAGAAGCATGTGGCGCAAGAAGGCCAACCTATGTATCTCGCAAGGAGGAACCCGGAGCCAAGCCGATCGTGATTGAGGAAGTGGATGAAGAAAGAGTGCGCAAGAAGAAGCACAAAGAAATGCGGGAAGGAAGTGTCGACCAGAAAGGAGGCGGCTAGCAAGCTAGCGAGAGATGAGGCGCAAAAAGAAAAGGAAGCACTGGTGGCGCGCGATATAGCGCCCGAGGCTATAGCGCCCGAGGAAGAAATGAAGGAAGCAAAGAAGAAGAAAAAAGGTCAGAAAGCCTCCTCACCATCCCGTGTTAGCTCAAGAACCAGTGTCCAGTCCGGTTAAGAAGTGAATTTAATTTTTCTTTGTATAAGTTTAATGTTTTGTGAACAAGAATAAATTGTGAAGCGCTATATAGCGTCTGCTCTTGCGCTTCACAAATGTTTTAAGTCTTGAATTACTTTATTGTGTGTTAAGTTCAGCCTCTCCCTAGTCTTTAAAGAGCAAAGTGAGGACACCGCTCACTTTTGTTAATGGGGGAGGACCTAAAGTTGTTAATGTTTTTGTTAATGTTTTTCAAAATGTTCTGCTTCAAGTGCCTCATTTTTAGGTATAGTCATTGAACGCGTTCCACTTTGGGCTAATTGTAATGATAATGGTGTGAGTGAGTAAGAGAGCCGTGCTTTTGATGAAATCTTTGCTTATTATTGCTCTCACACGTAAATCTGTGCTTAAGAAGAAACTTAGCTAGCCAAGGACTATCTGAGGTTTAGGCTAGTCTGAGTTAACCAAGGTGAGATCAAGGCTTGAATAAAAACTTGAAGAGTTGTTGAAGCATAAGTTTGGGGGTGTTGGGCTATATAAAGGTTAGGTACAAAGGTTTTAGGGTGGTCAGTGACTTAAAAGTTTAATGTAAATATGTTGTAAAGTTGTAGTTACCCAAAACAAAAGCTAGGCTGTCCCAAAGGCAAAGAAAGAGGCAAAGCCTCATGTGTTAAAAAAAAAAAAAAAAAAAAAAAAAAAAACATATAATAATTGCTGAGGAGCCAAGTAATGAGGGGGCTACAGCTAGTAAATCTGTTATCTTTGTCCAAGCGCTATAGCGTCAAACGCTATAGCGTGAGCTGTTTAGATTCAATAAGTTAGGAACACTGACCATAGACTTGAAGTGCCTAGTTAAACCCTTTGTCATGCCTGAAAATCCCCATTCATGTGTGAAAATGTTAATCTAGTCATTGTTTTGAAAGAGTTCTTGATTTTACCAAAAGAAGACCATTCTTTCCAAGCTAAAGAGAAATCCAAATCTAGCTAGGAATGAGATGAGTCAAGAGATCACACACACACTATTGAGCAATAATAAGCTTAGAAGTTGAATAAATGCATTGGTGTGTTGGTGTGAGTGTGAATCAACTGTTAGCCCATTGAGAAAATGTTTGAGTGAGTATGCGTAGAAATGAAGTGTTGATCGAGCATGTGTGTTGGAAATAGTGTCGCTTTGTTTGTCTTTGCAAGTGTCATTACTTGAGGACAAGCAATGGTTTAAGTTTGGGGTGTGATAACTCATATTTATATGAGTTACTTATACCTCTAATCATTAAATTAAGTAAGTTCTCAAGTAATATTAGTATAGTATTTAGTGTATTTATGTGAATATTAGGAAAGGAAGGGCTAAACATCGCTTTGTTATGAATTTGGCACAATTGGTGCCCATGTGAGTGTTTTGATGAATTTTGTGAAGTAGTGCGGTGTTTAGCGTTATAGCGCCTAACGCTATAGCGTCAAGTAAGCAGATCGGTGAGCATCTTTAGGAAAGTGCAATTTTGGCGCCAAGCTCATTAATCCAAGCTCCATATCTTATGATCACTGTGCGTGCTGACATGTGCGGATTTTATTGGATATGTGTGGACACTTGGCAATGCATGAGAAGGGAATAGTGGAGTTGGTGAAAAAGCAACTATCACCTTTCTTGACTTTTGAGGAGATTGTACCACACATGCTAGCAAGGCTAGAAGATTTGTGCTTGATTTTTCTTTTCCCTTCCCACGGATATTATTGTTAGAGATAGTTAGTTTTTAGAGAGAGTATTGATAGAGAGATAAAGTGTGACACTTCTTCTTCTCCATTGATACATCTTAGAGCTTTTGCTATTTTACTTTCTTCATTTGTATTTTTCTGTCTTTGTACTCATGGTGTAAGGTTGATGATGAGCCATCTTCACGTGGATGATTAGGAGACTTCAAGAGTGTATCTTTTGCACTTGTAATTTCCTCTTTATTTACTGGTGAATGCAAGTATTCTCCTTTGTGTTATTTTGATGGGGCTCAACATGAGCTAAACTCTTTGAGTTGGGTTGCTATAGCTTGTAATGAACCATTAATGCTTCGTATATAATTTCTCACGTTTTGTGTTTTAATCCTTGTGTGATTATTCTTCCAAACTTGTTTTATATTTGGCCACGTAAAACAAGTATTTCTGTGGATTCAGACATGAACCATAGAAAGAACTCAAGGATTAATATAAATGATAAGGTTGGTTGAAGACATTTAATCAATTTTTGCTGCTTCTAGACATAGATGTTGCAATAGTTTATAAGGCATAAGTTGTGGGATCTTGATTATACGAGGGTGAACCTATTTAGAACCTGCAGACATAGGCATCTTGTAGTGAAACCCCGCGCTAGTGATTGAAAGGCACAAAATATTTTGCAATAGCGCTTAACGCTATAGCGTGTGACGTTATAGCGTCTTGTTTTTGGGGATTTACATAGTGAAAGCAATCCAACTTATTTCTCTTATATTTTAACTCACCGTTACTTGTTACTTTTATAACCTTTGTTAAACTGAACTTTGCTACTCAACATATTTGCTACTTGTTTCTCTAAAGTGTAATTCCTTTTTTAAACTCTAAAATTAATACCAATCCCTGTGGAGACGAACTTTACTTATCAATATATTACTTGTTGCGATTGTGTACACTTGCACATCACCTTTTCGCACAACAGATTTGCGACGGCATGCGTAAAAAATAAGGGCGCGAAATTTCCCGCTGGTGTTTGCCACGGGTTTGCCACGGACATGTGAAAGGACAAAAATTTGCCACGGAGATGCCGTGGCAAGTCCGTGGCAACCCATTAATCAAAATAAAACGAGCCCGATCCCTATCCCTAAAATCAGATCGTCACGCTCTCTCCTCCTCACCCTCTCGCTCTCCTCACATTCTTTAACAGGGAACGACTCTGTCACACCTTCCGCCTCCTCCTCCTCACTCTCAATCACCACCACCACCTCCACCCACACTCCCCACGATCCTCCCTAAAATCGTAACAGCGTTTCTCGCTTCTCTCCCTAAAAATCGTAACTCGTCTCCTCCTCTAACCTCCACCACCTCGTCTCCTCCTCCGATCTCCACCTCCTCCTTCGCCTCTTCCGCCATCCTCCATCGCTAATCGACCAAAAGCGCATCTAACGTTCTCTCCTCCTCCGATCTCCACCCTCCACTCTCCATCGCTAATCGCGCCACCTCCACTGTTTCTCCACCGTTTCTCCTCCGACCTACACCATTTCGCCGCCACCGCTCCTCCTCTTCCCCACTTGTAGGTAATTTCTATTATCTTTTTAATTTATCCCTAATTTCACTGATTAAAAAAACCCTAAATGTCCCAATGTTTGATTTGAACGACTTGTTGTGTTAGTTTGGGAAAGTGGGATTTGCTTTAGTTATTTGATAATTAATAATGAGGTTATTAGTTAAGGGTTTTGAATTTCTAATCTTGTTTTTTGTTGGTGCTTGAAAGTTGACTTCATCGTGTACAAATCAGTCCTGATTTCTTTTTGTTTTGTTTGTTTATAATGTTTGATTTATGATTGATATTCTTTGTAATGTTAATGAACATATAATTTATGACTAATAGAACCGCATAAGTTTGGAAACACAAATTTTATTTTGGCAGAGTAGAGATTCCAAATTGGTTTGATGGTGAATCCATGCAAAGATTGTCGATTTCATTCGTTTCGTAATAAGTTCCCTTCCATTGCTCTTTGTGTGTTGTTTCTTCGTTGTTGGCATGGGCCGATTCTCGATTTTGTCTAAGGGTGAACATCAAAAATTTGATGTTGATCAGGACATAGAATATTTAGAAAATAAGTGGAACCATCTTTGTGGTTAACTTTGATTTTGGAGTCTATAAAAGCGGATGTATGTTTTGAAAGAGAAAAGTAGCATGGAGGATTTCAGATTCACCAATCCGGAGAATGAGGAGAATGAAGTTAGTATATGTGGTGAGGTGAGGATATCCGATTCACCAATCCAATTATTTTACACTTTGAATGAATGAATGTATTAAGTCGATATATGTACTTTATTTCATTCACATCAAATGAAGTCCAATCACTGCATAGAATTCTACCTGTATCACTAAATGTCTCCTCAGTGTTGCTAATATGAATGAATGAATGTATTAAGCTGATATACTGTACTTTAACATGTTTCCTATTTACAGATTGATATTCTTCTCAGTGTTGCTAATATGAACTATTTATGACTGACAAAAACTGCATGAACTAATGTATATAGTTTTCATTTGCAAGTGAAAAAATTCAAAGATAATATGGACAAAGAACTCTGAGTCATTACTCTCAAGCATTGATTCATGAAGGATATTGTTGAGGTAAGTATATATCATTCAATTTACACAAACTGTTGTACAGTTTTCTTCTTGTAGGATATGAATCTGTTTCCTTATATGTTTTAAAATTTCACTTTGATTGCTATACAATCACTTTGGTCAATTTCGATAAATTTTGTTGCCATGATAATAATGGACAAGAAAAAAGTATTTTTTTTGAAGATATTTCACGTGTTCGAACACGGGGCTTCGAACAAGTTCGAACACGGGGCTTCGAACAAGTTCGAACAAAGTCGTTCGAGTGTGTTAAATATTGATACACGCCCTTTTTTCCCAATTTTAGGGGATTCGGGGCACCCCAACCGAATTTATTCGGGGCACCCCCACCGAATGACAGATATGTATCTGAATCTGTTGTTTCTTTGAGGACTCATGTAATTGTCAGATAAATGATGGCTAATTTTCCTACATTTCTCTTTCAATCTTTCTTCTCTCTCTCTAATGAAAAGTAGAAGTTGTCTGTCAAAACAAACACCTTCCACTGTTCATTCATTCATTCACTACATGTCTTGACTCTTGTGCCACATATAGATAGAAGACTTTGGACAAACTAGACACACACATACTCAAGTATCACGAGAGAGAGAGAGAGACTAGAGAGAGAATATGTCTGTAAATATTTTTGTAATTTTGTTTTACTTTGAGGCTGCTATACTCCGTATTGTATTGAGCAATTGAAAATTCAAATCAAAGTAGAAGCATGGAGAAAGAAACTGATATGATACCTAAAGTAATGGAGTATTTCAATTTCCTCTAAAATTGGAAAAAAGGGTGTGTCTCAAAAAACACCCGTTCGGTTGCCCTCAACCGAATATATTCGGTTGCCTATTCCCGAATCGGTGAAAACACGCACTCTACTTAAGGGTATTTTTGGAATATTTGGAGTTAAGAGGTGTGAGGTGAGTAGAAGGGGGTGTGGGAAAAGTAATACCCCTTCATTATTAAAAAACTGGGCTGCCTTAATAATGAAAACTTGGGCCTGACCCAATGACTTAAAACTCAGGGGTATTACTTTTCCCACTCCCCCTCCTACTCTTTCACACCCCTTAACAAATTTTATTCCAAAAATAATCTCGCGTGAAACGCTGTGAGGACGTGTTTAAGGACGCTTCGAACGACCTTGTTCGAACATGTTCGAATGACCTCGTTCGAACAGGTGAAATTACGCACAAGAGGGTGTGAAGTCAATATTTAACTCACGCGAACGATGTCGTGTTCGAACAAGGTCATGCGATCAGGTTCGAATGACCTCGTTCGAACAGGTGAAATTACGCACAAGAGAGTGTGAAGTCAAAAATTAACACACTCGAACGATGTCATTCGAACCTGTTCGAAGCCCCGTGTTCGTACACGTGAAATTTCTTGAAAAAAAAGACGCTTTGGCTGGTTTTTTGGTCATTTCACACCCTTATAGAGTTAGGGTTGGATGGAATTCTCGGCTAACCATATGGAAAGCATCAGTAGCCGAGAATTCCATCCAACCCTCACCCTATCCACCTTCACTTCTCTCTTCGTATCGCAGCCCACTGCCGCTAGAGAAAAAACAAACTCTGAATCACCATCTAGCCACTCCTCCGTCGTAGCTTCGCCTCCCATCACCGTCGCTCCACCGGCATTCTCCTCCGGTGGCCGTCCCCATTGCTCGTCATCACAGAGCATCTTCACTACTCTATCTCTCTTTCTCACCATCTCCTCTACTTCCTTTTTGTTGCTCAGAGCTGTTTCGCGAGAGAGAACAGTTTCTCCCATATCCGCTTTGAACTGGCCACTGTCCGGTGGTTCTAGTGGCTCCGGTGGCGTCCATGAATATCGCCGGTAACACACGTCCCAATTTTGGCTCTGAGAAACTCGCCAATCTTGTAATCTGGTTGTTGCTTCACTATGGTGTCGTAACGGTGCCGATCTGCTTCGTTTGTGACAAGATTCTGGTCAATCTCGTCTGACGTGACCTGAATGTGGTGTGCGCCTCTTTCTGGTGCGACGACGGTGATCTCTTTGATTTTGTTGCTACCATCACTCACTTGGAGTCCCTCCTTCTTGATCCCACTATGTTCTTCTTCGATCTCCAGCTTCACAAGGGAATTCTTGTAGTTCAGATCTGAGAAGATCTTTTCATTTTTCTTCTTTAATTCATCACTTTCTGCCTTAACCAATTTATTCACAGCCGGTTCTATTAATTTGAATCGTTGCTTCATTTCTTCAAGCTTGGCTTCCACACACTTCACAAGATGCTCTAAATTATCCACACGATGCTCTATCACATCCATACGATGCTCTAGATCACCTTCTGCTTTAGACTCCATTATCGTGTGCGTATCTCTCTGAGCATTCCCTTGGATCGAATGCTCTGATACCAATTGATAGGTACCAGAATTAATGAGACTTTTCATCACTCAATTAGAACATAGAAACTGTATATTAATGGTGGAAAACTGAAAATACAAGAGAATATGAAGATAAAAGTAACCAAAGGCACTATAGAGGCCTAATCTCTCCCAAAGACCCAAGGTCTATTCCCAATTCTTAGTTACCTTCTAATTTCCCTCCACTACTATTTATAGCACTCACTAATGCTCACATTTTCCCTCCACTTTGCCACATCATCAAGTGGTTACAACAAACTCTCATTTTTCTCCCCTTATACTTTATTCCCTTACCCTTCATATTTAATAACCTATCAAAAGATTCTTTTTCATCTACATCTTCAACAGGGAATCAAACTAAAATCAAAGACATCCTGGATATAATTAAATATTGATACTCTTGGAAGAAGGTATTGAAAGTGTGCTTGAATATTAATTTGTAATAATCATATTATATGACCATAAATTAGGACGCTGGAAAAGAGTACATAATAATTATGTATTTTCCAATCCAATCATCCTAACCTCGTTTTCGGATAAGGACATGGCAACAAATTGTTTCAAATTTCTGATATCTAATTTCATAATTACCTTGTTTATGCTGTCTCAATCATTCATTTGTGCAGAAACGTTAGCAGTCAATAGAAGATGAACTGCATGCATGATAAGTTACTAGTATAAGTAACATAGAAAATATCAAATGAAATATATAATTATATGATACAAAAAGCAAAAGATTGCAATCAAAAGTTAGAGATACTATGAAAGTGAGTTGTGCCCATTTTTCCTGATTATTTGAACCCCTTGTCGGCATCATCACAATCACACCTATTGAAATTACTAGCATGTCCTAGAAAATCAGATCAAACATTCAAAATCAAAAGAATAATAAACAGAACATAGAGAATAGAAAACCAGAATTGAGAGTTAGATTACCAAAGAAAATATCTATTGGATCAAGTGTGTGCTTCTCCGAGATGTGGAAGATCAAAGAAGCTCCAACGAAGAAATCCCGAAAGAAATACGAGACCGAGATAAAGGAACAGAAAGCACGTCGTACACCCTAGCAGCTTTGTAATCCAAAATTGCACACCCCTGCTATAAAGATTGATGAGACAGAGTACAATAAAATTGAACTAAGATAAAATAAATAAATAAAAATAAGAGAGCTTATAAAGAAAAAAGAATGGGGAACATGCCATAACTAGCTCAACTCACAAAAACTAACAAGGAGAACTTACTTCACATGTTTTTCAGCAATATAGAGAAAATGTTAGTATACTATATCACACACTTGACTATTCCACAAAAGCTTGGATATGGGAATAATACCTATTTCTTGAATTATCTGATCCATCCTTTGAGCTAGCAGCTTTTTATTTATTCAAGCTGTGTGATCTAATCAGTTTGTATATGGAATTGAAGCAGCGAAAATTCCCTGGTCATGAAAGAAAATTTATAAACTTCAAAAAAAATCAGATACTGTAAGTCAACTACATTGATATAACTTCCAAACCTGACACTGTAGCAGTTAAACCATTGCGAAGAAAGAACCTTTTAGGTTCCTTTATTTTGATGTATATGTGATCTTATAGTTATAATCATTGTAAGTCAACTACATTTGGTTGATTGACAACACTAATATTGTGTTATGCTATTTCTAAACTATTTAAACTTCACTGGGTTAGTAAATTTAATGTAACCAATAACTTCTCTTGTGCCATTTTGTCAAAAACTTCTCTTGTTCCTTACTCATAATGTGTTCTTAATTGGTTGTAAAGAAACAATAATCATAAGTGACAAATTATGTGGAGACCGCTGATGCAACCATAATTGCAGTTATGATGCGGTTGCGGACTTGAAACACCAATAACCTTGATATTGTGGCCACGATTACGATTGTCGACCACTTGCTTATAGGCTACATACTTAACCCTGTGTTGTAGATGTAAAGAACCAAAGATAAACTAGTTAATGAAAGGTGCTTAAGTACTAGGATTTATGATTCAAATTTTCAAATTTTTTATTTGGATATGCAGGTAATAATCTCGTTTGCAAAGATAGCTTGTAATACAATAAATTAGACCTGGAGTAGAAATACTAGGCACTAGCCAGAGTTCCCAGAACAGAAGCCTTCTGCAATGTCACACAATATCCCATTCTAGAGCTTTTAAAGCCATTTCCTCAACACACTGAAAATTCCATCAAAAATTTCAATTTTTCATTAATTCATTCACTCGCTTAACTTGCCACAAGTTGATTGATCAATTGATTAATTAAGATGAAAACAAACCTCACTGTGTTGGTTTCCATATGCTACAGCTTCTGAACCAACAAAAACAAGTTGAGATTTCAGTTAGACATTTACACAAACATGTAAAGTGCATTAAACTAAACGTAAAAAGAAAGAGAACATGCGATGATGGATTCGAGAGATTTGGGAGAAAGGAAAGGAAATTTGATAGCTCGAGAGAAAACATCATTGCTGCATTGGTGAAGAAAAACCTATGAGAATCCCTAGCATGCTCTGGAAAATCAGATATATAATGGGAGAAATCGAGAACAGAAAACCAAAATTGGGAGATTACTAAAGAAAAGAGGAGGAGTGATGGCGTGTAAGTTTCGCTGATAAATACCAGAATCGAGTAAACAAGAGAGATTGCCAAATAATCACGAGAAATCATTAAAAGAAAGCAAGAAGGAAACATGTGTGAGAAAATGGAGATTCCGAAAACGGTCGAGAGCGAGGTCGAAAGAATCAACTGAATCAATTTCAACAGAACATACCTCAATCAATTTCAAGAAATCTGGAAAATTGAAAGAAATCATGAACGCGGATGAAATCGCAGAGCACGAGCAAGATAAAGAGAAATTTCAAAGCCAGAGCGAGATGCAGAGCGTGATCGAGCGTGATCGAGCGAGAGTGAGACTCCAATGTTGTTCCACGATTGAGATTTGAGAGAGCTGAGCTGTTTCACGAAATGTAATAAGTTAAATTCAATTAATAATAAGGTGTGTCCAAAAAAAACTTACCGATAAGTAGTGACTATTAGATAATAGCCGGTGTAGAAATGTCGGCAAATGTGTCTTTTGCGGTAGTGAGAGGTTCCATAAGCAAGATCTGAGACCTAACAGCAGCAAAATTGTCGTTCAATCCTTGCAAAAACGACATCACGGCGTCACGCTCGCGATAATCGGAAACAATTTTCGCAACATTGCAACAACAAGCACCGTTTGGAGCAGAGCACGATGGAATTGGCCGGTAATTGGATAGTTCGTCCTAGAGAATTCTCATTTTGGTAAAGTATGCCGTGACAGAGAGTTCACCTTGTTTCAAAGAAAAAATGTCGTAATGAAGATGCGAAATGCGAGTGTTATCACCTTGCGAAAAACGGTTGTGAAGCTCAGTCCAAACGTTGTAAGCATCTGAAATCCACAAAATGCTTGAAGAAATTTCAGTGGAAACCGAGTGATTTATCCACGAAAGAGTGAGCATGTTGCATCTTTTCCACAAATTGAACGTCGGATCTGTAGCGAGAGGACGAGTGATTGAACCATCGACAAAAACAAATTTGTTCTTCATTTCCAACGCCATAGTCATAGCTTGAATCCAGCAATAGTAATTGGATCCTTCAAGCACAGGAGTGACGAGAACCAGAGATGGATTCTCGTTAGGATGAATGTAGTACGGATCTGAGCAATCTTTAGGTTTTCTTGATTTCTGGCGAATTGATTGAGAAGAAGAACGAGAAGAACGATCGGATTCATCACCTGAAGATGGAGGAGAAGCCATGGAAATCGAAGGAATTGATTGCAGAGAACGAACGAACGATGAAGAGAAGAGAAAAAACGCAGAAGCGAGAGCGCTTCGAGAGAGAGAGAGAGAGGTGGAGAAACGGTTACACCGTTAGAGAGAAAAGGGAGTGTTTGGAGAGAGAAAATTCATCTGATACCATGTTACAATATGTAAAATAAAATCTCTGATATTATTGATGGTCAAACCCAATATATATACAGTCAATGTACAAGCCTAATTAACTAACTGTATTGGTACATCAGAGTAGTGCAACAATAGTGTAGCAACTGATAAAGCTAACTAGCCTAATAAAATTCACTAAGTTATGTACAAAATAATTGTATACATAAAAAATGTATAATCTAACATTACTTGCAGGTTCTGGTTTTTGTGTCAAAAACCTTCCCCATTGTGCTATATCTGCGAGATGTTGATAGGCTGTTATGTAGATCACAAAGGATATATAACTTATTCCAGAAAATGTTGAAGAAACTATCAGGACATGTTCTGATTCTTGGTTCGCGAGTTCTAGATTCTAGTAATGACTTTGAAGAAGAGGATGAGAGACTTAATTTGTTATTTCCATACAATATAGACATCAGGCCCCCAGAAGATGAATCACACCTTGTCGGCTGGAAGTCTCAATTGGAAGAGGATATGAGGATGAGACAAGTTCAGGATAACAAGAATCATATCATGGAAGTGCTTGCAGCAAATTAATGATCTGGATTGCGATGACCTGGATTCAATCTGTGTGGCAGACACAATGGTTCTCAGTAACTATATAGAAGAGATTATTGTCTCAGCAATTTCTCATCACTTGATGAAAAACAAAGACCTTGAATACAGAAATGGAAAACTCATTATTTCTTGGAACAGGTGAGACTTTCGAAGTCAATTGCATGAACTATCTATATTTGAATTGATGTACTTACTAATATTTGTCACATGCCTTGGGTATATTCCAAAAGGGGAAATTCAGTGGAAGAAATACATCAAAAGTGGAAGATCCAGCTCAAAAATCTGAGGTTTGAACTACTAGTCATGTCTGCACATTAAATAGAGAACAAAAATTAGTAACCACCTTGTACTAATATGTGTTTATTCTTCACTCTGGTGGACTTAAAGATTCCAAGTGGGGAAGAAACTGTTGTGAAACCAGCAGCAAAGACTGAAAATGCTGCTCCTGAAAAAAAGACTGAAGCAGAAATATCAAAATCTTCAGTAGTGGGAAAAGCAGATGGTGAAAAATCAGTTCCACCATCCAAAGCTGTTGTAAGTCTTTACTTTCAGTCCAATTTTCTTTTTAATAATAAATACTAGTACACCTGTTAGAGTTTTTATAAGTATCCTTGAAGGCATAGCTATTTGTCTGTTCTTGTGTTTTGAAAAGTGAATTTCACTTACTGCCTATATTATTTCACTTATACCAGCAAATGAGATTGATGTGACATTCTCTGATATTGGTGCCTTAGAAGAGACCAAAGAATCCCTTCAGGAACTAGTAATGCTTCTTCTTAGAAGGCCAGACCTTTTCACTGGAGGCCTTCTAAAGCCATGTAGAGGAATACTACTATTTGGGCCTCCTGGCACTGGGAAAACAATGCTGGCAAAGGCTATTGCAAGGGAGGCTGGAGCAAGTTTCATTAATGTCTCCATGTCTACCATCACTTCTAAATGGTTTGGTGAAGATGAGAAAAATGTTCGCGCTTTATTTACTCTTGCATCCAAGGTTTCTCCTACTATTATATTTGTCGATGAGGTCGACAGCATGCTTGGGCAGCGTACTAGAGTTGGAGAGCATGAAGCCATGCAGAAAATAAAGAATGAATTCATGTCCCATTGGGATGGCCTTATGACAAAACAAGGGGAGCGCATCCTTGTTCTGATAATATGTTGTTGCTTCATTCCGTTAAGCTTAGGAACTAAGCTACCTTTGGTATTTTGTCTATATGCCACAAATATTATTAGTTTACTAGTGTAATGTATTGTGTGTCAATCACCGGAAGCAGAAAGTATTGGAATTATGCATGCTGTTTATATATGACAACAGTAAAATAATAGAAAGCGCATGGTATAAGAGATATGTAATATATTTTGTTATGGTGGTGTTATTAATTATTTTAAAAAACCAGTATTCAATAATATTGTGTTCTCATTGGTGCTTTCAACTAGAATGCTAGACAATATTCTTGCCCAAACTCCAAAATGGCACAATAATCATTCATTGAAATGGCCTAGCATGTGCACAAAGCATTAAGGTCTAACTTCTGCTATACCAAATAAATACAATACTTTTGAACATCCAACTACTTGTATCAGTGTATGTATATGATGCTCAGAAACTAATCAGTCAAATTATATCTTAATACGGTTTAACTTCTGCTATGATCTTCTCAAATAGAAGTTACACCCCATGTATATGAGTTTTAGTTTCTCCTGCAGATTCGTTTTCTTCACAACTTATTGAAATGGCCATGGCAGTTTGTGGTGGAAGATCAGAAGGTGTAGCAACAATGGTTATTGGAACTGTGAAGAAGACAGATAGGTTTTAGATTATTATCTTTTGTTTACTTTTTCAAAGAAATAATAATTTAACATAATAAAATGAAATAATCCAATTTATAGAAATTTGATTAAATGAACTCAGAGTTTATTACTGTGATACTCTTTCTGTTTCACACATCGCCTACAACAGAGTCCGTAAGGCTCTATGCCAGAATACTATACAAGCTACAAAGCTAAAGATTATGTGTTTTTAATTATAGTTTGGTTGAGTGAAATTTTATCTAAAGGAGGTTTACTCTGAACTTTTTTTAATACAAGAAGCAGGTTTCCCACAAAGGCAGCAAGAGTTTCGGCAATGTAATGCAACAGGGGTCTTGAGTATGGAAACGCAAGCTATATGGCTAAAGTTAAAGCCAAACAACAAGGTTAACAAGAAAATTGTACTGCTGCAACTGTTGTAGAAAATAACACTCCTTTAAGAATGATATATTATATATATATATATATCTCTTCACAAATCATTATCTTAGGGAACTAGTCTACATCTGGCTGATCTTCAGACCAAAACTACTAGTATAATTTATTTGCACACAAACACGTAATAAATTCATTTGTTTAGATAATCGTAAGGTAATTACTTCAACTATTTTAAATATTTATATAATATTAGCAAATTAAATTTAGATTTTTTCTACAAATTAAATTTAGATTTTTATATATATATATATATATATATATATATATATATATATATATATATATATATAAGTATATATTATAATTTCAAATGGGATGTGGGGTTTTTGTTATAAGCAATGCATGGTATACATCTCATTTTATCATAAAACTTTAAATTATTTTTTTGGCACCTTTAAAAATGCAAGTTATATATGTTTTCGTGTGTTATATGACACGTAAATTTCTTTTGTACACTATCTTTTATCCATTTATTATGATATATAATATATATATATATATATATATATATATATGTTTATACATTTATTTTTTTTATATATATAGTGAGTATTTTTTATAAACTCGTCCTAAAGAATTTTTTTATATGGGTTCTTAAAGAACTTTTTTATAGTGAGTATTTTTATCTATATATTATCATCCTACTTTTGCCAATATAATGAGTATTTTTTTATATTATTTGACTATTTAAATGTTAATTTCAATTCAATATATGTATATTCCATATTGCGAAAGAATCCTTATGGTATTTTTTATATTCCTATAAAGAAACTATAAACGGGAAAAATCAAACTAACACTTCAGGAGATTATTAGAATATGAAAAATCAAGTCTTATTGGATGCAATCTTTATATAAAAATCTTTAAGATTATATAAAGATTAATATTTAAAAACCTAAATAGTAATACAAAATCTGTCTATTGATGATAGCTTAACTAAACTCATTACTCATCAAATTTAAATCATATCCCTAATATAAAATAGGTACCTAACAACCATTAAACACGTGAAAAAGTACGTAATATCTGAACAATTTTTAAGTCATAACATTCTCAAAAATATAAAATAATGTACCAAGGTTTTTATTTAAAATAGCAATGAAGAACGGTTTAACAATAATGTGTTATGCTTATGAAACAACAGAGCTAATTAAAGCAATAGATAGAAGGAACTTCAACGACCATAATGATTAATATTTGTTAAAATCGGAGGAATATTAGTCTAGTGTGTATGACTAAATGCGATGCACGGTATACATCACCTCTTATATTTAATTTGAAATTAATTTGTTAATAAAATTATATATATATATATATATATATATATATATATATATATATATATATATATATATATATATATATATTAATGTTTTGATATTATATATTGATAGTTTTTAGAAATAGGGCGGGTCGGGCGAGTTTAGCCACCCCGTCCCCGTCCCTAACTCTAGTGGGGTGGTTGACCATTGAGCAAAAACACATTATTTAATATGTTTATTGAATGAAAAATTATATTATAAGGTACTACAACAAAAAGTAGCTTAGGCAACGGTCGAAAACCGTGGCTAGAAGTTAAAAAACCGTGGCCTGAAGTTTAAGCCACGGTTATTTAGGCGCTGTCTAGGTGGCCGTCGCCTTTTCCTTTAGGCCACGGTTTTGGAACATTAGGCCACAAAAAATTATAACCGTGGCCATAGTTATTAAAACAGGCCACGGTTTAGCAGTATACCTTCCAACCACGGTTTTGTTGTCTACCTTTCGGCCACGGTTTTGGAGTCTACCTTCCGGCCACGGTTTTCATTTATCCACACGTAAATAACCGTGGCCATAGTTATTAAAACAGGCCACGTTTAGTACTCTACCTTCCAGCCACGGTTTTCATTTGGCCACACGTAAATAACCGTGGCTTATAAGTTTAAACCACAATTTAAAAATTGTTGCTTTTATTTAATTATTTTTCTACTACTACTTTTATTTAAATGTTATCATTGAAGACAATGTTTTAATAATCATATCTAATTTGTTTAGCACACAAAAAATAGACATCAATCCAATTTTCAAAGTTAATATCATATATGCATTAATTAAGCAATATTCATGTCAATATTGTCATTAATAGTCAAAATATAGAAACATAAACTCAATCCAAAAAATATTAACAGTAGCAACATTAATCTTCAAAATACAAAAAGTAGTATTTTTTCCACTTGCATCACATCACATCACTCTTCAAAACCTCACTAGTGCAAAAATGACTTTAGACAGCACCATTTAGTATCGGTTGTTTAAACAACCGATACTAAATGTAGACGCGGTGGCAATTTTGAAATTAAATTGAAGTTTTCAATTTTCACGCTTACATTTAGTATCGGTTGTTTAAACAACCGATACTAAATGTGTGATGCTAACACATTTAGTATCAGTTGTTTAAACAACCGATACTAAATGTGTGTCTCTAACACATTTAGTATCGGTTTTTTAAACAACCGATACTAAAGGTCCCGTTTAATTTTACCAAAAACACACGTTCTCCTTCTCTCTGTTTCACTCTCTCTTTCTCTTTCTCTGAACATTCACGCTCTCTGAAACCCTACCTTCCCTCCTTCGTTCAATCTTGTGCGCGGATCCTACCTTCCCACCTACGTTCAATCTCGCTCTCAAAATCAATGTGGTTTGTCCCTCAGCATCGACGCTCATCCCCCCTGCATCCTGTGGTGTTTCTGGGTAAGAGGTGTTCGCAAACTCACGGCAAAATCGTCTCACGGCAAAATCATCTCACAACGAAACCATCTCTTGATTCTCTTCCGTTCACACCCACTACGAACCCTAATCGCGAATCAAACAGAGATTCCCTTCTACTGCGAACGAAACTCAATCTTCTGCGAACCCTAATCACAAATCTCTTCTTCTACGAACTGCAAACTTTGTGTTATTCTTGTTAATCTGATTGAGGTTTTTTTTCTGTTTTGTTTTTCTCTTTATTTTCGAGTAATTTGGTTTTTGATATTTGTTACTCTTTCAAAAATGGAAAGGATTTCTGTGACAAGGAAGTGGAAGTGGTTGCAGATATTTGATGGTTGAGCTGATGGGAACTCCTGATGCCATTGCTTCTGCTGAGAAACTCATCAATGAAGTGCTTGCTGAGGTTTGCTTAAACCCTAACCCTTTAGTTTTACTTTAACCCTAATAGTTTAGTTGTTTTGTTTTAATTGCAAAATATGGCGTTTCCTGATAAGTTTGCTATGGGATTGTTTGTGGGTCAGGCTGAAGCTGGGGGTTCTAGCTCTGTTTCTAGAAGGATGACTGGACAGGGTGGGGCTGATGAGTTTTCGATGAAAATCCCAAATAATAAGGTGTGCAAACGAAATATGTATAACCATGTGATGTGTTGCTGCAATGTTTTGTTTATTCTACGTTGGGTTGATGGCAGATTGGCCTTATAATTGGTAAAGGAGGAGAAACAATAAAGACTATGCAAGCTTCCACCGGAGCACGAATTCAGGTTCTCTCTTTATGCTTTTGTGTTGTCTTCATTGTATATTGGAAATAGTTGATAAACCGTTGTTATGTTGATGATAATTGGCTTAGGTTCGATACTTGTGATTCCTGTTTGTGGTAAGCTTTTCACTAATAATGTGTGTTTTTCAGGTGATACCTTTGCATCTTCCCCCAGGTGACACATCAACAGAAAGAACATTAAAATTGATGGGACCCTGAACAAATTGAGTCAACAAAGCAGTTGGTTAATCAAATCGTCACTGGTGAGGTATGTAAAAGACACATCTATGTTTCATTTGGGTTAGCATGTTTTGCTTCTCATGTGCCAAGTCTGGTTTAAGTGTAAAATTATAGATTTTCACCCTCTACATATACTAAAAGTCCAATTGTTTTGTGAAATGGTTGAGTTTTATTAAACTTGGTGATTATGTATATGTCCTTACTGTGATTGATAGATGGATACTGTGTGCCAATGATTGCCTATGTGGTCTTTGTTCATTTGTTGTGCCGTAAAAATATAAAACTATATGCCCCATGAATTCCTGTAAAATGCTGCTTGATAATAGGTCTCTCTCTCTCTCTCTCCCTCCACCACTCCCTTTTTCCTGAATTCCAAATACTGCATCTGTTCCCTTGCAGGGACAGAGCCAGAAAAATCAGTTTTACTTTGGTAAAATATAATATGGGTGTGGCTTTAGTTGGCACATATTTTTATTCTGTCTGTATTTAAACATTGACAGTTCACTCAAGTAGTCTTGAAAGTTCTATTATGTTCTGCAGTCTTGAAATGGCTTTGCTGTAAGGAAATTAGGATACATGTTTTCACTTGTTTAGTCGTTTTAAAAGTAGAAGACACATTGAATTTACAATGGCCATTATTTGCTGTGCTTCTGGTTGTGGTTTCTATGGTGCAGTTTCATAAGCTTGTCTGGTGTAACCATGGTTACATAAAGTAGCCACTGCAGTAGCTATAATCATTAACTATCCATTTTAATGTGTGTTGTTTTATTAGGAATCTGTATTTTTGGATTAGTCCGGATTCTAACCTTTAGTGGATGTCACAAAACTTCTCCGAATTCTGACTTGTTAACCTTGTGTCCTTGTTTTGGTGTGTGTACCTGTAGTCTGATATGTAATTAGATTAGATAATAAATTTGGTCATTTTCCCATTTCATATATCCTTAAACTTGGTGTATCGGTGGAAATACCCGAGAATTGGTTAGTTCGGTTTTGTTGCCTAAGTTAACTAACTCTTGCAACAACTACTTTTTAACTGCGGTTAGGTTTTCTCTTAGGCTTGTGCTTCCGAGAGGGGTGGCTGTTTCCTCTTTTTATGGTTTAGGTTCCTGGGGCCATGAAGGATTCTGTAATTATTCCATTGTGTTTTGGTCTAAGTGGATACTCATTGGGATCATAAATACCTCAACATTGGAATATGCTTATTAATTGTGTATCCTTCAACTGACCTTGTTATTGGGACTATTGTAGGGGCCTAGTGTCTATTGTACTGCTGCTGTTATCTCCTTTGTTTTGCTGCCGTCAGATTGATTATAGGTTAAGAATCTATTTCACTTTGATAATATGGTTATATATCCCATGTTCCACATACCGAGATGGAATTTATAACTACTTCTAGTTTTCTATGTGCAGTGTTGCATTTGTAATGTAGAATCTGCTGTTTCTCTCTTTTTTATTGGTTATCTTTGGTGGATTTTTGGCTGATTTGGGTCCTACTCAGAATTCAATCAAGGTTGCTCAGGTATGTACTTTCTTTTATATATTGTGGGCTGATTTTGAAGTAGCTGTGGTGAAAATAGCTAATAGTTTCTTTTTACCTTTGCCTCTAATAGTAGGTACTTCAAACACCTGGAGTCACAAGTAACATTGGTTGCATTGGAAGGACAAGTTTGGTGTGGAGATGAAGAATAACTCTAGACATGCTGGTGTAAATGTAGTGTTTAATATATTAATTTTGCCTTGTTTCTTTTTCTTTATGCTACCCTCTAATGGACGTGGATCTGGGAATCAATGTCCAAATTTACTTTTGTAACAATTTGCTAGGTTCAATATTATGAGAATGAAAATTTACTTTTGGACTTTGATATTTTTATATCTTATTTGTATTGTAAGATATTAAATTTCAATAGAAGTTGAAATATTTTTATGAATTCATTTGTGGAGATAATTTTGTGAATTTGGAATTTATAAATTGGTCAATTGATATCTATTAATTGATATCTATATATGCAGCGTGTGTGTGTGGTAAGATGTGAATTGAGAATATTTTTTAAAAAGTAGACTTTTAGTATCGGTTATTTAAATTAACCGATACTAAAAGTGACATTTAGTATCGGTTATTTAAATAACCGATGCTAAATGTCATTTTTTAGACAGCAAACACAATGTTGAAAAGACATTTAGTATCGGTTATTTAAATAACCGATACTAAATGTCACTTTTAGTATCGGTTAATTTAAATAACCGATACTAAATGTCATTTTTAGACAAGCAAACACAATGTTGAAAAGACATTTAGTATCGGTTATTTAAATAACCGATACTAAAAGTGACATTTAGTATCGGTTATTTAAATAACCGATACTAAATGTCATTTTTAGACAGCAAAAACAATGTTGAAAAGACATTTAGTATCGGTTATTTAAATAACCGATACTAAAAGTGACATTTAGTATCGGTTATTTAAATAACCGATACTAAATGTACGTTTTCAAGACATAAAAATCACCAAAAAAACGTCATTTAGTATCGGTTTTTTGAAAATCCGATACTAAAAGTGACATTTAGTATCGGTTATTTAACCGATACTAAATGTCAGACATTTAGTATCGGTCGAATTAGTATCGACAGATAACCGATACTAAAAGTGCAAAACAACCGATACAAAAAGTCTTTTCTGCACTAGTGCCTCCAGGATCACCTTCAAGATCATCTTCAAAATCATCTTCAAAATCATTTCCAACCTATAAACATAAAATATTACAAAAGTTACATAAGTTGCAATGAATTCTGGACAGCGCTCGCTTGTAAGTGAGCAGAGTTTAAATCTAATCGAATCTCTGCTGAGAAAATATTAATGACAATTAATGACAATAGAATGAAAAATTTATATACAGATTCAATAGAATGAAAAACACCTCCAACCACTTTAACAAGTTCAAAGTTTATCTCAATTCTGGAAAATTCATGGTGTGATATAGTTAAGTTAATGATCTTTCAATAACATCTGGCCTAAATGCTTCTAAGAAATAAGACCAATCAACACTTACAAGCATTTCTATCATTTCAGAGATGTTCTAACTTCTAATTAAGCACAAGATTCTATTCCTATCTTAAGGAATTTGTCTTCTATAAGTTTATGTCTAAAGAAAATATGTCACTCAAAAATATATTTCTAGAAAAAAACAACTTTAAGAGATAAAAACATAGTGTTTAGGGTTTCAACCTTATTTTCCACCTCTGGAATGTGAGTGAAACAGAGGAAAATGATGTTTTTTTCTCTAATTTTATTTGCGTATGGCCCATAATGAGTTTTTTCCTCCTCAGTCACATACTTGAGAGCTGAGAAAATATTTATAATGACAATAGAATGAAAAATTTATATACAGATTCAATAGAATGAAAA
This sequence comes from Oxytropis ochrocephala, assembly GCA_020916435.1. Lineage (NCBI taxonomy): Eukaryota > Viridiplantae > Streptophyta > Magnoliopsida > Fabales > Fabaceae > Oxytropis > Oxytropis ochrocephala. The sequence goes on from CM037095.1 coordinate 32,107,230, forward strand.
ACACCTCCAATTAACCACTTTAGCAAGTTCAAAGTTTATCTCAATTCTGGAAAATTCATGGTGTGATATAGTTAAGTTAATGATCTTTCAATAACATCTGGCCTAAATGCTTCTAAGAAATAAGACCAATCAACACTTACAAGCATTTCTATCATTTGATTTAAACTCATTTGCACTTTGAACTTGGGTGGACGGACTAATCGAATCTAAGAAACTTACAACCCTAAAATTCTAACACAACACAAGCCTTTAGGGAAGTGAGATATAGCCAAGTCCCATACTCTGTCAAACTAATTGTTACTTCTCCCTAATGGAATCATTGCATCACAAACAATCAATCTCTTTATATTGAAATAACTAGTCATTTGTGAAGTTTTATACAAAGCTATTGAAGTTCCAAACTCTGTCAAACTAAATGCTACTTCTCCCTCTCTTATTTATTCTTAAACTATGAAAACCTATTTAATATTTCTAAAGTCTATTTATGTTCATCAACTTAGTTCATAAAATTTGCGGCTTAAAGACTAAATTGATAGGTTTTCATAGTTAGACAAAGAATTGAGCAAGTGGCGAATTTGGTGCCCCTTGAATGTTGAAATTATCACACATTCACACGAGCTAAAAACATCTTAAAGCTGCTGAAATCTTTTGCAATGCTATAGCCGTAACAACAGGTATTATGAAAGGCTAGCATCGAGAATATTAGAATAGATGTTATTAAGATTTATGATTAGAGTCTTCTAGAAGGAGGTGAAGAAGATAAACTGCAGAGAGGGAAGTGAAAAACGAGGGAGCAAGAAAGAAAAAAGTGAACGAACTCATCAACGAAGAAGAAAGGTTTCGACGATGAAGGTTTCGCAAGTGGTGGTGGTCCTTCGCGAAGTTCTTTTCGATTGCCGATTGAAGAAGCCGATCGTGAAGGTTTCGCAAGGGTTTCGACGATTGAAGAAGCCGATTGAAGAAGTGAGATGAAGATGAAGGGTTTTCGATTGCAAGATGAAGGGTTTCGATTGCAAGATGAGAGTGAGATGAAGATGAAGGGTTTTGATTGCAAGATGAGAGTGAGGGTTTCTGATTGCAAGGGTTTCGCAAGTGGTGAAGGTCCTTCGGCTTCTTTTTTGTTGAATTGTGCAGTGCCTTATTTTTTAGTCAAAATAGCGCCTAGTTTTTGTTTAATTTTCGTTTAGCGCTTTTTTTTTTTGTTTATGGTGGGTAGATAGTCCACGGTTTTTGTCTGGGTAAAAGCTTTTGGGCCCAATTTTTGGACACATTTAGTCCACGGTTTTCTTAGTAAATATTTGTTTTAGTCATATTTAGTTTTAGTCTACGATTTTATAACTGTGGTCTCTAAATAAAAATTGTATAGCCCACGGTTTTAAGCGTTTTACAATAAATTTTTTTAGGCAACAGTAGACAAATGTGGTCTTAGCTATCCACACTTGTTTAACCGTGGCCTATCTGATTTTAAACCGTAGCCTATTAGCAAGTTAATGAAACCGTGGCCTAATATCTATCTCATTGTCCACATTTGTAAACGCGTGGCCTATTCCTTGTTCAGGCCACGGTTTTTTAGCCGTGGCAAAGATTGGCGTGGCCTAAAGTCAAAAATGTTGTAGTGAAACAAAGAAAAGCTTTTTTTAGTAGAACTCTTACGTAGAGCAATTAAATAAATTATCAGTACAAATTGTAAATGCCATTGCCAATTAAATAATTTAAAACAGCTAATTGAGGAAATAACATTGACAATTTGTCTCAAATTGAACATGAGTGAAGCCCTTTCAATTGCTCACAACATGGATTGATGGAGAGATAACAGGTCGCCTTCTGTTATTGTTGCAAAGGCTAATGGGGATCGAGTCCTTGCCAAGTCAAAGCTGCAATGGGAATGGAATAGTGTGCATAACAGTTATTTTGGTCTGTTTATTTTGATATCAAACAATGAGAAGAGGTGGAGTTGTTTCTCCTCGAAAACACGTGATCAACGAAAATATTAAAATTAGGGTAAATATCAATTGGAATTGTACCAGGTGGTTGGATGGATCCCACAATAGACTGTTGATTCCCATACCAAGGTGACAATGGAGCAAGAAATTTCACCGCGTGCTTCTTCATAGCATTGGTATTCCTGTTCATTGAAGCCATGTGGTAGATAGGCATGATTGGTATGGAATGAATGGCATCAATGTCAAACATACCAATATTACTGAACGTGAATGATAATGACTAATTTACCTCTTCGCCAATGATAGCAATTCCGAAGTCGAGTAGAATGTCTAGCCTAATGCAGATCTTTTCGACAGTGAAGCGATTAAGATCACATTCGCTGATTTTGAAAACATATTTTGGAACCAATGATTATTAAGTGCGCATTTAATCCACTATCCGAAAGATAAAGTAAACCAATATTAAAAATCATATTAAGGCACCACAAACGCGCGCAACCACACAAAATTATTTACTATAGATCCAATGGATTTACGGTTCATTGAGTTCGTAAGTGCGTAGGTGTTCTTCGTAAAGAAAAGTGTATTGTCGTCACACCCCCAGTATAATATCGCCCTCCAAAGATGGTCTTCACCAATGAGGTCGACACCTAAACCGCATTTAAAAGGATGATGTTAGACTTATATATATTTGTTTGTGCAATTAATCTTAAGGTTCAGATGATACGCTGAAGTTCGAAGGATGCGGATGGCGTGCGCAATCACGGAGTAAGGTGCTTACTGAAATGGATGAACCTGACGAAATAAAATGAGCAAACAGATGACAATGATTAAGGGCTGTACTCGCTAACCATTCAAATGAAAAGCAAACTATGAGTATCAGTGGAATTTCCTTAAGAGGTCACATAAATATTATGGCTAAAAATAGTATTAACGCGTGATCGCGTCGATTTATATTATAGATCTGAATCCTATGAACGAATCGTATGATCTAAGGGTGTTATTAAAGTAACCACCGAAAACAAAAAATCGAGTCCGGCACTAAAGAAATCACCAAAGTATGAATCCGGCAGTTCCATAGTGGACACCTGCGAGTTCCTCAGGGAAAAAAAAATGAGGATTGAGCATGATGTGATAGTATGTAGTAGTAAAATATAACCAAAGTAAAATTTGAAGATTAAAGTATGATGGTTGAGTATGACCGTGTTGTTGTAGAAAGCAATGAAAGATGAAGAAAGACAAAATCACGAAACTACCTTTGCTCAGCGGAGAGAAAGTTGATGTTCTTGCTGGAATGAAATTTTGATTCACGAAACTACCTTATGTTCTTGCTAGTACTGATGAGTTGATTTGACTTAAAAGAGAGATAAATGAGTGAATGGCATTAAAATGGAATTAAAGGGATTAAATGGAATTAAAGGGATTAAATGGCATTAAAATAGTGAAACGGTTTGTTTTGTTCTAAAAAGTATGACTGTAACTCTACTCCTAAATAAGTATTTCGTTTGCGAGAGTTTAACAAATTTGTTGTGCAGTGCAGCGGTAAATTCTTCTTTGTCTCGCCTAAACCGCACGGGTTCAAGCCCCAGTCGTGGCATTTTTTATTTTTTGTTATACAAAGTTGAATTTCAGCATTAGGATAGGTGACATGGCAATTTGATGAGGTGGATTAAATTTCCGCTGATGTCATTACTGACATGGACGCCTAGGTGGATGCCTAGGTGGACAATCCATGGTTTATTATAACTAGTTTGAAGGACCCGTGCCAGCACGGGTAAAAAACTCCAGCTGATAAATATATTATGATCTTCGCGTAATAGATACCTCGACACCGTTAATTCGCCTATTAGCAGATGTGCCTTAGAGGAGAGGTTTTGTGGTTTTTTTTGTTCATATAGTACAATAACACCAATCATGCATTCAACTGTAGAAGACGCTTATTCTGTGATAAGTTGAGGAAAGACCAGTTCCGACACAATTTTAGTGTTGTATAATGTAAGTTCTGTGGTAGCATAACAGAGAAAATTAAATGCAGATATAGTTCTTTTTACACATTGTGTGTGAAGCTACACCCACTCGATTTGGTATTAGGATACTATGGTTATATGATACCTTTGTAAGAATGAGAGACTGGTTAGAGTAAATGTCATTGCAAAGCAGTATATTAAGAACGATTTTTTGAAAATTAAGTGATCTCAGTATGAAAGGCACACACAAAAAAAAACTTCGCATTTTCTTTAAAATCTCTAACTACTAATCTATATGTATCACATACGTGAATCACTGTATTTCCAAAAACACATATGTATGTGTATTAATAAACAAAATAATGGACTGAAGAAAGAGATAAAATAGTGAGACCTTAATGTTTCAAGTGGAGTTAAATTGTGTTAATAGTTTTGGATAGACCAGCCCCGGGGTATTTTCGTCATTTACATCTAACTTATTCTTCATTACCACTGCCACCGACCCAACATCATAGTTGTTGATCTTCCACTTGCCCCTGGCTATATTTTTCCTTCAGTCAGATAATGGCAGTTACGGCTGGGAAATGTTTTTTGGTTAAAGTATAATTGACTGCCAGCGGGGCGTTGGGGGTCCCAGCTTGTAATGATGTGTAAAGCCACGTATTTACCGTGGTCTACGTGGCCTTTCAATTACTTATGATATATCCAGTAGTTGAACTTGAACGTCTTTTACAATTTTAGTTCCTTTCTTTTACCATGTTAGGCGCCTTGTCTTATATCCCGTTCGGCCCTTTTGTATGCATAAATTCCTCCACTATCAAAGCGAAATAAATAAATAAATAAAATATTCAAACATTAGCCACGTGCACACTCAATGTAATTTTCTAGTTTCTACCACACACACAGTTATGCAAATTGTAAACACTCACCCTCCAAATAAAGCAAACTTGCAGCACAAGATGTTACCACCACTACATACATAAGAAGATCCTGTCAATGAATCAGCAACTTCATTATGGATTATTAGGTTTAGGAGATTATACTTCATTAAATATAGGAGATTACGAGTAAAACATTGCATACCTCATTGAGACGCTTGTAAATATATAAGAGATATCATTCTCATGTCATGTTGTAGTATGCAATCATTAAATAACCATTAACTACTTGTATTTTGCCATGAAAAGTGTTGCATACCTCATTGTATGATTTACTACTTTTGCTTGGAATTTCACATCTATAACTCTCAATTCCTTTTAGTGGCAAATTGTTCATCAACGCATATTTTCTATTCTTTAATTTAGATAACCTTGTCCTGAAAGTATTTTCAACGCAACAAAGAGTCTCACAGCAAATAAATAACAAATATTCTGGGTGCAAGAATATTGAAAAACCAGCTGTTACATACAAACAAAATTGTAACGTAGCTATTTACAGTGCGTCTCTGAATTGCTAAATTATTATGAAGTGCAACAAACTCAGCATATGATATATTTTTGAGGATCTGTTTAAGCTGATATACATCAGTACTCTCCTTTAGTACAACAGCAAATTTTCTCCAGTCAATAATATCATTAAAAGGAAGGTCATAGTAATCTGATAATATCACTGCAAAAAACAACATCAACAACTTCAGGTCAATTACATGGTTGTCCCCCAAACCCAGGTCATCAAAGTCAAAGCTGAGAGCCATTCATATCAACTTTGGATATTTATGGTATAACAGGAATAAAAACTATTATATATTACCAACAAATCGGCATGTATTCATTACATCCCATTCAATTGAATTTAAATCTTATAATAGATGAGAGAATAAAGTAATTTTGGAATCTTTTTAATTATGCCAACTCAGCAAAGTTTAATCATAAATGCTTACCAGGATTAGTAATATCTGAAAGGTTTATACTTAGGGAACTGAACGTGTTAGGTGAAATTTATGATGCACCAACTACAGAGTGCACTATGCTTTATTTTCTTTCCTAACATCCTATGAAATGTGGTATCATTGATTTAATCGGGTTATCATCAATGATAAAATATTCTAAACATTCCAAACTTGAAATTTTTTCAGGAATAGGCCCATTAATAAAATTATGACTTAAATCAAACAAAACTAACCCCTTGAGATTTCCAACTTCAGAAGGTATTTTCCCAATAAGCTTGTTTGAGCTCAAATCAATTTTTTGTAGAAGCTGAAGTTGTCTAATAGAGTAAGGAATTCTCCCTTCAATTTGATTCCAACTAAGGTCCAAAATAGTCAAACTTTTCAAACCACCATTTTCCTTAGGAATTTCACCACTCAAATTATTATAACTTAAATCAAGTTGCTCTAGAAAACTCAAACCACCAATTTCCTTTGGAATATTTCCTTCTAAGCTATTTTGAGACAAACTCAAAACCTTAAGATTAGTAACAAAACCCAAACTTTGAAGTATTTTTCCATAGAGTGTTGGATTAGACTCCAAAGTAAGATGTTCTAAGGAAGAGAAAGGACCAAATAAAGTTCTTGGTAGTGTCACTTTTGAAGTAACAAAACAGTTAAAAAGTGAAAGGGTTTTCAAATAAGTTAGTTTCAAGAAAGATTGTGAAAGGTAAGCAGAAATTTTACAAGGTGGTTGATCAGACCTGACCAATAGAGGTTTGGTGTTGATGTAGTCCTTCAGTTCGGTCGTTGGTTGCACCGAGGTCCTGGACTTTGGGCCGCACGCGGGTGGTACCTGCAAAGACACTCCGACGCTCAAGTCAGCGGTGAACAGTGAGTAGGACCACTAGTGAGAATGACGTACCTAATTCTCGGGATTCGTGCCGCATTTATAGCTACAGTATTGGGCGATATTGGGCCTATTAGATCAGATCGGGCCTTCGAGTCCACTCTGAGCAGATTGCCCCCAAGCTCGGGTCGCGGTAGCTAGCCAAGGCTTGATTAGCCTGCTTCGAAGTGTTTGTTAGCGGTCGGATTGTCTTTTGCTAATCGTTGGGTCGCTCAGGACCAGAACCTGTCTTGGGGTCGCTGCCCCCTATGTGGCTGCTGTGACTATTTTTTAAGTAATCAGGGCACACCTGCTGAACCGACAAGTGATTTGATGTACACGTTTTTCGAGGCAACTCTTGGAGTTCCCATAGCGCGCCGGTTCGTCTTGTTTCAGACTAAGTAATGATGGTAGGTGGAGAGTTGCACCTCTTCGCTTTTGGGCCCGAAGTGACTACTGGCCCATTATATAAGGTGGCGAGGGAGAGTCATATTCACTTTTTCTCATTCACTTTTTCTCTGAAATCTTCATCGCTCTCGCTGGCTCACTGCTTTCCTCTGCTCTCGCTGGAACGATCCACAGACTTAGAAGAATTGCCTCCCGCGTCCTTGGAGGTCGCATAAAAATTAACAAGATAGTGGACGCTAGAGGCAGTCATGCCGTCAAGGCCGCCCTTGGTGGGTGGTCGTTAAATTCGCTTTGTCTATTCTTTTATTTAACTCGTTATACAACTTGTTACTGATACCTCCTTTGTTTTTTGCAGTTGCCATGGCGGGCGTTGAAGATTTTGACCTCTTAGTGATGGCTGGCGCCGAGGAAGGGGACGACTCTCCCCCTTATGGGACCCCTGCTGTGAATGTTGAGGGTGGCGCCCCTCAAGCGGAGGTTGTTGCTGATGGGTCGCGGATTGACTTGGACGACTAGGTGATTTCCGCTGACCGGAATGCTCTTCAAAATAGCCCACTTACCCAAGAAAGGACTGGCAAAAGAGGGCGTTCTACCGACGGCGACCCTTCCGAGAGGAAGAAACACAAGAGCAAGGGTCATGTGAGTCGGTCGCCCAAGCTTGACTTGCTTGGTTTGGGGGACCATGACTATGCTCGCTTCAAGGAAGTGCCCTTTGAAGGGATGGCTGAGGCAATGAAAGCCGCTGGCCTTCTATTCAAGAAATACCAAGAAGAAGAAGCAGATCGGCTGACAGGTAGGCGTCTCGTCAATAGGGTTTCATATCTTGAAGATGACTTGTCAGACAAAAATTTTAAACTGCGATCTGCCTTGTCTAACTTGACAGAGATGAGGGAAGACAGAGATCGGCTGCTCAAGAGGTTGGAGGAGCTCGAGCCGAAGGTCCAACTGATTGCTACCAACGAGCAAAAACTTCAGGAAACTGAAATTCAGTTGACGGCTGCAGTGATCGCCCGAACCGGAGCTGAGGCCGCAAGGGACTGCGCGCTGGCTGAAAAGGCTACGGCCGAAGGAGAGGTGGACCATTTAAATAAGAAGAATAGAGAGCTCTTCGACTAGGTCACCTCTCTGAACGCCGACATAACGGTTGTTGAGCAAGAAAAGGACAAGTATAAAGCTCGCTTTAAGGAGGCAGTCACCAAAGCTCTGGGAGCGGCCCAATATCAGTTCGAGAACGCTGTCAGTCAAATTAAGCTCGCCCATCCTGAGCTGGTGATTGACGAGGCTGTGGTTAATAGCGCCCACTGCGTGGTCGACAAGGAGATTGTGTGCCCCAAGAAGGTTGAAAAGGGGAAGGTCGTTCACGAGCGGGCCGTTATTTTCCGTGCTGGTTCCTCTTCCTGAACATTAGCTGTCTTTACTTTTGCTTTGCCCGCCTGCGAGTGGTGGATATTTGAGGGCGCTCTGGTTATGACCTTGGCGTCCTAATTTTGTAAACAATACTCTAAGCTTTTTTGCTTCCGAATGCATGAATTTTTCTATCGCTCATTTCGTACGTTTATTTATCATATATTTGCATATGTGCGCTTTAACTATTCAATCGTCTGCTATTTGCGGGTCGCAATGCTCAACGGCTTTCGTTTTGCCATACGATGGCACTCGCTGAGTTTCGTGGGTCGCTACGCTCAGCGGCTTATATTTTTGCCATTCGATGGCGTACGATTGGGCCATACGATGGCACTCGTTAAGTTTGTAGGCCGCTACGCTCAGCGGCTTACATTTTGCCATTCGATGGCGCTCGATAATGCCATGATGACACTCGTTAAGTTTGTAGGCCGCTACGCTCAGCGACTTACATTTTTCCATTCGATGGCGCTCAATTGTATGCCAACTCGGCGACGCCGGTCGCTTCATCGCTCTTTCGCATGATGAGCGGCCGGCCATACATTCTTGCATGAAAAGATAAAAGAAACAAATGTCTTTTTAAGGTCGGGCCTCTGTAAAAAACCCCTGTGGGGAAAAAGAGCGCCCGCCTGGCTTTCATTCAATATTTGATCGTTCACAACAACTTTGTTGCATTGCACATAGTATTTTCTCAACTTCTCGGCGTTCCATGTTCTGGGTATGGTCGCCCCATTCATGGTTTCCAGCTCGTAGGCTCCTTTGCCGGTCTTGCTGATGACGATATGGTCCTTCCCAATTGGGGGCGAGCTTTCCTTGATGAGCATTCTTATTCCCTACATCTGCCCGCCTGAGAACGAGTTGACCAATCGAGAATTCCCTTTTCTGGACGCGGGAGTTGTATCTTGCAGCGACCTTTTGCTTGATAAGTTGCTCTCTGAGAGACGCCTTAGTTCGCAGTTCGTCAACCAGATCAAGCTCCTCCCTAGTTGCTCGTTCATTATCTGGCACTGTTGGTGGATTGGTCGTCCTCCAATTCAGCTCGCCCATTTCGATTGGAATGACTGCATCGGTCCCATAGACAAGTCTGAAAGGTGATTCACCTGTTGTAGAATGAGGGGTCGTTCGATACGCCCAGAGGACAGACTGCAGCTCCTCGACCCAGTTTCCTTTGGCCTCGTCCAATCTTCTCTTCAAGCCGCGCAGAATGACTCTGTTGGCCGTCTCAGCCTGGCCGTTAGTCTGTGGATGTTCGACCGAGGTGAAGCGCTGTTTCACCCCTAAGCCGGTTAACATTTCTCTGAATCTCTTGTCTGCAAACTGAGTCCCATTGTCTGTTATCAAATGTTGGGGAACACCAAAACGGGCTAGCACATTTCGACCAAAAAACTTGCTCACTTTTGCCGCTGTTATGGTTGCTAACGGCTCGGCCTCAATCCACTTTGTGAAGTAATCGACTGCCACGATCAGAAACTTGAACTGGATTGAGGCGGGTGGAAACGGTCCCAACAAGTCCATTCCCCACCAGGAAAACAACCAAGGTGAGGTGAGGCTTTGCAGCTCGGAAGAGGGTGCGACGTGAACATCAACTTGCACTTGACACTTGTTGCATTTTTGGACCAGCTTCTTTGCATCTTCATCCATGGTCGGCCAGTAGTAACCGGCTCTTAGAGCTTTCTTTTCTATGGAGCGACCGCCCTGATGGCTGCCGCATACACCTTCACTATCACCACCAACCACCACCATCACCACCACCACACCACCACCAACCACACTACCACCACCACCACCACCACATAGAGGATTATATAAAATACGAATTTTAGAAAATAATGTGTTATTATTTTATTGTTTTAAAAATACGAATTAGTTATTGTTTTATTTTTTGAATTAAATAAATGAATTAAGAATTAGTTTTTAAAAAAATTAAATAAAAAAATGCATTTTATAAATATTTTTTAAATATAAAAAAGCATTTTTAAAATATTTTTAAAAAAATATATATAATAGATTACTAGCGGAATTTCAACCCAAGAACTCATTGGCGAATTCTATCGGCGAATTTTAGCTTGAGAATAAATCCGTCGAGAATTATCGGTGAAAATCACCCGAAGAATGCTATACCGCGGCGTTTTTCGGTCAGTTATTGGCGGACTAAATCCGCTTGAGAAAGTGCAATTTCTGGCTGATTTATACCATTACTGGGGGATTGAGTTAGCCAGTAACACAATGAATTCTTGTAGTGTGAATATCCCTCAAGACGTGATCGGCCTCGATTGGCGACAAACACCTCAGCAGTGGGGAGGAGAAACCTCTTTCTGTAAAGCTTCCCTTCAACGACCGAATACTTGGTTGCCCGCTGCCTCAAAAGTTTTGCTTCCTTTTGGTCGCCCGGCTCTTCGCCTGTTTGAATATATTGCAATATGGGAGTGATCCCGTTTTTCTCATCATCAATGTAGAGGATGGCTAATGATTGACTAGCCTTGGTCGGCACACTTGGTCGAGTTAGTGTTTCCTGAATTAGGCTTCGGTAATTCCCTGGCGCTTTGGTGCTGGCCAATTTCGAAAGGATATCGGCTCGCATGTTCTCGGTCCTTGGCACATGTTTAATTTCTGCCCGGTCGAACTGACTGAGCAATTTCCTCACCTTGGCCAAGTAATTCTTCAAGATGTCGTCTTTTGTATCATAGAGTTCCTGAATTTGGGAAACGACTAGCAGGCCTCATACTCTGCCTGATTATTTGACATGTGAAACGCGAATGTGAGTGACACCTCCACGGCCAAACCTTGAGAATTTTCCAAAATCAAACCAGCCCCACTTCCCTTTGAGTTAGAGGAGCCATCTACATGCAAGGTCCAAGTGGTGGTTGGTCGGCCGTCCGAGATTGGTGTCATTTCGACAATGAAGTCGGCCAACACTTGTGCTTTGTCGCCGCACTGGTTTGAACTTAATTCGAACTCACTAAGCTCCACCGCCCATTTAATCATGCGCGCCCGGTCAGTGCGGACGGTGGATAATCTGTCTTATGGGCTGATCTGTCCTTACCACGATCTGGTGTGCCACAAAATACGGTCTTAATTGGCGAGCGGCCTCCAGAAGTGCAAGTGCCAGCTTTTCAATCCTCTAAGTACAGATAAAGCGTTTCTCCAGGCAACGGCTTGGCCATGATGGGTGGATTGGTCAAAGCTGCTTTCAGGTCGTCCAATGCTTGCTGGCATTGATCAGTCCATTCGAAGTCTACGTCCTTCTTCAAGAGTTTGAATAAAGGAAGCGACTTACAAGCCCACTTAGGTATAAACCTGGATAAGGCTGCAACCATGCCGTTCAGTTGCTGGATCTCTTTCTTTGTAGTTGGCGGCCTCATGTCGGCGACTGCCCTGCACTTATTAGGGTTAGCTTCGATCCCTCTTTCCGTCAGGTGAAAACCTAAGAATTTTCCAGCTCGCACCCCAAAGGTGCATTTCTCCGGGTTAAGCCTGAGTGAGTTCCTTCTTGCTTCCTCAAAAACTTCCTTCAGGTCATCGATATGCTGATCATCAGTTTTGCTCTTGATAATCATATCGTCTAGGTAAACTTCAGCCACTCGACCGATTTGCTTCTTGAATATCTTGCTCATCAAGCGCTGGTAAGTCGCCCCAGCGTTCGATCTTCAGACCGAAAGGCATTACTTTGTAACAGAAATTCCCACGGTCGGTCATGAAAGCTGTCTTATGGCGATCTGGCAGGTACATAGTTATCTGATTGTAGCCCGAATATGCGTCCAGAAAGGAAAGTAACTTATAGCCTGAAGCGCCATCAACCAATTTGTCAATACTGGGCACAGGAAAGGCGTCCTTAGGACACACCCTATTCAAGTCATTGTAGTCGACACACATGCGCCATTTTCCATTTTTCTTCTTGACCAGCACACCATTTGAGAGCCAAGTTGTATACTTAATCTCTTCAACAAAATTACCTTTAATGAGGTCGTCAATTGCTTGGTACGCTGCCCTAGCCTTTTCTTCACTCTAAGCTCTCCTCCTCTGGCCGACTGGCCTGGCTGCCTGATCAACCGAGAGCTGATGGCAAGCAATCTCGATGGGGATTCCAGGCATATCCGAGGCTTGCCAGTCAAACAGGTCGGCGTAATCCTTCAGACAACTGATGAGCGCCTTCTTGACCTACTCAGGCAGGTCGCTCCCGATTTTGACCATCTTGGCTGGGTCTTCCCCTAATTGGACATCAATCAATTGTCCATGTGGTTCTGGTCATTTCAGTCTATTCTTTAGCTCGCGGGCTAAGTCATCATCGTCATCTTCTGGGTCGCTATCAGGATCATAACAGGCATCTAGGTCAGCAACATTGACTTGGTGTCCTTCCCCAAGACTCTGAGGGTCGGAACTGATGGCTTGCTCGTTGCAGATGTCCTGATACAATTAATGACTCTTCTTGGCCGCCTCCATGTCTACCGCTAAGGTGACGACCTGGTCATTCTTGTCATAAAACTTCATTTTCAAATGGACGGTAGATACAACTGCCTCGAGCTTTCCAAGGGTTGGCCAACCTATGATGCAGTGATAGCACGACTTGTTTGGCAGAACCAAGAACGTCGTTCTGACCGTTCTATAGGAAGTACTTCCGTTTGTGTAACTCCAGGGTTCCCAACGGGTACGTGGTCGCCCCATTAAACCCAGTTAATGGAGTTGGGTCAGGCTGAGGGATGATCTCGCTGCGGTCGATGCTCAATTTGTCAACTAACTCTTCGAACATGATATCGGCCGAGCTTCCTTGGTTGATCAAAATTCTTCTAACCTCAGTATTTCCCATTACAGTGGACACTACCAGGGGAACGTAGCTGTTGACTCTTCCGTCAAGCAGGTCTTCATCTCCAAAAGAGACAGGCGGCCTATTCGAGACCGGTCGTGCTGCCGAGGTCGTTCCAACCATGAGTATCTCATTCCACTTCTTCTTTGTGGCCTTATTGGACTCTTTGCGGTCTAAGGGATTCCCTCCGTGGATAACAATAACGACCTTACGACCCCTAGACTGCCTGGCGTCCTCTTCGGAGGTGTCTTTATCCCCGTTCGCTTCAATGGCCTGAGTTGCCACGACCTTTCCTTTGGAATGGGTGGTTTGCTCCCCAGACCTCTCTTCAGGTCGCTCTGTGCCTTCGGTTCTAACATACTTGCCCAATTTACCCTTCTGAATGAGGTCTTCAATGTCATCCTTTAGGGCCATGCAGTCGTTGGTGTCATGTCCCTTGCTTTTGTGATACCTAGAGTATTTTTTGGTGTATCGGCCGCCCTTCTTGAGAACGAGGGGGTCAGGACGTTTCACCCCAACGAACTCGTTGTTTTGGCAATCCGTGTAGATTTGAGCTATGGGTGTGTTCAACCTAGTACGTTGCTCGTATTTCTTTGGTCGGAAATCCGGCCGACCTTCACGATGTCCTTCTGGTCCCTTAGCTGGCCTGCTGTGCTCTTCTTTGAGTCGCGAACGAGCGTCCTTCCTTGCTGCCAACGTCTCTTCATAACCCATATGGTCGTTGGCCCTTCTAAGGAACATGCTGAGGTCCGTGTAATGGTTGAGAGTGAACTCCTCCGCAAACCTATGGTCTGGCCTGATTCCCCTCTTGAGGTACTTCAGCTTGTCTTTCTCTGATAGGTCGTGGATTGTCTCGGCCTCAGTATTGAAACGATCGATCTCTGCATCCGTAGCTGCTTTCGTATTGCTCGTTTTTCTTTTCGCGACCGATCTCCAACATTTTCTAAGGTATGAATCGATCTCTGCCCTTATTCTTTCTGCAGTTCTTTTTCAAATACATCGTTCCACGAATATATCGTTCCACGCCTTGTGATAGGGGGTGTCAGGTCCGGGGACGACCAGGTCGCCCCCTCTCATGAGTGCGCTGCTCAACCGACCTGACCCGACCCTTATCGCAGGTAGCTGTGTATGCCGCGGACGAAAAAGACCGCTCGCATTCCCGGAGGGCCGTCCCACTCTTTCGCTATTCACATGTCGAGGCCGTCCGAGGCTCATTCGCAAGAGGAGAAATCCAAGTCGTCTTCGGGCGACAGAAACTCTGATTCTTCGAGCAGCTCGAGCTCGAGCTCGAGCTCTTCCAGCTCTTCCAGCAAACGATCGGTTAGCTCGGGGAGCTCTGACTCGAAGTGTGCCAATTCCGAAGTTAGATCGAATAACCCTCCACCACCACCAGAGGGTGCCATACCTTGCGCCACCGGTGGAGATGAAGAGGTGGCAATAGAAGATGAAGTACAAAGCGCCGTCCAGATCGTGGACGAGGAGGTGGCCGAGCCAGAGGAAGGCCGAGCTGAAGATCTTCTTGCGACGCCCAGTTGTGGGACGAGGAGGTGGCGAGAGAGCAGGAAGGACGAGTGAAAGATCTTTGAGGGGTTGTGGTTCAGCCCGTGGCAAGTTCCTCCGGTCAGGGTTTGAACAATGAAGGAGGGTCGAATGAAGGGGTCGAAGACGTTCTACCCGACATTGCTCGCGATCCATCTGACATGTCTTGGGTGTCAGGAACCCTTCGTTCCAATAGGAGTATCATCACGGTCGGCCACTGGGCAGTACCCGATCTGCAAGCTTCCTTCAACCACCTGCCGGGCTGGAGGGTCGGGGGTATGAAGGACGGGGAAGATATTGCAACTTATTCTGATTACCTTAAGTTCACGATGCACCGGATCGTGTTCGAGAAGATGAACATCATTCCGCCCTTCACCGAGTTTCAACGCGACGTTCTTCGTCACATCGGGGTCGCCCCCTCCCAACTTCATCCGAACGCGTGGGCGTTCTTGAAAGCCTTTGAAGTCCTTTTAACCAAACTTGGTCGGCCGGTGTCGATCATGCTATTCTTTGCTCTCTTCGAGCTAAGCTGGCTCAGGGAAAAAGCTAACAAAGAAAAGAGGGAGCAGGTCTCCTTCAAGATGCAGAAAACTCAGCACCGGTATTTTAAGGCTTTCCAAGAGTCATTGGGCGCTGCTTGGAAAAGCCACTACTTTTGGATCGCTCCCACTAAGGAGGCCGGCAAAGCTATATCTGAGGTCCAACCTGATGGGAGGCTCGGTCTTCCTTATTTCCCAGTCATGTGGAACGAGGCCCATTTCTTCAGAAGGCCCGGCGACTACATTTATTCCGTTAAGGATTTAAGTACGGCCGACTTGGAGTCTTTGGAGATGATCAAGGCGTTGGCGAGCATGATGCCCCCAGACCCCAAGGGCGACCTACCTTGTCGTCCATTCGTCTTGCTGCGTGGTGGGCCTCTCGAGGCCGAGCTTGGTTTGCTTTTGAACCTTGCCTTTATATTTTCGTTGTTGATCTTTTCTTCTAACTCTTAACTCGTTGTTTTTGCAGAAAGAATGGCCGGTAAGTCATGGGCCGTGATCGATGCAGTCCTAAACCCCCACAAGGGTAGCGCCTCCAAGCCGCCGCCACGTAACATGGTCGACCTGGATGGCCCGTCAAAGGTGCCTCAAACTCCAAGGAGCCAAGGGAAGAGACCAGTTTCCCAGCCCCGGTCGCCTCCTCGCCAAGATGATCGCTCTCCCAAACGGGCCAAGTTTGATGATCGGAACTTGGACCTTGCTAAGGATGACATTCCTATTCTCTCGCTCGAGGGTTTAGGGCAGGTCGAATTTGAGCGGTTCAAGAAGAAGCCCATGGCGGTCTGTGCCTCCTTTTGTATGGGAATAGACAAAATCATGCAAGAGCTGGTGGACGAAGCGGAAGGTACTTTATTTTCCTAGCCCGTCGTGCTTTTACTTTTGTTCGACCGACTAACTGTTAGACTATCTTTGTTTGCAGGAGCTCGGGCTGAGAAGAACAAGGCCTTGGCGGAGGCACAACAAAAGTATGATAAACTTGCCAAGTCCAAAAAAGATGCTCTGCAGCGGGGCGAGGATGACCGGGCCAAACTCTCCAAGAGGAACAAGGAGCTTGCTGGTCATGTCGCAAATCTGAAGACTGACCTTGAAGTCCTGGAGAAGGAGAAGGCCGGGTGGGGTACCGAGAAGGCCGAGCTGGAGGCTCAAATTCGAACAATAGCTGAGCATGCTCGGAATGCAGCGATCGAGCAGTTCTATAACACTCTTGGTCAGGTGCGGGTGCTAAACGCAGATTTGAAAATCAATTTTGATGAAAAGATGATAAAGCCCGCCCACTATGTTGAGAACAACAAGATCATGCTGCCCGAGGAACGTGATGAACAGGGTAACGTTGTTCGCCCCAGCTCTGTCCTCTTCTGAAGCCCGCCTGCGAGCGGAGAATTTTTGTAATAGCTTAACTTGCCTTCGGGCACAACAATTTTTAAGCTGCCTACGAGCATTGAGATATTTGGGCGCTCGGTTTCGACCGGGCGTCACCGTTTTGTAATGACATTTTAACTTGTCTTTTATTTCATTTACTTGAATTCGTGTCGTTAAATTTACCCATCTTGTATGTTTATGTTTCTACGTTTTCGAACTTCTAGGCCGCTCGTCGACCGTTATGTGCCTTTTCGAACGCACTCGTTATAGACCGTTAGACGGTGTAAGTTTGGGCCATTTCGATGGCACTCGATTGGGCCATTTTGATGGCACCTGTTGGGGCCATTTCGATGGCCGCTCGCGATAGGTCGTTTCGACGGCCTATTGTGCTTGGTTATTACTTAACCCTTGGGCCATTTTCGATGGCACTCGCTGTAGATCGTTTCGAAGACCCACTACGGTGGGTTATTATTCAACCCTTGGGCCATTTTCGATGGCGCTCGATGTAGATCGTTTCGACGGTCTACAATTCGTGGGTCATTTGACCCTTGGGCCATTTTCGATGGCTCTCGATTTAGATCGTTTCGACGATCCATGTTTGACGATTCTTCGATCGCTCTACTGCCGTGAGCATTCTTGAGCGACCGGGCATACATTCTTGCGAGAAAGTAAAGCACAAAGCATATTTTAAAGGTCAGGCCTCAGTAAAAAACCCAATGGGAAAAAGAGCGCCTGCCTGCCTTTCATTAATAGATCGGTCGTTCATTACATTCAGACATAATATTTTCTAAGTTTTTTCTGCGTTCCATGTTCGGGGATAGTCGCCTTCCATGGTTTCGGCTCGTATGCCCCTGCGCGGTTTTCTTCACGACTCGATAAGGACCTTCCCAATTTGGAGCCAGCTTTCCTTGTCGGGCATTCTTGTTTCCAACGTCTGCACGCCTTAGGACTAGTTGGCCGATCGAGAAATCTCTCTTCTGAACTCGAGCGTTATATCTAGTGCGACCTTACGCTTAATCACCGTTCTCGAGTGATGCTTGGAGTGCGCGATTCTTCAATCAGTCCAACTCTTCTCGTATAGCTCGGCCGTTGTCGGCTTGCTTTTGGGATTCAAAGTTCTCCGCTTTAGTTCGCCCATCTCTATGGGTATGACAAAGATCGATTCCATAGACAAATCGAAAAGGCGACTCTGGCCGATGAATGAGGGTCGCGTCAGACGCCCAAAGAACGGATCGCGACTCTTCGACCCAGTTCCTTTTGCTTCATCGAGTCTTCGTTTCAAACCACGAGGATAACTCTCGTTGCCGCCTGGCTTGGCCGTTTGTGCGTGGATTCTCGACCGAGGTAAAACATTTGTTTAACCCCTAAGTCGCCAACATCTCCCCGAACCTTTTTTGTCCGCGAACGGGTACCGTTGTCGTTATCAATTGCCGTGGTACACCAAAAGCTAGCTAACACACACCGACCAGAAGAACTTGCTTACTTTTTCGCCGATGTAATTATTGCAAGAGGCTCGGCCTCGATCCACTTTGTGAAATAGTCTCATCGCCACGATCAAGAACTTGAACCGGTGCGGAGGCGGTGGAAACGGGCCTAGCAGTCCATGCCCCACGTGCGTAACGGCCAAGGTGAGACGAGACTCTGTAACTCTGAAGAAGGTGCAATGTGGACATCAGCATGTACTTGACATTTTTTGCATTTCTGAACCAGCTTCTTAGCATCTTCGTCCATGGTCGGCCAATAGTAAGCGCCTGAGAGCTTTCTTAGAAATGGAACGAGCGCCCTGATGGCTTCCACAAACGCCCTCATGAATATCTCTCAACACATGGTCGGCTTCGACCGACGTAAGGCATCTTAGCAATGGAGATGAGAATCCTCTTCTGTATAATTTCCCTTCTATTACTGAATACTTGGTCGCCCTGAGCCTGACCAATTTCGCCTGCTTTTGGTCGCTCGGTTCTTCTCCTTCCACGATGTACCGCAGAATGGGGTGATCCAATCGAATCGTGTTGATACAAAGAACGGCCAACGGCTGGCTTGGCTTGGTGGACACACTCGGCCGATTTAGAGTTTCCTGAATCAAACTTCTGTGATTTCTAGGAGTTTTGGTACTTGCAAGTTTTGATAGAATGTCTGCTCGAACATTTTCGGTCCGAGGTACATGAACCACTTCTGCTTGGTCGAACTGCTTGAGAAGCTCTCTTACTCTTGCTAGATAACTCTTCAGCACGTCGTCCTTAGCATCGCATACAATTCTTTGATCTGCGAGACAACAAGTAAGTGAGATCGAAGTTCAACCCGATCGACATTGAAGTCCTTGGCGTAGCCGCAGCGGCCTATGCGCGCCATACTCGGCCTGGTTGTTTGATGTGTGGAATGCATAAGTCAAAGACACCTCCACAACAAGGCCTTCTGAATTTTCTAATATTAGGCCTGCTCCACTTCCTTTGCTATTGGACGACCCATCTACGTGTAAGATCCAGGTCGTTGCAAATTGGTCCTCTGGAATCGGAGTCATTTCAGCTATAAAGTCGGCCAACACCTGCGCTTTTGCGGCCGATCTGGACTCGAACTTAATCCCAAATTCACTGAGTTCTACAGCCCATTTTATCATTCGTCCCGCCAGGTCTGGCCGATGGAGGACTTGCCTGATTGGCTGATCGGTCCTTACCACGACCTGATGAGCCACAAAGTAGGGTCTCAATCTTCGAGCAGCCACTAGAAGTGCAAGGGCAAATTTTTCTATTTTTCGATACCTCGGCACCGGCCCCGCTGCGATTACTTACTGATGAAGTAGACCAGATTCTGCTTTAGGTCACTTTCCCTGAATAACACAGCACTCAAAACTTCTTCTGTTATCGCTAAGTATAGATATAGCGTTTCGCCCGGCAGCGGCTTGGTCATAATTGGTGGGTTAGTCAAAGCTTCTTTTAATTCATCCAACGCTCGCTGGCATTGGTCGGTCCACTCAAAATCTATATCTTTCTTCAGGAGTCTGAACAACGGAAGCGACTTGCAGGCTGCTTTTGGTATGAATCTGGATAGGGCGGCTACCATCCCGTTCAGCTGTTGAATCTCTTTTTTGGTAGCGGGCGGCCTCATATCGGTGACCGCCCTACATTTATCAGGATTTGCTTCTATCCCCCTCTCTGTTAGGTGAAAGCCTAAGAATTTGCCGGCCCTCACGCCAAAGGTACACTTTTCTGGATTCAGCCTAAGTGAATTCTTCCTGGCTTCTTCGAAGACCTCTCTTAGGTCGCCCACATGATCAGGGTCGGTCACGCTCTTGATGATCATAGCGTCCAAATACACCTCAGATATGCGACCGATCTGCCTCTTAAAGATCTTGTTCATCATTCGCTGGTAAGTCGCTCCAGCATTCTTTAGGCCGAAAGGCATCACCTTGTATTGAAAGTTACCACGGTCTGTCATGAAGGCTGTCTTGTGTCGGTCAGGCGGGTACATCGTAATTTGATTGTAACCCGAGTAAGCATCCAGAAAAGATAGTAGTTTATAGCCCGAAGCACCATCGACCAGCTTGTCAATGTTGGGCACAGGGAAGGCATCCTTCGGGCATGCCTTGTTTAGATCGGTGTAATCTACACACATTCGCCATTTGCCATTCTTCTTCTTTACTAGCACGACATTAGAAAGCCAGGTCGTGTACTTGATCTCCTCAATGAAGTCGGCCTTTACGAGGTCCTCAACGGCCTTTGCAGCGGCTTGAGATTTTTCCTCACTTTGGGAACGCATTCTCTGTGCGGCCGGCTTGGCATTTTCATCGACCGAGAGTTGATGACAGGCGATTTCCACAGGGATACCGGGCATGTCAGATGCCTGCCATGCGAACAGGTCAGCATAATCTTTCAAACATTGCACAAGGTCTTGCTTCACCTGCTCCGGTAGGTCGCTACCGAGCTTAACTGTTTTAGTTGGGTCGTCTCCCAACCACACATCTACCAACTCCCCATGAGGTTCTGGCCTTTTCAACCTGTTTTTAAGTTCTCGGGCTAAATCATCGTCGTTGTCCTCTGGGTCGCTGTCTGGATCGTAACGAGCATCCAGATCAGTAAGATTGACCTGATGACCTTCACCGGTGCTTCGAACGCTAGGGCCACGATCTACCTCATCACAAATTTCCTGATACAAGTAGTGGCTTCGCCTAGCCGCCTCTAGGTCGGCCGCCAGGGTAACCACCTGGTCGTCTCTGCTGTAAAATTTCATTTTCAAATGCACCGTCGATGCCACGACCTCTAGCTTGCCCAAGGTCGGCCTACCAATGATACACTGATAGCATGATTTGATGGGGAGTACCGGGCATGTCAGATGCCTGCCATGCGAACAGGTCAACATAATCTTTCAAACATTGCACAAGGTCTTGCTTCACCTGCTCCGGTAGGTCGCTACCGAGCTTAACTGTTTTAGTTGGGTCGTCTCCCAACTGCACATCCACCAATTCCCCATGAGGTTCTGGTCTTTTAAGCCTGTTTTTCAGCTCTCGAGCTAAATCATCGTCGTTGTCCTCTGGGTCGCTGTTTGGATCATAACGAGCATCCAGATCAGTGAGATTTACTTGGTGTCCTTCACTTGTGCTTCGAGTGCTAGGGCCACGATCTACCTCATCACAAATTTCCTGATACAAGTAGTGGATTCGCCTAGCCGCCTCTAGGTCGGCCGCCAGGGTAACCACCTGGTCGTCTCTGTTGTAAAATTTCATTTTCAAATGTACCGTCGATGCGATGCCGACATCTAGCTTGCCAGTCGGCCTACCAATGATACATTGATAGCATGATTTGATGGGGAGTACGAGGAACGTCGTCCGGACCGTCCTGTACAAAGTGCTCTCTCTAGTGTCGTCACCAAATGTGACCATGAGTTCAATCGTTCCCAATGGGTAGGTGATCGCTCCATTGGAGCCCGTTAGGGGAGTAGGCTCGACCTGGGGAATTATCTCGCTCCGATCAAACTTTATCTTGTCAATCAAATCTTCAAACATGATATCGGCCGAGCTACCTTGGTCGACCATAATTCTTTGAACTTCTGTGTTGGCCATAACTGCTCTGACCACCAGTGGAACATAACTGTTTGGCCTGCCGTCGAGCAGGTCTTCATCCCCAAAAGAAATGGGCGGTCTATTCGAGACCGGTCGTTCTCCTGAAGTTGAGGCAACCATTAGGAGCTCGTCCCACTTTCTTTTCATAGCTTTGTTGGACTCCTTACGATCCAACGGATTTCCCCCAAGAATTACCATCACAACATTACGGCCTTTAGATTGCCGAGTGTCACGATCTTCAGATCGGTCTTTGTCTTGGGCGCTCGCTATGGCTAGAGCTCCCTTTCCTCTGTCTTGATCAGCTCCTTTGACTTCTCTCGAGGTCGTTCGCTTTCCTCCGGCCTCACGTACTTGCCCAACTTGCCCTTCTGAATAAGTTCCTCAATGTCGTCTTTGAGGGCCATACAGTCGTTGGTATCGTGGCCCTTGCTCTTGTGGTAACGGCAGTATCTTTTGGTCGGCCGTGCCCCTTTCTTGAGCACGAGTGGATCGGGCCGCTTTACACCCACAAACTCATTGTTTTGGCACTCACTGTAGATTTGTGCAATAGAGGTGTTGAGACGAGTACGATGATCAAACTTCTTGTCTCTGAAATCAGGCCGGTTGTCTCGGCGACCTTCACGACCTTTTTTCTGGCCTGTCTTGCTCTTCTCTTGAGTCGCGCACGGGCGGCCTTTCTTGCAGCTAAAGTTTCTTCATACGCCATATGAACGTTGTCCCTCGTTAGGAAGAAGCTTAGATCTTGATAATGGTTCAATGTGAATTCCTCTACGAACCTGTGGTCCGGTCGAATACCACACTTTAGATACTTCAATTTGTCTTTATCTGACAAGTCACGAACAGACTCGGCCTCGGTATTGAACCGGTCGATGTACTGTCTCAGCGTCTCATTATCGCCTTGAACAATCGTGTCCAAGTGTTCTTCATATCGATATTGGCAGCGGTTGGCCGTATAAGAAGATTCTGATCAAGTCTTGCCATGAGGAGATAGTATTGGGGCGAAGTGTCTCCCACCATTCTAATGCCCGGCCGTCCAACGACTGAGGGAACAGCCGGCACTTCATGGTCGAGCCCAATTCTCTGTAACTGCAGTAATTGTTAAAGTACCGGAGGTGCTTATCTGGGTCGCCACGACCGTCAAATTTATTCAGATTAGGTGGCTTTCTCAGGTCTCTTGGAATCTTGTAACGCCTGATTTCTCTAGTAAATGGGCCGTGACCGTTCTGAATGTCGTTCGACCCGAAGGGTTGCATAGCGAGGCATGCCTCGTTGCCCGACATTCCATAGAATTCTCCGGATGGGCCAAATGGTGGAGGTTGAGGAGGCCTTCTGGGTCGCTCGTTTTGACCTCTTCTTGGCCGCTGCGAGACGTCCCTTATTCTTCCATCCCGATAATCTTCCAACTCTTCACGAGAATCTCAGGACCTGCTTCTCGACCGACGTGAACCGGACGACTCATTAGAGGAGTACCTGGTAGGCGAGCGACCGGTATCAGGACGGTAGCTAGAGTCCTCATATTCATCATAAGATAGTGAGCGGCGTCACGCGCGTTCGCGGGGCGGCGACCTACGTGCCCTTGTTCGTCGCGCCGGAGACCGGTGGGTGGTGCTCTCTCGGCGAGAAAGGCTCCTTCGAGGAGGGGAGCGGTGTGCACGCGTAGGTCATCGTCGAGCAGAAGGTTCTCCGTCTTCCGCACGCTGGCGGCCCGGAATCGACCCTCTTTCGTAGCAAAAGATCGACTCTTCACGATGCGCAATGACACGGTTCTTTCTTTGAAGGATCTGCAGGGACGGCCGAGTGACATGTTCAAGGCAACGACTCTTCAATGCCGGCCTCCATCGGCTCGGGCGGTAGTTGGGGTGGAGCGTGACGGTTGTACTGCCCAAGATCGGTCCGCGACCGCACCGAGGGTTCTTGTCGCGATTCCTCGAGATTCATGAATCGTTATCGCTACGCCTTAGGGGTTTCTTTGTTGAGGATGTTGCCCGGAAGGGTTGAGCCGAGATGAGGCCCGCGTCTGGGGCCGGTCGCGTGGAGCCATGAATGGAGTAGGATAGCGCTCGGGCCTCCCACTGTGGTCGCCAATTGATCGTACCTTGCCAATGAAGTGTTGAAGTTGTTGTCTGTTGACTGGGCCGGTCGTTGAATAGGAGAAAGGACCGGTCTAGGCTTCACGCTGGGCACCTCGGGTGTTACCTGCAAAGACACTCCGACGATCAAGTAAGGGGTCGCTCGGGCAGATAACACAAGGTAAGAGAACGTACCTGATGCCATGTGCGAATGGCATATATATACTGTAGAGTCCCGACCGTTAGCGAAGATTTCGGCCGGTTGCGAGAATTGCGGTCCAAGCAGCTTACTTGGGCCGGTTATGCTGGGCTGGGCCGACGGCCCATTTGCTATTGGTAGCTCTTGTAATTGCTGATACACCCAGGAACAATAAACATGCATTCATAAGATATACCTTTACTAAACAAGTGAAATTACAAATAGTAGCTTGTTAGACTGTGATTAGTCAACAGTGAAAAGAGGACCTAAACAACTGTTTAAGTTGTATCCATTCTGGTTTGTCAAAAAAAAGGTTTTATCTATTCTACAATTGTAAAAACCACCAAGTCAAAATGGCTTACAGAGTTACTTACCTTCATCTTTAGTTTATATGAAAACAGGCATACTCTCTTCATGCGGATGCAGATGCAAGTATATATACAAGCACAAAGTGGTATAGATATTTTATAATGATAAGTGAATTGATGTTTAAGATTATGTATAAAACATTAATGTCAATCTGGCAGTCCTTCTACAGGCTATCTTCACTGGCAAAAATATGATGCTACATGCTAGGACAATATACAAATTGTGAATAGATTTTTTTCAGTGTTGACAAAAGTAAAGAGTATAAAGAATCCAAAAATTAAAAGATCAAATTTAATAATTGAGGGGAAAATAAAGTGGAAAATAGCATGTTCAGATTTATACATACCAGTCTTCGTGGCGAACAACTTTACCCTCCTCAACATACAACTTTATTAGTGATACCATATCTATATCCTTCCCCAAGAATTTCTAGTGCGATTGTCAATTAATATCTGTATGCAACATCAATGAATTTGGATATTTCAGTAAGAGATCAAGCAAGCATTTGAACATTGAGCTGAACAAAATATGGAAATCATACATACTACATTATGTGACAGCAGATGTACTAACCTCTCCTTTTCCTGGTGAAACCATATTTCCTTAAACATTGTATTCCACAATCTTCGACTCACTAAATACCTACAATATAAGATAAAAGAAAGTTGGGAATTCGCTAAACATTCAGAAAAAAATGATGAAATTGGATACAAGATGATTTTATCTAATAGTGAACGAGTCATATCTTATAGGGTAAAATATGTTTTTAGTCCCTACAAAATTCGAATCTTTTAATTTAGTCCCTACATTATAGAAATAGGTGTTTTGGTCCCCAACTTATTTTTCTGTTTTCAATATTAATCCCTGCTGTTAAATCATGCTGACAAGGCTAACGAAAAACTGAGTTGGCTTTTACACGTGTATTTTTTTTAATCTACGTGGCAAATCAGTTAACACATTCGTTCTTTTTTAATTATCCAAGTGCCTTTTTAGTTTTTTTTTACCAAACTTTCTATTTTATTAAATTTTATTTTTTGTTAAAAAAATTGATCTTCTTCCTCTCCTCCGACAGCAGAGGCGTGCAGCGTAGATGAGCTTCGGCACGGTGGTCGCCGGTGAAGGGTACTCCGATGGCAAAAAAATTTGAGGGCTTTGCGAGAGAATGACTTGAGGAAATTGAATAATGAACTCGCTTTTTGATTGAAGGTCCATGGTTGCCGAAAAATAAGGAAGAAGGTGTCGGTTTGAGGTTTTCAGGTCTATTTTCTTAGCTACGAAACAGCCACCATACGTGGAGAGGAGGAAGGGAGAGACATCGTGGTGGTCATGGGTGTTTGAATGGTGTTAGAAATCAGCTATAACAAAGGGAGAAAAGAAGCAGTCACCATAACAGAGGTTAATGCTATAAAGAGAAGGAAGAGAAAGTAAATAGAACCAATTGCAATGGTTCAAAAGTTTCTGGAACTACAACCGTAAGAGAAGAAACAGAGAGACAATAGAACCAATTTCTCCAAATTGCTCTTCGAGGGGCTGAAGGGGAGTAGGTGGTGATGATGATGATGATGATGTGTGTGGTTTGGTTGGAAGTTTCTGGAAAATGATGGGTTTGAAGGATAAGAGGGTTTGTGAGGGTGTTGTGAAGAAAGTTGAAGAGGGAAAGTGGGATTGTGGTTGTGAGCAATCTCAAGGGGAAGAAGAGGAAAGGGTGTTCGTCGGGAGAGAGATCTGAGAGGAATTGAAAGAGGCGCTGGGAGATGGATGAGAGGAATGAGGATGGTGTTGATTTATTTTTAATTTTGTTTCTTAATAATAAACTAATTAACAAATTAAAAAAATATTTTTAAAATAATAGGGTGATGTGGCATTCCAACATGCATGCCATTTCAACTAAAATATTTATGTGGCATGCTGATTAGGTGTTCTGTTAGTCTAATTAACGTTAGGGACTATTGTTGCAAACGGAAAAACAAGGCGCTGGATTAGATCACTAAACCAATGTTTTAGTGATCATCACTAAATGTTTCAACCATTGGATGAATAATTTTTTGCTTAAATGTGATCCAATGGGTGTTATTGGTGGAGGGTAAATATGTACTATCCAATTTCATTTAGATAATTATTATAAGTAATTAACCGATCCATTATTATTCCTATTATTAAGCCATTCTTTTCTAACGGTTATGGGAAACAAAATCCCATCATTATTGTGAATTAGTTTCATTTAGTAAAATCACCAATTTTTTAGGGGCTCCAAATAATCACCCGTAAACATCTATCTCCATTCTTCCATCTTCCTTCTTCATTCTAAACATATTTCATCTCCTTCTACCTTTTTAACATAATTCATATTTTAATCACATTCTCCTTCTTTTTAACTTTTACATCTTTTATCCATTTATCTATTAAAACAAAAAACAACATGCAAAACAGGGATTCACGTTTATCCATGGCTCAAACCGGCTTTGATCAACATGATCAGACGAACATTAGCTTTACACAGTTACTCGCTCATAAGTCTATTCTCTATCGTATCTAATATTGACCCTGCACAACAACTAACTATTGCTTGTATTCTCTTTACGCTGCAGAATTTAGTAACATACGTGATGCCCACATAACATCTGAAAATAGGCATACTGATCATGAGCAAACCGACATCCTTGTTCCAGGTGTTCAAATTATTATTGACTGTATCATATGTCGTGATTATAGCTTACTATATTTTGGTATCATAAGTGGTTACTAACCAAAAGACTGTATTTTCGTGGCTAGTACCCTTGGCCACTATTCTGTTTTCGGTGTGTTTAGACCATAATTTTGTTGTTTCGTGACATGTGGAATCTTATTGTGATCTTTGTTTTCTTCGATCCACTCATTATTTCCTATCCTTTTACTGTAGTTTTCCTATTTAATATGGGTAGATGTCGATTAAAATTTGAATCAAACAAACTGAAACATATATATAATAGCGCATGCTATATTTGTCTTGATGTCCACTATATAATAATCAACCATTGCTTGTATTCTCTTTACGTTGCAGAATGTAGTAACATATGTGACGATCATATAACACATGAGAATCGGGATCGCGATGAGGAGCAATCCGACGTTATTGGTCTAGGTGCTTAATTTTCTGTTGATTGTATTTTTCCTAGTTCATTTTTATGATTTACTATATTCTGGTTTCATAGACGTCACTAACCAGAATTATTTAACTCCATGGCTAGCATCCAACTAGCCACAGTTTTGTGATGTGGTGGTTAGAACTTATAATGGCCTTGTTGGCCTTCTTTTTTAATTTGCAGTCCAGGATGGCCAGGTCCAGTATTCAATAGGGTTTTAGTCATTGAATGGATCGATTTAATTTTCAATAATATTTTTCTATTGGTGTGTGTTCATTGTTTTTGGTCGGTTAAACTTTTTACCCCGTTGGATGGATCTATTTATTTTCATTAATATTTTCTATTGTATTTTGTGGTGTACATTGTTTTTCTCATTTAGTGTTGAAATGCTAGTATATTCGGTTTCATTAATGTCACTTGAAATTCTTTTCAAATTGTTAGCCACGCTTTTGCGATGTGTTAGTTCACTATCGATGATATAGTATTTTATCATCACTTTTTGCCGATAATTTGCATCCGGGATGGCTAGTAATGATTCAAGAGGGTACCGTGGATGATCTATTTATTTTCATGAAATCCATGTGTACATTGTTTCTGCGGAAATGCTCATATCGTTGAACTTTTCAAATTGCGAATCTTCTCTATAACCTAGTTTATTTATTTTGGATGTTTTCTGCCGTTGGGTATTCATAACTAGTTTATTTATTTTGTATGCCGTTGGGGGGTCACTCCTAACCCCGCAGATGTTACATATTGGAAACGTCGGTGTTCCATGCAGTCCGATGCAAGTGAGTTTTATAGCTCATACGCCAATTCAATGGGGTTTTCAATCAGGAAGTCCCATGTGTATCGTGATACTAAGGGAAAGACCGCAGAATTCCCGTTCTATTTGACTATGATGTGCCATAAAGAAGGTTTCAAGAAGCACAAAAAAGACAAGCCATCTACTTCTTCGCAAAAACGGAGTGACACTAGGACAGGGTGTTCGGCTTCAATAAAGTTAAGGATGAATGTTGATAAGGGAGGTTACGTTATTACGAAGTGGACTGATTCCCATAACCACCCACTGATAGAGGCTGACAAGAGACACTTTCTACCATCTAATAGATCACGGAACAACAGACACTTATTATTGAGAATAATTTGGCATCTGGGATATCCGCAAGGGCTACATTTGACACAAGGGTTAAGAATCTTGGTTTTCTTCGCACTGATTTGAAGAATCATGTGCAGGTTACCAAGGCGAAGGCATTACAACCTGGGGAGGCTATTGTCCTGCAATCATGGTTCAGACAGCAGGCATATGAGAGGCATGGTTTCTTTCTACGACATTCAAGTTGATGAGGACCAGGCAATCTATTCAATATTCTGGGCTGATCCTGTCATGCGTGCTGATTACGCCATTTTTGGTGATTTTGTTAGTATTGACACAACTTATAGAACAAACAAGAACTATAGGCCCGTCGGTACGTTGCTTCCCCACTTGTTGTAAACTTTTCTGATTTACCCAACTTTTTTTTCATCCTTTTGTTCTTTAGTCAGACTTACTAACCCTTAATATATGTCTTGGCGGTTAGGAGAGATTTTTGGGAAAGTCATATTTTTTGTCTTTACTGGATTATAAGCATTGGTTCTGGACTAATTGTCTTTTCCACATTTTTTAGGTATTTTTGTTGGATTTAATCACCACAAAGGAACGTGCGTGTTTGGTGGCGCGTTGTTGTATGATGAAACTGCTGCTACATTCAACTGGTTGTTCGAGACATTCCTGAAATGCATGAATGGAAAGAAACCCGAGACAATTATGACAGACCAAGCACCTGCCATTGCTGCGGGTGTTCGCGAGGTTTTCCCAGATGTGTTCCATGCTCTATGTTCCTGGCACATTAAGCAAAATGCCAATAAGAAACTTGGGGCTAGGGCAACTGCTGCATTTTTCAATGAATTCAAGCATCTTATAAAGCATGTTGATAATGAGGAGCAGTTTGAATACTCCTGGAAGCACATGATCAACCAATGCTTCCATAATGCACATGTTTCATACATGAACTGGTTAAAGTTTATTTACACTAGCAGGAAGCAGTGGTCTTCCGCTTGGGTGAAGAATTCATTCACTGCTGGGAAGAAGACCACACAGCTTAGTGAGCAATTCAATGCATTTGCTCGTTTCTATCTAAAGACGGAACACTCAATCGTTCAATTGTTACATAGGTTTCAAGTTCTCATCGATGATCTGCGCCATAATGAGCTGAGGTCTGATTTTAAAATGCACCACACCATTGTTGACAATAGGCACCCCAACAGTGGGTTGATGTGTCATGCGGCTAAATTGTTTACTCCTTCCATGTTTGAAGTAATCCAGAAGGAGTTTGAAGCCTCCGAAGCATACACAATCTCGGTAACTACACATCTTTACTTTAAGAAAATTTTTATTGTACTTTGTCATTATAATATATTTTTCTGATCTTGTTATTTTTTGGTTGTCTATTTACATTGTAGCATATGCCAGACCTTAAACCGGACTCCACATATGACATACATGTCGAGAGATGGGATAAACAGTTCACCGAGGACAAACAATTGGTAGAAACTAAATCTGTGAAATTGGGTTTGGGCAAAGGTTATGTTAATTGCAGTTGTCGTTTCTGGGAGAACTGGGGATTAATCTGCCGACACACACTGAGAGTCTTGGTGCTTATGTTGTGTTGCACCAACCTTTTTTTCATTGCATCCCTCCTAGATATATTAAAAAAAGATGGTGCAGAGATTATAAGAAGTCTTTTGGTTGTGATGCCGCTGAGCTACATCAAACCAAGCCTCTTGCAAATTATGGTGAGAGGTACCAGTACATTACTAATATAGTTGCTGGAGCTGGTTCACGGATATGCTATAACGAGGCTGCATTTAATGTTTTTATACGTCATGTTAATGATGGAGTTAAAGAGGCTGAGCGGTTGATGCATTTGGTGCCTGAAATGACCGAACCTTCGCGTGCATCATGTTCATCTTTTCCAGGTACTTTGTACACTCTATTTGTATTTCTTTAATTGTTTAAGTCCCATACAACGTTTGCTGATTTTTGTGATTCCTTACGTACGTTGTGGTTGTTGGATATGGCAGTAAAATATGAACAAGGAGATTTCCTAGCTACAAGGATAAAATTACGCCAAAACCCATGTAAGAGCAAGGTCAGATTGATGTCTGAATTGGAGAAAAGACATTGATCAAGAAACAAAAACAAAAGCATGCGATGGAACTGGAGAAGATGTCTGCTAGTTAGGTGTTTTTGTCACCACGTAGAAAAAAGGTGTCTCATCTTAGTTATATTTTTATAAACCTCAAGGAAAAAATGTTTAACGTTCTTCGTTATCAACTTTATCGCCATGTAGTTTTTATAAGCATCTTCTTCTTAACGTCGTTGATATCTTTTTTGCTGAAGTTTTTGGAAGTATCAAACCACCTCATATGGAGCTAGTGTCATATATGTGTGTGTGTGTGTGTGTGTGTGTGTTCTCCACCGCATAAATGGTTTAAAAACAAATACAACAAGTATCTAACAAGTGATATTGTTTCCTATAATTTTCATTGATATTTAATTTACCAGATTGGTGGCCAAACCTCTTGTCTCTATTAACAAACCACATCAATAGCGAAATGCACTACAACAGATTTAAGGATTTGCAGCGTTTTTTTTGGGCATTGGTAGCGTTTTAAAACGGTAGAAAAGCTGGCGCTACGGATGCGTACCCCCCATTAGTAGCGTTTTAAAAACGCTAGGGATTGTCAGAAATGCGTAGCGTTTTGAAATAAAACGCTGCGGATCTTCCTTAGCGTGTTTTGGACATACGTAGCGCTTTCTCACAAAAACGCTAGGGATCCTCTAGCGCCTTTTGAAATGAGTAGCGTTTTCCCTAAAACGCTAGAGATCCTCTAGCGCATTTTGGCCATAACTAACGTTTTCCCTAAAACGCTAGGGATCCTCTAGCGCATTTTTCCCATAGCTAGCATTTTCTTTAAAACGCTAGGAATCCTCTAGCGCATTTTGTCCATACCTAGCGTTTTCTGTAAAACACTAGGGATCCTCTAGCGCATTTTGTCCATACCTAGCATTTTCTGTAAAACGCTAGGGATCCTCTAGTGCATTTTGTCCATACCTAGCGTTTTTTCTATAAAACGCTAGGTATTGAATGATTTTTTTATTTTCATTTCTAGCGTTTTCTCTATAAAACGCTACGTATTGACTGATTTTTTTTTTTAATTTCATTTGTAGCGTTTTTCTTTAAAACACTACCTATTGACTGATTTTTTTTTTAAATATTTTTTTATTTTTGTTTATTCTCCCTTTTAATTACAAGTTATAAATTCATTCCCTGCCAACAAAATTCATCATTCCAACAAAATTCATCCAATCTTAAGTATACATCTCCAAACAATATATTCATTGCTACTATAAGTGATATATTAAGTACATTGCAAAACCTTTTGCAATCAATAAGAAACACCTTGTCCACAACATAAAAAGAAAATTTATATTAAAATTAGCAAAAGTAAGTAAAAAAGATCTAAACAAATAAAGAGCTATTATCCATTTCAGCTGCACCCACCTCCTCATGAACTTTATGTTTTCTTCTTCAATATTATTCCATTGAAGTTCCCTGCAGAGTGCACATTATGTCCTTGCGCATGCCTATTTTTCTTATTAATTTAAGAA
Source organism: Oxytropis ochrocephala (assembly GCA_020916435.1). Lineage (NCBI taxonomy): Eukaryota > Viridiplantae > Streptophyta > Magnoliopsida > Fabales > Fabaceae > Oxytropis > Oxytropis ochrocephala. Next base: position 32,139,463 of record CM037095.1, read on the forward strand.
ACATTTTGCCAATTCTCAGCTTCAGCTTCCCATAAAACTGTCAACTGCTCAAAAAAATCACCAATCCAATAGCCTTCATCCTTACAACTACGCAACATAAACAAAACACATTTCAGTGCTAATGATCCCGGACTCTTAAAACTCTTTAATTTTCTCTTCATCATTGTCAGGTCATTTAAACTTTACCTACAACCAAAAAAACCATTAACCTAACGAGCCAAAAAATCACAACAAATTATTAAGAAAAACATGGAATTGAATATTTAGGCCACACTATTTGTTAGCCAAACTAGTATAATTGACTCAAGCCTACCTACCTAACTAACATAACAGAACAGGTCAGGGGATCAAGCTAAATATTGCTTAAAGCCTAAAGGATGCTTTACCATAATACACACTTGCAGTAGTAAAGACAATTGATTATGTAAAGGTCTGGCCTATTATTATGTCAAGCATTGCCACATTACATAATCCTTGTGTGGAATAGAGCAATTAGAGATAATTGATTATGTAAAGCCTATTATTTAAGTGACTGAGCTATTCCATACAGAAAAGGATAGGCATAGAGTAGTTAAAGTCAATTGAAGAGAGAATAAAACTAACCTTGCTCACTGCTAGTTGTACAATATTTAAAGAGACCGCGTACTTGCTTTAAATCAATTGGTAGGAAGGAGTATACCTACAAGTGGGCAAAATTAATTCTGGTGTATGTCAATTCTTTTTAGTTCCATCACATGCAAAAATATAATGCTATCTACATTACACACGCACGGGAAATATGAGTGACTTACACAGATAAGAAGCTGAAAGAAAATAAATAGACATGTTAATCAAAACATTCATGGGGAGACCCTCCTCATAGATTACAGCACCTCCAATCTCCCAAGAGTTGAAATTACCCCAGTAGCCAACTTCCATGTGCTTTCCTATAAGAGAAGCAGATCCAATATGTTAAACAAACTACAAATATCATTTTAACACATACAAAGAAGCATATCAAACGAGGTCTTGAAATCACGTGTTGAATTCATTATTCCTCAATCAAAAACAGATTGCATCCTATATGTTTGAAGTAGGTTTATGGATCTTTTAGTGTTAGGATTACAAGACTAACACTACATTGATAATCAAACTCAAAGTAAACTGGTGAGATTCAAAAGAAGCAACAACAATACCTCTAATCATTCAATCAATACCTCTAATCAATTTAGTTATTTTACACCTGACAGGACTCGATTTCAATAAGTAATAAGGAAAAGTAATTAGTCTTTTTCAGTTTGTGGGATTATCTCAGGATGAGCATTAGATTTCCTTCTATGAAGGGAACAATTGTTCTTTCAGATTATCATGTCCCCTACTAGGAGGAATACTAGAATGGTGATAAGATTATCATTAGGTTTAATACCCTATGCAACTTCATAATCATTAATAAAACACCAAATCTGGTTTAATACCTACCAATCTCAGCGTCATGAAAAAAATTCAAAAACAGAGGAATCAAATTTCTTGATAATAACTTGATGGGCGGCATCGGGGTATATTCATTTGGCCAAATTTAATTTTGAAAAGCATCCGCACAAGTCAACGGCTTGATGTAGGGGATAAAAAAATGCTATCTTCAATATGTCATGACAAGTTCAAACTCTTATAAAATTGTAGGATAAAAAATGCTACTTCATGCCGATAATGACTCAAACATTATACAATGAGAATCCCAAGTATACACAAAATCTCATTCTCACACTCATTCTTATCAAAATCTATTTAGGCATTTTGTCAAGCACAATAAAGGCCTTGTTAAAAACATATTTTAGACTAACATCTTCCTACAACCAAACACAACTAACATCGTGAACTCAATCGGAGGAAAACTTAATACAATGTTCATTCCAACTCAATCAAACTTTTATTAACCCAGAAATCATTCGTATCAGTAACTCAATCAAATGGAAAACTTAATACATCAACATATTTTCATTCCAACTCAATCAAACCAAAATTATCAAGCAAACAAATCATTAAGTTACTAAGATGAAGAAACGAAGACAAACTAGAAAGGGTTCAACAATAGGATTCGTACCTGAAGCAGGAGATGAAGAGGAATCATAAATGGAAGCTTGAGATGAAGAGCTTTCCGTTCCTACCTGAAACAAGAATCAGCACAATAAATAGAGGTTTCTTGAGATGAAGAGGTTTCTTGAGATGAAGAGGTTTCTGTTTCTGTTCTTGAACAAGAATCAGCGCAATGAAAGGAAGACTTACGTTTTAGGGTTTCTGTTCGTACCTCAGTTCTTGAAGATTTTGAGCCTCGTTTCTGTTCGTACCAGATTTTGAGCCTCCTTTAGGGTTTCTGTTCGTACCTCAGTTCTTGAAGATTTTGAGCCTCGTTTCTGTTTGTACCTGATTTTGAGCCTCCTTTACGTCTTAGGGTTTGAGAATCGCGGGATAATGAAAGTATTCGCGGGGAAAGAAGAGCAATCGCGGTGGCCACTTGAGTAGAGAACGACGACGGAGGACGGTAGAAGAGGGCGAAGGTCAAGGGAGGAGAGTGGAGGGTGAGGGTGAAGAGAGTAAGTGAGAGAGAGAGAGTTCTCATTTCTCTGTGAAAGAGACAACGAATTACACTTCTCGCTAGGGAAGATGAAAAATTATAATTACAATTCCTAGCGTTTTCTCTAAAACGCTAGGAATCCTCTAGCGCATGTTGTCCATACCTAGCATTTTCTGTAAAACGCTAGGGATCCTCTAGCGCATTTTGTCCATACCTAGTGTTTTCTGTAAAACGCTAGGGATCCTCTAGCGCATTTTGTCCATACCTAGCGTTTTCTGTAAAACGCTAGGGATCTATCTAGCGTGTTTTCTAAATACCTAGCGTTTTGAATAAAAGCGCTAGAGATCTGTCTAGTGTGTTTACTAAATACCTAGCGCTTTCTAAAAAACTCTAGGGATCTATCTAGCGTGTTTTCTAATTGGCTAGCGTTTTGAATAAAAGCGTTAGAGATCTGTCTAGCGTGTTTTCTAAATACCTAGTGTTTTCTAAAAACACTAGGGATCTATCTAGCGTGTTTTCTAATTGGCTAGCGTTTTGAATAAAAGCGCTAGGGATCTGTCTAGCGTGTTTTCTAAATACCTAGCGCTTTCTAAAAAACTCTAGGGATCTATCTAGCGTGTTTTCTAATTGGCTAGCGTTTTGAATAAAAGCGCTAGGGATCTGTCTAGCGTGTTTTCTAATTGGCTAGCGTTTTGAATAAAAGCGCTAGGGATCTGTCTAGCGTGTTTTCTAATTGGCTAGAGTTTTGAATAAAAGCGCTAGGGATCTATCTAGCGTGTTACCTAATGGGTAGCATTTTACCTTAAAACACTACTAATGGTGTAGCGTGTTATTAAAATGGGTAGCGTTTTTTTATAAAAGCTACTAAAGGTGGCGTTCTCTTTTTACAATTATGGCGTAGTGATGGTGGCTAGCTTGGATGTAATCACATCATGCGGTATACTTGGTTAGACCGTTGATTATGAAAAAAAAACACAAGCATGCGATCGAACTGGAGAAGTTGTCCGCCAGTTAGGTGGTTTGTCACATCTTAGTTATGTTATGATAAACCTTGAGGAAAAAGTTTTTTAGATTCTTGCTTATCAACTTTTCGCTATGTAAACATTTTCGCCTTAATGTCGTTGATATATATATATATATATATATATATATATATATATATATATATATATATATATATATATATATATATATATATATATATATATATATATATATATATATATAGCGATATGTATGTATGTATGTATGTATCTACGTATAGGAACACATGCTTTACCGATTTAATCCAAAATCCTATAAAGGTTCAAGATGTGTGACGAGCATAGAGTCGATATCTATGTTGAACAAATAAGCAAGTGCAATTATATTAATGTCGTGGAAATATGGTCCAAAACAAAAAAACACATATCCACAGTTTTGCTGCAAAAAACTAACTGAGGAGACTACTTCATATGCCTTTTCAAAGTAGGCTTTTGTGCACTTCCATTAGCCAAAATATCTTTTTCCAATTGTGCACAGAAGATGTTTGCCTCGCCCTGGATAGCCTCCTGCAATGAGTTGGACGAGTGGTTCATGATTCCACAACATAGTGAGATACGGTTTATCATATTGGAAAGCTTTTTTTCTTTTGGTTTAGATATTTCCCACGTCCTGAAAGACTCAAGTTCATTTTCATTGCCATTCCATTCTTTGAGAAACACCATGGTGAAGACACCACAGCTTGCGCTATCTTGCTGGCCTGGCATTTTTGGTTCATACCACGCAAAGTCTTCCCATTGATATGGGCAACACTTGTTTATGATGTTGTATCGTTCTGCAATAAAGCTTCGTGCCTCGTTCATCAATCTATCGCCCATAGACTCGAACTCAGAAAAGCTTCGTGCCTCGTTCATCAATCTATCGCCCATAGACTCGAACTCAGAAAATGTCCCACTTTTGTTCCTTCTTGTGAAGTCATCATGGCTAGAAAGAAATTCATACTGCCCCATCTTTAAGTTTAGCACGTATGTCACGAAGTGCTTTCTAGCAATAGCTGACATGAGAATCTGCGATTTAGGTAAGACAACAAATTACAAAGAAATCACAGAAAATGCATTCATTGATAATTGCTAAATCAAAACTAAAGAAAACCAATGATAACTTACGTATTCAAGTCCTGTGATATCCAGCTGCTTTAAGATTTACACGTGACACTTCGCCTAAGGTCGCTATCTGTGTTTGGGAATTCAGCAAGGAAATAAGTCAGCAATGTGTTAAACTATACCTCCTAATTACAACAAACAAATAAGTCTATTTTGTCCTCAAGGCTAACTTAAGTTATTATTGTTAAAGTAAATACCTGCTTGCTAAACTATACCTTATGACTACATTCTCCATTATATTGATTCAACAGATTGTTAAAAATTTGTTAACCATCCTATAAACACATTCTAAATTCATAAGATATAGACATCAGAGGAGTCAATAGTAGCTACAAACATATGTCTATAAAACAAATTCAGTAAATAGAGGTGACATACTTACTGAGGCTCTTGTTGTCAATACAAGCCTTTTCATCTTTCCCCTCTGATCGAGATTCAAGATGTTAGTCCAAGTATCTATGACAAGGTTGTCTGCCCATTCACCGTCCTGCAACGTCCACAATTCCTGTCTCCTAAGGTTGAACCTTTCATCTAATTGGAACTGGTACATACTTTGGCAACTGCAATTAGGTGACCAAAGCAATCACAATGGTTATATATATACATAAGTATATATATTAGAGTAAATATGCGGAGTAAGTGTTGAACGTAAAAGAACTATCTATGAATAAGCACATATGCAACACATAATTATGGTAATGAGTCTACCCATTGAAATACGCGCATTTTGTTAACTACCTTCCAACCACATATCTAACATTATTGGATTGTTGTTCCATCACCAGAGCATTAAGGTCTATTGGTTATCTAGTAACTTTGAGTTTACATTAAGCATAACTACACTTACTTTGGTTGGTCTGGTGACCAGATATATGTGGCAAGGTTCTTTTCCTTCGCTAATGCTGCTGTCTGAGCAACGTGGTTATCATATGGGCTCTGCAAGTATCTCGATAGCTTTGGGATCCTCTTCCTCTTGCGGATTTACTTTTCCAGGCTGCTCACCAGTACCGTCCTTAACGGTGTTGCCCTGAAATCAACAAGTTAGTTTGTTACTGTAAATAAACAAACAGTCTATAAAATCAAAGTGCCAGTTAAAACCACGGTGGTAATAATTATTACTCTGTTGTATGGACTCACAACTTCAAGTTCGGTGAATCCCCATAGAACTCTGTCATGTTAGCTTCCACATACTCCATACTTTCTTTAATGATTGTTCTAGGACAGACAACTTGATGTTCAAAATCTTCGGCTAGATTCCTCTTAACATCCGGAGGAGTTTCGGTCAAGCTGTAAAATTTCATAGAAGTATACAACATCAAAGTTACGTGCGTCATATGGAGAAAACAAACAAGATCACCTATCATACTCTCATGACCGTGAAATGTTTCGTGTTTAGTTAAAGTTCCACTGTATAAATATCACTATAAGCAGTAAAATAGTTGCAATGTTGTCACTTACAGATTAAAACTTGGAGGTGTGTAGTCCACATTGACACGCTTGTCAACTGGAGCCTCGCATTGTTTCTCCCCCCTAGATTGATTAAATAATAAAATCACACCCAGTTATCTGTCATTTCATTTAAGTTATTAATAAGATAACTGGAGCCTCTACTAACTTATGTTGTCAATTCAAATTAAATAAATACATTGCTTCGTCGATAGGGACGTCTGTGGCTACCTCCCGTCCGACCATAGGAGGAGTAAGACTGTAATTTAAGCTGAAATTAGATAATCACAAAATCATGCCTAATGGCATTATTAAGCCAAATCTAACAGTAATAGAGAAGCAAAAAACAACCACCCACAAGTTTAAGATTACATCATCATAGTATGAGGAAAGTAAAGTTCCGAAACTTGCGCACTTACAGATTAAAACTTGGCATGCTATGGTCTACTTTGTCATGATTGTTCACCCGAACTCCCCGTTGTCTCTCCCTATTTGTGTCATGAATCAATATAAAGGCAGTCAGTTACATAATATTATACTAAATGATAACATACTATATTAAATTTTTACCTATCACTGTTGTCAGGCACATCCGTGGCAGCAACTGGAGAAACATAGACTACTAGCTGTGACCCCACATCATTTGTGTTTTCCACATCAGGTATCGACCCATTATCATCAATACTAGGACCATCGTGCCACTTCGTTGTCGGGTTTTCAGCCATTCCATGAATGCCTTGAGTACCGTCTTCTGCCAACCCACACCCGCCCTCCCCCCGTCTGGTGTTGGAGCATTAGCTTCTTCACCAAACGATGTTACAGAATCATTGTCACCCTCGTCTGTTTCATTGGTGCTTTCATCACCTGAATCCACTAGACCTGCCACTCTGCTTCCTTCACATCTAGTTTCCTTCGCCCTTTCATTCAAAATACCGATGCATTCCTTGAATTGCTCAAGATGGTACTAACAAAATTTCAAGTTCAATGTGACCTGCATCAACATACATACATACATACACATTTTTAGTATTACGTGGATACTGTCATCATTGGAAAACACTGGCGACATATTGGACGCTGTTTGGTAGCTAACCACGGATATGCATGCTTGTGGTAAGGTGACACCAACCACGTTCAAACACTTTAGAGGTTAGGCATTTATAACCAAGCATCTTAAAGTTTCTGGTTGGTTTATAGCCCATAGTTTTAAATACTCAAATGTAATGTAGTGTAGTGTAGAAACGAGCAACTTCGATTGAATGTAAAGAATCTAAAATGAACTTTTCAGCTCGTGGCAATACTTAATGCTTGTACAGTTCTATCAATGAATTTACACAATTGGGGGAAAATTGGCAGTGGCATATATCATCATCTCATGGTCATTTTCATATTCAATAAAACAAACACAAAGAAAAAAAGTGCAACACAATTGGGCTGGCTGTAACCATATTCCCGTGACCACATTTCAAAAGACCCATTGTTATACCCCAATTTTGTCCGTATTCTTTTTCTTGTTCTAGTCATTTATTTTAGTAAGGGCGTGTTTCGGAGTCGCATGGTTACGAGAATTATTAGGGGAGATTCTCGGTTACTAACTCAAGCCAATGCCAGTCACTCCGTTCAAACTAACTCGAAACACCATTTTAAATTAGGCACGCGCGCGAATGATCGATCTTTTCGCGCGTTCTTCGATTTAACGTCTGTATTCGGGTTTAATCGTACGTGAACAGGTCTACCAAAATTCATTTTTGTCAGAATTTGGATTAAATTCAGACTTAAGAATGTGATTCCGAGTCATTTTTTTTAACGCGCCCATTTCTTCTAGTTTTGGTCTAGTCTTAGCGCAGTTGTCAGGTCCGGTCCGTTCTCGTTTTTATATTTGGCCTTTTTTCCTATTACTATTTTTATTCGCATTTTGTTTATTTAATTTACTTAAGCACTTAATAGTTCAAAATGTCAAAATTCAATTTAGTTTAATTTACAATGTTTAAGAGTCCAATAGGCCTAAAAATGTCAAAAATTTAATTTAATTTATAATTTAAAAACAAAGATAATAAGTCTAAAAATGTCAAAAAATGCTATTTAGTTAATTTTACAATTTTAAAGCTCTTAAGAGTCCAAAAAGTCCAAAAATACAAAAAAACATATATCCAAAAAAACCAAAAAAACCAGATCCGAAAATATGCAATAAACAGTAACTTAGGGTTTCAGCAAAGATTCCAAGTGCATTGCAAATTCTTTGTTGGGCTTGGATCAGACTCAAAATCATCCAAAACCCAGTCAAAAATAATTAATGCTCGACCTAGTTTTTGACTATAAATAAACAAGTCTAACAAAGAAATCAAAACACACGAATTCAAAGATAGACAAGGCTGCGAAAATCACTAGAAAAATAAGGATTAGAGTTTCACATCGAAACCCTAATCAAGAAACACTGTTTTCGAGTTTTTGGGTCTTAAGGGAAGAACAGTAGCAGTCAATAGAGCACACACAGCAGCAGTTGCAGTGGTTACTATTGTTCAAACAAATACACAAGGAGTCAAAACAGAGGCTGGAATAAAGGTAGGTATTACTAAATGCATTCTCAATTCTGAAATTGATGTAATAATGTTCAAGTTTCATATGTTCAATAAATCTGTTTGTGTCAAAATATATGCATGTGTATTCAGATTTGTCAAAACGTGTTAATATATATTCGTGTCAACAAATCAGTTTATGTCAAGAAATATATATACGCATGTATGAAATCCGGATTTGTCAAGACATGCTAATATGTGTTCATGTGCTGTGTGTTGTCTAAATAAAATATAGCCACTCGTTTATGATCATTAAGAAATCAAAATACACTTTTTTTTGAACAAATATGAATCAGATCCATTAAAAAAGGGGGGTCAAGAATAAACTAGCAAATAATCAGAGACAAAAGGGGTAGAAAAGAAACCAGACCAGCGAAAGCGTAAAAAGAAAAAGGGGTATAATAGAACACTGACCTTAAGCTCGCCGGAGCTCCGGTCGTCTTCTCCGGCGAGAGCTCCGGGGAGGCCTCCCAAAACCAACCCAGAAACCGACGCAACAATCACCATTCCACCACCACCAAAACGCCAGCAACCACCACGGTTTCACCCATAAAACCACAGACCAGAAACTTTAAAAAAAAAAAAATAAAGGAGAAGAAGAGAGAAAGAACTGGAAATAGGAACAAAACCAGAAAAAAGTGAAGCTTACCACGCCCTCGCCGGCTTTTACGTCGCCGTCGTCATCTCCACCACCCCAACACCGAAACCACCCTTTTTCCTCCCTCACCGTCTCGCTCCCTCACTGTCTCACTCTCTCGCAGGAAACCGGCGTGAGTCACGCCCTTCACCGCGGAGCAAGGCGGATTTTCCGCCGAGAGACTCTCTCTCTCTCTCTAAGCCGCAGCTGAAAATAGGGAAAGGGGGTGAATGAATTTTTAGGGTTTCCTTTCCTGTAATGTTTATATACCCTGTTCTGTTTTTTTTAATTTTTATTTTAATGTTCAGATTAATAGTTGCACCCCACTATTCCAGCGCGCGCCCCCCTACTAAAGCCCAGTTTGCATTCTGGGCTCCCAGATGCGAACTGGGCTTTCCTGTTTACACCCCTTATTATTTATACAGACCCCGGATGTTAATAAAACCCCAATCTACTATGTTCACCCCCTGTTTCACTTTTTAATTATTTTTCAACGCAAACGTAAATAATTTTTCTCGCGAAATTAAATAAACGGCTAAGTCGGTTGTACAACCGGGTTAGTCATTATTTTAGGGCCAATGAGCTGTACAGTTCAGTAACCCTACAAACCTAACCAATGCGAATAAATTACTTTTCCAAAAAAATAAACGGCTAAGTCGGTTGTACAACCTGGTTAGTCATTATTTTAGGGCCAATGAGCTGTACAGTTCAGTAACCCTGCAAATTTAATAAATACAAGTAAACCATTTTCCTAAAAAAATAGGGGATTAAGTCGGCTGTACAGTCGGGTTAGTCAGCGTTCTAGAACTAATGAGCTGTACAGTTCAGGAGTTCTAGAATACCTATTCTAAAATCAATCCATCTCACAACTCTCTTCAAAAATCCTAAAATTATTTTCAAAAAGTAGGGGACTAAGTCGGTTGTACAATCGGGTTAGTCAGCGTCCTAGGAATCGGTGAGCTGTACAGTTCAAGGAACCCTAGGACCCCTACACTAAAAAACACCAACCCATAAACTTTTCAAGAAGAACTACGTAGCTTTGATTCCTCCATTGCATCCGGAGGTACGTAGGAGCAAGACTTAACTCTTGTCAAGCACTAAAAAACAAAAATCTAAATAAGTCATTTTCTCTACAAATAAAAGGGTAATAATTAGATAAATCTTAAATTAATTAGACAATGGATGTTGTGAGGTGCTAGTACCTTCCCCACACATAACGACTCCCGAACCCTAACAAACGCCTCATCCTAAAACTTCAAAGGGATTTTCCGAATTTGCCGTTAAACTAGAATTTCGGTGGCGGCTTCATTTTCGAACTTTCGAAGAATCCTTTCCCGGATTTTTCGGTCGCTACAGCTGGCGACTCCACTGGGGACGTATTGTATTTTTAGAGAGTCAAGACCTAGTCTAGTTAATTTAGGATTAATTCAATCTTTGCCCTTTTATTTATTTATTTACTTTTGCAATAATTATGTTATTTGTTTGTGTAAACCCTAGGGTAGACGACGATATTTTGTATGTTTGTTTGTTTTGTTTTGCAGCTTTGGGTTTATTTTGCTCCTACACACACTGCACTTCTACACTTCACACACGTGAGAAAAGTCCTCTACCCGGACTCGAGCATAAACCTAAGTTAGAACGAGATTGCGTAGTGATGGCCCGCGGGACGTACGTCTCGTTGGGTGGTCACGAAAATCTCACCTAGAGTTTGATTCCTTTTGAGGATGCTATCCCTTCTAATAGCTTGCCTATTGTCGGGGTCAGTGTTCTTGACTGGGGTCCTTGGCTCTAGGAACCATGTGTAGGATCCTTTAGAACCAACCTTGTGAGGTTCACTATAAAGAAAGCCTTAGACCCATTCCATGAGATACCTCCTAGGTTCACAAAGGAGCTTAACACCCTTGCATTCAAAACAAACATTAGTGCATGTCGTCTTTTTACAAACAAGAAAACAAAAAAATCAAAAAGCAAGAAAAATCAAATTTGTTATTTTTCCACAAAACACATGCATTTTTTCTTTTACATTATATGAAAATACAGAAAATATATATCACATGCATACAAAAAATATACCACATTACATGCATTTTTTCCTTACATGCATTGTTTTTAATTTGCTGTCAGGGAATTGTAAGCCTTTTTGACAAAAAAAATGGATCAAAGCATCAAGAAAACCGTGAAATTGAGAATCAGACAACCAGACCTAAAAAGCTTGCTTGACCTAAGTGACAAGATGCCATCGGGACGACGTGATTCCTTCTCCAACAAATATGGGAATATTCTGAGTCTCCTAAAAATCAATGTGCAAGCAGAGGCCCTTACTGCTCTAGCCCAGTTCTATGATCTACAACTTCGGTGCTTCACTTTCCAAAACTATCAGTTGGCTCCAACCTTGGAAGAGTTCGAACAGATTCTGCAATTCCCCGCTGAGAACAATAAACCCTACCGATATGCTGAAAACAACTCTTGGGTTAAAGGTTTGGCCGGTATCCTCAAAGTCAATGCATCAAGTTTAGCTAAAGAAGTGGTGGTAAAGGAGAAAATGGAAGGTCTACCTAGAGAATACTTGGAAGAAGTAACTTCTATTTTGGCTGGTAAAAATGATTGGGTTGCCTTCGGTGATGTCCTAGCACTCCTTATCTATGGGATAGTTTTGTTCCCTTATGTTCCTGACTTTGTTGACTACACTGCCATTGACGTCTTTCTAGCATTCAAAACTCGAGGACAGAATCCTACTTCAGTTATCCTTGCTGACATATATTACGCTCTTCATGATCGCCATGACAAGAAAGCAGGTGTGCTCATATGTTGCCTACATGTGTTGTATCGTTGGTTCGTCTCTCACATCTTCAAGAGTAACTATCACATTGAAGCTAAAAGCAAATCTGACTGGAAGCAATACATCACCAACCTCAGAGGAAGCGACATAACATGGGGTTCCCTTGCTCGAGACACAAATGAGTTTGTTTACCAATGTGAGGGTTTCCCAAATGTCCCTCTCATAGGAACTAAGGGTTGCATCAATTACAACCCTGCACTTGCCTTAAGACAACTTGGTTATCCGATGCTGCATCCGCCTCCGACAGAATCTTTGACCGCCTTCGTACTGGACAAAAGAGGTGCTGAAGATCTTAGTATGTTGAGAAGAATCAGTCGAGCATGGGACAGAGTACTCAAGAAAGGTCGCCTTGAATTGGGTCGCAGGGGAACTAATGTAGGGGAAGGTTACCTTCAATGGGTTCAACTCAGAGTCCAAGAGGTCAAACTACCCTTCCGTCCTGCACTTCCAGCTGAGCCAGAAGTTCCTGAACCTACCCCTATCCTTAATGAGGAAGTTGAGAAACTCAAGAGCGCATTGGCAAAATCTGAACAAGAGAAAGCTGAACTACGAGCTCAGTTAGAAATAGCTCTTCAAGGAAAGAGGAACTTGCGACAAGAGAATGCTCTCAAAAATAAGCGTATCGCTGAATATGTTGAGGAGTTGAGCGCGGGCAATAAAAAGCTTTTTGATGTGCAAAAGTGTCTCAAAGGCGCTAGTGATGAACTCAAGGCACGTAACCAAGATAGAGATAGAGCTATTGACAAAGCCTATGCATTTGAAGCACAACTAAGCAGATCCAGAGCAGCTGAGAAGGACTTGCAAGGTCAGCTAGAAAGAATGAGAGCTCACTTGGAAGAGTTAGTTGCGGAGTACGAGAGTAAACTTGGGGTTGAGAGGAAAGCTAAAGGTGTGGTGCTAGGAAGGCTTGAAGAATGTCAAGCGGCCTTACAACAACAGTTCAGAGATACCACTGAGGCAAAGAGTTTCGCCGAATACTGTGAGTTGCTTTGCAAAGAGACTGAAGATGACCTTACTCGCCTTAAAACTGAATACTTGAAGTTGGATAGTCATTGCACATACTGGAAAGAGAGGTTCTCATGCTTAGCCGGACTGGGCAATGAAGCTATCAGAGAAGTTCCAGAGCGTCTGAAAGCGGCTGAACTCGCTATGGCTAGAGAAGACACTCCAACTAAAGTTGTTAGATTTGTTAAATTCTGCAGGAATCTTATTGAAGTACTCCAAATTAAGGCGCGTGTGCCTGATGATAAGAAAAGGAAAAGAGTTTGAATGTAGTTGTCTGATTATCAAACATTATGTTTTCACATTTTATTAATGAATGAACTCCTTTGGTTTTTGATCTAAGTTTGCGTTTTATTTGTCGAAACAATGGCTTACAATTCCCCGACGCGATGCATTCATTCATACATTCGCAATTCATGCATACTCATACTCACGTCATGCATTTTGAAAAAAAACAGAAAAAGGCAAACTGGTTCATCAACATCGTTATTGGACCCGCTCTCAAGCAAAAAAGATGGCTGAAATTCAAGACAACCAGGCACTAAAGGATGAGATTGAGAAGCTGAAGGAGCAGATGACCGAAATGCTGGGCCTGAAAGACCAAATGGCCAAAATGATGGAGCTGCTCGCCAAGAAGAACGACGAAGAAGGGGTTCCGGATGGAAACACCGGAAACCAGGCCACAAACGTACCCCGTCCTCATAACTCTATCCCCAACGCTCAGGGTGTGCAATGGCCTCAATGGGGTTTGTTGCACGCCTCCAACAGCAGAGGCCGTCTATGAAGGAGATACTTCTGGTTTTGTTGCACAGTATCAAGATGAAATAGCAGGAGACAATGTTGCTGATGAGACGGAACAAGTTCAACACAAGACCTCTTGCACTACCCAGGGACTTTCTCAAATCCTCGAACCTGGCTTCAAGAATCGTACTCGCCCTGTCGTAGTTCCAGTTCCTCATCCCTACCACAATGTGGGTGGCCTTTCTCATGGTTACCAAGCTGAAGATCCTCAAGCAAAAGATAAGCTGCAAATACTAGAGGAGCGTTTAAGAGCTGTGGAAGGATCCAATGTGGGAGTAGGGGATGCATATGACTTATGCCTCGTTCCCAATGTGATCATCCCTCATAAATTCAAAGTGCCAGATTTCGACAAATATCGAGGGGCAACCTGTCCTCGTAATCACCTGATCATGTACTGCAGAAAGATGGCTCAGTTTGCGCGCAACGACAAACTTCTGATCCACTACTTCGGATGACTTTTTAGCCGGAGCAAAGATCAAGTCGGTATATGCAACTGGAGCGCTCTCACATTCGGTGCTGGAAAGACCTAGCTGACGCTTTCTTAAAACAGTATAAATACAACATTGATATGGCTCCTGACCGGACGCAACTTCAGAACATGACCAAAAGAGACAATGAGTCATTCAAGGAATATGCCCAGCGCTGGAGAGGGTTAGCCGCACAGGTGGCACCACCCCTGTTAGAAAAAGAAATGGTCGCCATGTTCATGGAGACTCTTCCATCACCCTACTTTGACAAATTGCTCGGAGGAGTATCTTCAAATTTCTCAGACATGGTCACCATAGGGGAGAGGATAGAAAGTGCAATGAAGAATGGAAAAATCGCCCACGGCTCCACAGGAACCTCAACCAGAAAAAGCCTTTCTCCGGATATCCCAAAAAGAAAGAAGGAGAAACAAATGCCATCACAAAAGCCCCCTACAGCAACCCATCACCAACCTTTCAATTGCCTGCCCAAACACCACAAGCTCCACCTCCCTACCAAAATTACAGAACCCAAAATTACCCAGAAAGAAAACACATCAACTTTGACCCCATACCCATGTCTCACACAGACCTCTTCAACCACCTCATTAACAATAACCTAATCACTCCCCGACCGATGAGACCACTCCAGCCTCCTTTCCCAAGAGGTTATGATGCTAACGCTGCCTGTGGATTCCACGCTGGGGCAATAGGTCATTCAACTGAAAATTGCAAGGCGTTTAAATATGTAGTACAAGAGCTAATCGACTCCAAGATGTTGAACTTCAAAGAAGACGGTCCGAATGTGGCCACAAATCCTCTACCGGGGCATGCAAATTCATCTGTTAATGCTGTTGGAGGAGAATTCTTAATCAAGAAGGTGGAAAACATCAAGACACCTTTGGATATCATACATGCTCAGTTGTGTCATTTCGGAGTCATCATGCAAGGATGCACCAACAAAAATGTGTGCACTGACCCTCACTATACTGGATCTTGTGAATCATTCAAACAGGTTCTTCAAGACCTACTAGACCAGAACATAGTGCAGATGGGTTCCGAAGAAGGAGAAGGTGTGTATTCTCTCCAGTCAAGCAATATCCAGCAGCCACTGGAGATCCGCTACAAAACTGACACAAAATTGGCACTGGCTATGCCAAGGCCCATCACTATTCAAGTGCCATCTCCTTTCCCTTTCAAAAGTACCAAGGTGGTCCCCTGGAAGAGGAAGAAAAAGTCCGCAAAGGCAAAAACAAAGAGCCGGAGTTTACTGAGGGAAGCACAAGCAAGAAGGTGTTGTCCGAGCAAGAAGCCAGTGAATTCTTGAAACTCATGAGGCAGAGCGAGTACCAAGTGGTGGACCAACTGAACCACACTCCTGCCAAGATATCTTTGCTATCCCTGCTACTCAATTCTGAAGCTCACCGTGCTGCACTAATGAAAGTACTCAACGAGGCACATGTCGCTCAAGACATCACTGTTTGCCAGCTGGATGGGATAGTAGGGAATATTGTTGCAAGCAACTACCTCACTTTCACAGACGACGAGATCCCAGTAGAAGGAAGAGGGCACAACAAGGCCTTACATATTTCTGTGAAATGTGGGGAGTATGCTCTCGCCCGAGTGCTTATCGACAATGGTTCTTCCCTGAATGTTCTGCCTAAGTCCACTATGGAAAGGCTAGACGTGGATGGTTCATATATGAAGCCCAGCTCTACACTAGTTAGAGCCTTTGATGGGTCAAAAAGAGAAGTCATTGGAGAGATGGAGTTGCCTGTACAGGTAGGTCCAGAACTCTTCATAGTGGTTTTTCAAGTCATGGACATCCTCCCCTCCTATAGCTGTCTCCTGGGGAGGCCATGGATCCATTCTGCTGGAGCTGTTCCATCATCTTTACATCAGAAGCTCAAGTTTGTTGTGAATGGCAAATTGGTAGTGGTTTTTGGGGAAGAGGAGTTGCTGGTCAACAAGTCATCCTCCGCCCGCTACATCGAAGCGGCTGAAGAATCATTCGAAACCGCTTTCCAAGCCCTGGAGATTGCCAACACCACCTTTGTTGGAGAAGGAACCCCGATGCCTAAACCAAGATTGTCCAAGGCCGCCATGATGGTTGCCAGGGTCATGCTGACCAATGGGTTCAAGGTTGGAAGCGGCCTAGGGAAGACTGAGCAAGGGATTCAGACGCTGATCCAATCGTCTAACAACAAGAACAGATATGGGATAGGATACTGGCTTGGTCGCAATGACAAGAATAGAGTCTACAAGGAAAAGAGAGAGAAGAGAATGACAATAATAGAGTCAACCAAAGCTTTCGAAGCGCAGGGATTCTAAATCCTAACCAGATTGCCGCAATTGAAGATGATCCAAGTACGGAGGACGGTGTCGTCAACCTTGTACGCCTGTGCCCCGCAGATGAAAGGCTGAAGAACTGGGAGATTGTCGATTTTCCTGTAGTTTTCAATTCAAAGTAATGTTTCTGTAATGCAAATCCTCTGGCTCTGCCCAAGGCCTTAGGATAACACAATAAGGGCACACATGTTTTATTCAGTATCAAGTATCAATAAAATAACGTTTTGAATTCTTCAATAATTTTCTTCGTTCGCTTATTTATTCGCTTTCGCTCTTTCTTCCCTGTTTTCATTAGTCAATTTTCGCTAATGCGAGATCTAAAAATTTTGTCTTTGAAAATAACAATGTCGGTAATCCATATCATAACTTTGATCATCCCATTAATCAAACCGAAGAAGATGTTGAAAATGACTGGGAAACCCCTCCAGAGTTAATGAGAATGATGGAACAAGAGGACAAAGTGATTCAGCCCCACGAGGAATCAATTGAAACAATCAACTTGGGTACAGATGAGGACAGAAAGGAGATTAAGATCGGAACTACAATGCCAGATGCCGAGCGTGGGAAATGGTTAAGCTCTTATTTGACTATGCCGATGTTTTTGCATGGACGTACAAAGACATGCCTGGAGTAGACACCAACATAGTCGAACATAAACTACCAGTGAAGCCTGAATGCCCACCAGTGAAACAGAAACTGAGAAGGATGAAGCCGGAAATGTCATTGAAAATCAGGGATGAGGTTAAGAAGCAATTTGATGCCGGATTTCTAGCAGTGTCCAAATATCCTCAATGGGTAGCCAATATTGTCCCAGTCCCGAAGAAGGATGGGAAGGTCCGAAATGTGTGTCGACTCAGGGATTTGAACAGAGCCACCCTAAAGATGACTTCCTTGCCTCACATTGATGTTCTGGTAGATAGCACAGCGCAACACTCTCTCTTCTCCTTTATGGATGGATACTCCGGATATAATCGGATCAAGATGGCCCCTGAAGATATGGAGAAGACCACCTTCATCACTCTATGGGGAACCTTCTGTTACAAAGTCATGCCATTTGGGTTGAAGAATGCCGGTGCCACATACCAGAGAGCAATGGTAGCGCTATTCCAAGATATGATGCATAAGGAAATAGAAGTCTATGTGGATGATATGATCGCAAAATCCAAAACTGATGAAGAGCATATTATTAATTTGCACAAACTCTTTGAACGTCTAAGGAAGTTCAAGCTCAGACTAAATCCAGCCAAATGCACTTTCGGGGTAAGATCAGGGAAGTTGTTAGGATTCATAGTCAGTCAGAGAGGAATAGAGGTGGATCCGGCCAAAGTACGAGCAATCCTTGAAATGCCGACGCCTAAAACTGAAAAAGAGGTTCGTGGTTTCCTCGGAAGATTGAATTACATTTCCAGGTTCATATCCCAACTAACATTCACCTGTGAGCCAATCTTCAAGCTATTGTGCAAGAATCAAGAGGCAAAGTGGAATGACAACTGTCAAGAAGCCTTTGAGAAAATCAAAAGGTACCTCCAGAACCCGCCAATCTTAATGCCACCTGTGCCAGGCAGACCTCTCATCATGTACTTAACAGTTCTAGACAGCTCGATGGGTTGTGTGCTTGGACAACAGGATGAGTCTGGGAAGAAAGAACATGCTATCTACTATCTGAGGAAAAAGTTCACAGAGTGCGAGACTAGATACTCATTGTTGGAGAAAACGTGTTGTGCTTTAGCCTGGGCTGCACGTCGACTAAGGCAGTACATGCTAAGCCACACGACTTGGTTGGTGTCTAAAATGGACCCGATCAAGTACATCTTCGAAAAACCCGCACTCACAGGGAGAATTGCTCGCTGGCAAATGCTACTGTCCGAATACGATCTTTTGTATGTCACTCAGAAAGCAATCAAGGGTAGTACATTGGCCGAATTCTTGGCACATCAACCCATTGAAGACTACCAATCAATGCAATGTGATTTCCCAGATGAGGATATAATGGCCCTGTTGGAAGAAGGAAAGTCTCCAGACGATGAAAGGTGGACCATGTCATTTGATGGTGCTTCAAATATGTGGGGGCACGGAGTAGGGGCTGTGTTAATTTCCCCAGACAATCGCTTCATACCGTTCACAGCCAGACTGAGTTTCTATTGCACCAACAATATCACTGAATATGAAGCATGTACTTTAGGCATTCAGGCGGCCCTCGAATGGAAAGTTAAAAGACTCGATGTATACGGGGACTCGGCTTTGGTCATCCATCAACTAAGGGGCGATTGGGAAACAAGAGATTCCAAACTAATCTCCTATAGCGATCACATCCTAGAAATGGCTGAGCAATTTGAGAAGATCTCTTTTCACTATTTCCCTCGGGAAGAAAATCAGTTGGCTGACGCCTTAGCAACTTTGTTGTCGATGTTCAATATCATGGATAACAAAAGTCTCACATTCCTGAAGATACAAAATCATGAGCTACCAGCACATCATTGCCATGCAATCGAAGAAGAACCCGACAGTAAGCCTTGGTATTATGACATCAAACAGTATATCACAAACAGAGAATATCCTCCTGGTGCCTCGGAAAATGATAAAAGAACACTAAGAAGGTTATCAATGGGTTTCTTTTTGAATGGTGAAGTGCTCTACAAAAGGAATCATGATATGGTCCTTCTCAGATGTGTAGCAAAAGAAGAAGTAGAAAGAATTATGAGAGAGGTCCATGAGGGGTCCTTCGGAACTCATTCCAACGGGCATACTATGGCAAGAAAGATCTTGAGGGCTGGCTATTACTGGTCAACAATGGAAACAGACTGTTTCAGTTATGTGAGGAAATGCCACAAATGTCAAATCTACGCCGACAACATCCATGTACCACCAGCTTCTCTAAATGTTCTGTCAGCTCCCTGGCCGTTTTCAATGTGGGGAATGGATGTCATCGGCCCCATCGAACCTAAAGCATCAAACGGGCACCGCTTCATCCTGGTTGCTATTGATTATTTCACCAAATGGGTTGAAGCCGCTTCTTATACAAGTGTGACAAGGTCTGTGGTGGTCAAGTTCATAAAAAGAGATCTGATTTGTCGTTACGGCCTCCCAAACAGAATCATCACGGATAATGGGACCAACTTGAACAACAAAATGATGAAAGAGTTGTGCGACGACTTCAAGATACAACACCATAACTCCTCCCCGTACCGGCCAAAAATGAATGGGGCAGTCGAAGCGGCAAATAAGAACATCAAGAAGATTGTGCAGAAGATGGTAGTGACTTTCAAAGACTGGCATGAAATGCTCCCTTTTGCTTTACATGGGTACCGAACCTCAGTCCGCACTTCGACAGGGGCAACACCGTTCTCATTAGTGTATGGGATGGAAGCAGTACTACCCATCGAAGTTGAAATACCCTCATTACGGGTACTAATGGAGACAAAATTAGAAGAGGCAGAATGGGTTCAGGCTCGCCTAGATCAGTTGAACCTCATCGATGAGAAGAGGCTGGTCGCGTTGTGTCATGGGAAGTTGTATCAACAAAGGATGAAGAGAGCCTACGAGAAAAAGGTTCGTCCTAGACAATTCCAAGAGGGGGACCTGGTGCTCAAGAAAATCTTACCTATCCAAAAGGATTCACGTGGGAAATGGACCCCGAACTACGAAGGGCCTTACGTGGTAAAGAAGTCATTCTCCGGAGGATCCCTAATTCTCACAAATATGGATGGGGAAGACCTCCATCTCCCAGTCAATTCTGATGCAGTCAAGAAATACTATGCCTAAAGAAATTATATGAAAAAAGAGAAAAATGAGCCAAGCAAGAATAAGCTCGCTAGGTCGAAAAGGCGGCCTAGGCAAAAGTTAGAGCGACCCGGTGGATTGAAAACCCAAAAGGGCAATCCAGGCAAAAATTAGGGTCAAGAAGTTGGACCAAAATGCTGAGGCAGACAACATTTCTGAAAGTCGAATGATGATTGGTCAAAGGCGTGAATATGGGTATCCGACAATGTTATCTCAAAAGACATTAGCTACCAACAAATCTGCTTAGCACTCTAGTTTTTTTCTTTCAATTCGGTTACTGATGTAATCTTTCAGTCAGTGTGCCTTCTGCATACTTGGCTTCCAATATTAATATCAAACACTTTCCATTCTCTTTCATTCTCCCTCATGTTGAAATGATGTTTTTTTTGGTAAATGATACTGAATTGTGAAACATGTGCCATAATCATAAGTATTACGATCATTACGAAATTCTTGAAAATCACAGAAAAGATATGATCTCTCATAAAAGCAGTCTCAAAAAAAAAAAAAATGGTGAACAAATGCACCCACAAGCACTTCAAATGAATCACAGCACGCCCCAGCATGTCAATCTCGCGATACAAATATACCAGATGATTTCATATCTCACGCCAGGAATCCCGCGAGTTGATAGAACCAGTCAAAAAAAGGGGACTGCCAAAAAAAAAAAAAGGCATCATTCCACATCTCATGCATCATCCCGCCAAATACCATTCATCAAATACCTTACAATACACTCATGTGCCACGCACTGCATTATTAAAGGTTCCACTCAAGCACGCATCCTTACTAGGGGCATCCAAATATAATGCCACACTATATAACAGATCACCAAGATCCTCGGACTTCGAGCGGTCCTTGAGCACTACGCTCGCCCGATTGCCCTAGGGGGCCCGGGTCGCAACGTCGGAGTCGAGCCCGACGGACCTTCGCAGACCCCGAGTGGTCCTTCAGACTAGTTGTGTCAGCCTAAGACACGGTGTACGTCCTTCATGGTCAACATATTAGTTCCGGATCTGATCTTGACCCATCATGGCCGCTCGAGTATAAAGGCCCCCTCAGTCCGTCTAATTAGTACCGTAGCTAATTGCGCTCCTTCAGACCACGATGGTCCTTCAATTAAGGCCTAGGCAGCCTTCCAGACCTTAAGTGGTCCTTCAGAGCCTCATCGCTCCTTCAGACCCTGAGTGGTCATTCAGAGCCTTAGCGCTCCTTCAGGTCCTTGATGACCCTTCATTTAACTTCTGGTTAATGCACCGAGTGTTAACCCTTCCTTGCTCCTCTCAAACCTTCACTTCCCCCTTAAACGGACAAAATTAGCGTCTATCTTATCTTTATTTCTATTTCTACTACGAAAGTTCTAGAGCTCAGCACTTTCTAGTAAAATATTAATAAAGAGGGGCAGCTGTTATACCCCAATTTTGTCCGTATTCTTTTTCTTGTTCTAGTCATTTATTTTAGTAAGGGCGTGTTTCGGAGTCGCATGGTTACGAGAATTATTAGGGGAGATTCTCGGTTACTAACTCAAGCCAATGCCAGTCACTCCGTTCAAACTAACTCGAAACACCATTTTAAATTAGGCACGCGCGCGAATGATCGATCTTTTCGCGCGTTCTTCGATTTAACGTCTGTATTCGGGTTTAATCGTACGTGAACAGGTCTACCAAAATTCATTTTTGTCAGAATTTGGATTAAATTCAGACTTAAGAATGTGATTCCGAGTCATTTTTTTTAACGCGCCCATTTCTTCTAGTTTTGGTCTAGTCTTAGCGCAGTTGTCAGGTCCGGTCCGTTCTCGTTTTTATATTTGGCCTTTTTTCCTATTACTATTTTTATTCGCATTTTGTTTATTTAATTTACTTAAGCACTTAATAGTTCAAAATGTCAAAATTCAATTTAGTTTAATTTACAATGTTTAAGAGTCCAATAGGCCTAAAAATGTCAAAAATTTAATTTAATTTATAATTTAAAAAACAGTATAATAAGTCTAAAAATGTCAAAAAATGCTATTTAGTTAATTTTACAATTTTAAAGCTCTTAAGAGTCCAAAAAGTCCAAAAATACAAAAAAACATATATCCAAAAAAACCAAAAAAACCAGATCCGAAAATATGCAATAAACAGTAACTTAGGGTTTCCAGGCAGCATTCCAAGCTGCTGCAGCTGCTGTTGGGCTTGGATCAGGACCTGAAAATCATCCAAAACCCAGTCAAAAATAATTAATGCTCTGACCTAGTTTTTGACTATAAATAAACAAGTCTAACAGCAGTCAAAACACACAGAATTCAGCATAGACAAGCTGCGAAAATCACTAGAAAAATAAGGATTAGAGTTTCACATCGAAACCCTAATCCGTAAAACACTGTTTTCGAGTTTTTGGGTCTTAAGGGAAGAACAGTAGCAGTCAATAGAGCACACACAGCAGCAGTTGCAGTGGTTACTATTGTTCAAACAAATACACAAGGAGTCAAAACAGAGGCTGGAATAAAGGTAGGTATTACTAAATGCATTCTCAATTCTGAAATTGATGTAATAATGTTCAAGTTTCATATGTTCAATAAATCTGTTTGTGTCAAAATATATGCATGTGTATTCAGATTTGTCAAAACGTGTTAATATATATTCGTGTCAACAAATCAGTTTATGTCAAGAAATATATATACGCATGTATGAAATCCGGATTTGTCAAGACATGCTAATATGTGTTCATGTGCTGTGTGTTGTCTAAATAAAATATAGCCACTCGTTTATGATCATTAAGAAATCAAAATACACTTTTTTTTGAACAAATATGAATCAGATCCATTAAAAAAGGGGGGTCAAGAATAAACTAGCAAATAATCAGAGACAAAAGGGGTAGAAAAGAAACCAGACCAGCAAAAGCGTAAAAAGAAAAAGGGGTATAATAGAACACTGACCTTAAGCTCGCCGGAGCTCCGGTCGTCTTCTCCGCGAGAGCTCGCGAGGCCTCCCAAAACCAACCCTAAACCGAGCGCAACAATCACCATTCCACCACCACCAAAACGCCAAAGAACCACCACGGTTTCACCCATAAAACCACGGCACGAAACTTTAAAAAAAAAAAAATAAAGGAGAAGAAGAGAGAAAGAAGCGGAAATAGGAACAAAACCGAGAAAAAGTGAAGCTTACCACGCCTCGCCCGGCGTTTACGTCGCTGCGTCGTCATCTCCACCACCCCAACACCGAAACCACCCTTTTTCCTCCTCATCGTCTCGCTCCTCACTGCTCTCACTCTCTCGCAGAAACCGGCGTGAGTCACGCCTTCTTCATCATGAGCAAGGCGGATTTTCCGCCGAGAGACTCTCTCTCTCTCTAAGCTGCGCCGCAGCTGAAAATAGGGAAAGGGGGTGAATGAATTTTTAGGGTTTCCTTTCCTGTAATGTTTATATACCCTGTTCTGTTTTTTTTAATTTTTATTTTAATGTTCAGATTAATAGTTGCACCCCACTATTCCAATACGCCCCTACTAAAGCCCGGTTTGCATTCGGGCTCCTGATGCAGATCTGGCGGGCTTTCTGTTTACACCCCTTATTATTTATACAGACCCCGGATGTTAATAAAACCCCAATCTACTATGTTCACCCCCCTGTTTCACTTTTTAATTATTTTTCAACGCAAACGTAAATAATTTTTCTCGCGAAATTAAATAAACGGCTAAGTCGGTTGTACAACCGGGTTAGTCATTATTTTAGGGCCAATGAGCTGTACAGTTCAGTAACCCTACAAACCTAACCAATGCGAATAAATTACTTTTCCAAAAAAATAAACGGCTAAGTCGGTTGTACAACCTGGTTAGTCATTATTTTAGGGCCAATGAGCTGTACAGTTCAGTAACCCTGCAAATTTAATAAATACAAGTAAACCATTTTCCTAAAAAAATAGGGGATTAAGTCGGCTGTACAGTCGGGTTAGTCAGCGTTCTAGAACTAATGAGCTGTACAGTTCAGGAGTTCTAGAATACCTATTCTAAAATCAATCCATCTCACAACTCTCTTCAAAAATCCTAAAATTATTTTCAAAAAGTAGGGACTAAAGTCGGTTGTACAATCGGGTTAGTCAGTCGCCCTAGGAATCGATGAGTCATGCAGTTCAAGGAACCCTAGGACCCCTACACTAAAAAAACACCAACCCATAAACTTTTCAAGAAGAACTACGTAGCTTTGATTCCTCCATTGCATCCGAGGTAATACGTAGGAGCAAGACTTAACTCTTGTCAAGCACTAAAAAACAAAAATCTAAATAAGTCATTTTCTCTACAAATAAAAGGGTAATAATTAGATAAATCTTAAATTAATTAGACAATGGATGTTGTGAGGTGCTAGTACCTTCCCCACACATAACGACTCCCGAACCCTAACAAACGCCTCATCCTAAAACTTAAAAGGGATTTTCCGAATTTGCCCTTAAACTAGAATTTCGGTGGCGGCTTCATTTTCGAACTTTCGAAGAATCCTTTCCCGGATTTTTCGGTCGCTACACCCATCATCACGTGCACATGAAAGTGATCATCGACAAACAAAGAGCCAAACAAAACACCTATAATATGTGTATATACGAATCTAAAGAATTAATTTCTGCAAAAGTAACCGTGACCAAACAGGGTCAAGCACAGACGACAGAGGAAACAGAGAGTGGATAGAGATAGGTATTTATAACAGTTTTTAGTTTCTGGTTTGTTTATAGCCCGTACATAAAAACAGTTTTTAGTGTGAGATATATGGATACCTTTGAAGTTGCACACGTTTTGGGATCGAACAGTATGAGTGAGATAGAAGAACTGGGATTTGTTAACGGCCTTAGTTCTTATCCAGCCGTTATCCCCCGACCAAAACTACAGAGTCTGTGCACCTCTTCCAAATTTTTTAACTCCCTCATGGTGTCCCAATTTTTCAAGGTTGGAGGAGTGTATGAACCTCTGGAATAGGGACTATTCGGACCCAATCTCTCTAAGTAGTTTATCTGAAACATTTTCAATAAACAATACGTAAATAGCAATAAGCATATTGGTAAACAACTAGCAAGAAAGAGGAAACAATGAATACACAATACTCAATTAACTAACCATGAAGAAGTGGAGATCGGATTTAGGATATTTGTACCCCTTTGTGCCGCCCCGTAGGTGGTCCAAAACATAGTTCGACCATTGGTATTTTGACACCATACTTAGGTCTTTTACTACGTCGGCGTATTTCAAAGACACGCCCTCAATGTGATCTGGACATAGCAGACAACCTAATAAGTATAGGAGTACACCCTTGCACCAAGCCTCGTCGCTTTGCACCGTTGATATAGCGGCCTCAAGTTTTTGCTCAGAAACACGATCGATATTTGGAACTTCAGTTTCTAGCCCAATCTCACTACGCAACTTCACAATCGAACCCTTCTTGCACTTGCATTGTAATGGTTTGATGGGTTTCCCATCGTTGGGAAGACAATAAACTCGTTGCACGTCTTCCAACACTATTGGTAGTGCTTCATATTTGCTCAGACGCAGTTGACTTTGTTTCGGACACCCATTTTACACACTCCCCGGGAATCCGGATCCATTTGGATATAAGCATCAGGGATCCAAACCCGGTTGACTGCAACATTTCCTTCCGAGGTCCTTCAATTCCATTCAGCATTTCGAAAACCTTCTTTGGTTTACACTTATGTCTAAACCTCGGAGCATTAGCCTTCTCATCTATCCCACAGTCCTTTTTCTTTCCTATAGCCATCACCCCTGAAAATAAGATGAACCAGAGTACGCATTAAAAACAGGATTTCAGATGTTTTTTATTCAATTGTATGTAATATGGAACAAGATTGGTTATCTTCGAAGTCATCTAAATTCATCAAGAAAATCAAGTCATCTTCGAAGCCAATTTCTACTCAAACATCACACAGAGCCATACAAGCTACATAAAATTTCCGATTGATTTCAGTTCTAAATAAAAGCTAAATAATACAAGCTATACAAGCTATTCAAAACAGACATAGCTATTCTCTGTCTAGCCCTAACAAGGATAAAGGTTGGCTATTCTTTGTCTAGCCATAACAAGGATAAAGGTTGGGTATTCTTTGTCTAGCCATAATATGTCTCATAATTGGTTAATCATGGACTAACCAAGGCACACAGAAACAGTAAACGTTTCATGAGTTAAAACATACCCATTTCATATTTCCCATAAACTGCGTGAGTTAAAACATACTACAAAGATTTAAAACATACTACCAATAGACACTATAGTCAGACAGAAATAGTAAGCAATTCATGAGTTTAAACATACCCAAAAAATTGTCTCGGGTCTTCAGAAAATCAGAAAATCAAAAAAGCACCTGCATGAATGTAAACTTTATTGTGAAATCAGAAAATCAGAATCTAATGTCCCTTTGGTTAAGTGAAATCATAATCAAATGTCCCTTTGGTTTAGTGAAATTAGAATCTTATTGAAATCAGAAAATCAGAATCTTACAGAGATTTATTGTTTAGTAGAGGATGGAAATCTGAAAACCTGCGTTATAGCCGTTCACTCGTTCATCTTCCCTTTTCGTCGCTCCTTTTAGTAGAAGATGGTCATTCTTCTTCGTTTCTTCTTCGTTTCTTCTGCGTTGTAGCCGTTTATTCTTCTTCACTATTTCAATCGTTTCTTCTTCTTCACTCGTTCACTCGTTTCTTCTTCGTTTCTTCTTCATTTCTTCTTCTTCGTTTGGGTTTATGGGTTTCTGAGCGACTTCGTTACTTCTTCTTCGTTTGCATTGAAATCTTCGTCGTCTTCAACCTTGTGTTTCTGGGTTTCTGAGCGATTTCGGTTTCTGGCAATGGGTTTCTGAAATTTTAGGGTTGCAGCGATTTCTTCTTTTCTGGGTTTCCTTACGTTTCCGTTCCTTTTTTTTTTTGAAACGTTTCAGGGTTTCTTTTGATTCTGTTTCCTCTTTCCTATTTTTGGGGCACTCATTAAGTGCATTTTTTTAATTGAATTCCGTAGTTAATGCCTAATAATTAGGAAATCAGAAATTTGCTGAATTTGTAAAATTATATTTTTATTGATTTGTAGTTGACCAATCTACCCTTTTAGTGATGGTGACTAAAGGGTCTATGTAGTGACATAAACTATACTCGAAAAACAAGTTGGGGACCAAAACACCTATTTCTATAATGTAGGGACTAAATTAAAAGATTCGAATTTTGTAGGGACTAAAAACATATTTTACATATCTAATCTGCTAATTACTAACATTAAACAAAGAATTCAAATATTAAAAATTCCATCTTAAAGAAAAAAATAGATATTTATTGCTACTATATATAAATTTTCGTCACAAAATAGGGACACCCCTTGTAGGCGGGAAATGTTCTAGTATGCAACTTACAATGCCCTCCTTCATTCATTTACAGATAAAAGCTTATATGGACTCTAATTCAATATCGATAAGTGATGTAGATGCATCATGCATTGCAATCGGCTATATAGTGAAACTATCTTATCTTGAACAGAAGTTTGTGTATCTTTTGACAGATATATATGAGAAATGAATCTTAGTTTTCTGATTTAAATGTCAAGACTTTCAGCCGATTATTCCCCGGGGAAAAATTCTATTTAGATGGGGTGCAAAATCCAACAATTTTAAAGCAAAATGAAGATAAACATGAAAAAAGAACAAAAACAAAATAGTGATCAAACATGAAGCAATGAAAACCAACCTTGGGAAGAGAATAGAACGCTGATTTAATCAATCTGCTTCACCCTGCAATATTCAATCTACTTAGCAATTTTCATTGCTTTCTTGATTGGGCAAGAAAGTAAAAAAAACCAGGAAGCTAGACAGTTTATCCATAACATAATAGAATTTGAAATGCTTAAAAGAGAAGTGGGGGGATGTCTCAAGTGATGAGGATGTGTCTGCTGTCTCAGAACACGTTACATCCAACCCGATAGTTGAAGCTGACATACAGAAGAGCTAACTGCTATTGTGTGTCAATAGGTTCAGATTATTATTGCAACTGGCCATAAGCATGCTGGTATAGGGATAAAAGTAATGACCAAGTATAAAAGTCGGGCATGCAATCTTGAACAAACATTAAAGCACAATATCAAATACTAGAAAGAGGAGATATATTACAAATGACTTAATGAAATCCCATGAAAAGGCCCCGTTTGCATCAAATGGACGCGGAACAACTAAGCTTATCCCAAATCAAGAATTGTACCAAATAAACCTTAAGAAAACAAATGTTCTGCTCGGGCCAAATATACTTGTTGGGAATTTACGCAGCAGAAACCTGCAAATCAATGTAACAGTACACGGTTTGCAGCCCAAAAACCAGCAACAATTCAATCTTGATAAAACGATGTTACAGATTCGGTTCTTTGATTGAGATCGATTCTATATTGTCTAACAAGTAAAAACCCCAAGGATTTGAAGTTCAATTTCACTCGGATTGTGAAATTGATCTCAAATCCCCAAATTCTATCCGATGAACCCTAACGCGCAATTACAAACCCTAAAACCAAAATTGTTCAATTGCAGTGAAATTAAAGAACGCAAGGGAAGTGTTTACCCAGTTCAGCATCAGATTGATGCCTACATCTGGGGGACCAAGCCAATTTGCTTGTCCATTTGCATTGGATCTTGAATTGAAGGTTTACACAATTGAATATGAACTCCCAATGGTGTTTCCCCCTCACAACCCAATTCCCACGAATTCCCAGTCACTCATCACACAACCCAATTCTGTTCATGCTGTTACAATCATACAAAGCTAGCTATTTTAAAGCATTACAAGTTTTGGCGCCTAACTTATAATGCAAGTAACCAACTAACTAACTTTTAAAACCGAAAGTAACAACCATGAGGAAGTTGATTCTGGTGTGCTGATATTTCCACTGTATTGCCACGTAGGATTCACCTCAGGTGTGAGCTAACCAATGGAAGTGCCACATATACAACAATACTAGTGGAGTGGCTCATTGCAGCATAGGCTGCACATTGCCACAAAAACGTAGGCTCTTTGCTTCTATTAAAATCATGAAATATAATCACCAAAAATCGTTCCAGTACCTAGAAAACACCCAACATTCACCAATAAAGCCAAATAAGGAGTTCCATAAAGAAACCACAGCTGAACAACGTAAGAATAGGCCTTGCTAGATTCTAAGCAATCACCACATGTTACTCACATATAAGGGGAAAGATCTATATGCAAAATATAGCCAAGATATTTTAAGAAAAAGAAAATAAAAGAAATAGACTATTAACATTTGAGAGACTTCAAGGAAAAGGAATGAAAACAATTTCATTATTGTAGAAGAAAAGTGATTGATTCCAAATTACAATGAGTTTGAACTTATATATAGATCCAAACTCACCTAGCTAATCTATAACAAAGTAGTAACTAACTCTAACCGAATTCTAACTACTAACCGAATTGTAACAACTAACAAACTACTTAACTAATTAACCAACTACCAAACTATATATCTAATATAGACTGGACTTGTGTGCACCTTCCGTGGACGACTGCATGCACATTGAATTTCGATTGTTACTCATTATACGAAATAACGCCTAGATTTGATTAGAGGCTGCATTTTTATCATGGAAAGTCATGTAACTCAAGTTGAACAACAATACCATTAAAATTTAAAAGGTCAGCTTTGTTTAAAAAAAAATATATCATGCATGTTGTTTTGATTTTCAAATACTGTAAAATCTGGCTGCATTTACTCTATCAGTTCAGCAACATGAATGAAGCATAGACAACAAACAAACTCCATTTCTTTTTGGATGGAGATTCCTGGAAATTCTTTAGTGTAGAGAAGTTATCACAAAATAAGTTTGAATGACAAAACAGCTTGAAACCGATTTTTATTTGTCAATTCACCTTTCCAACAAAACACTCTAAACAACAAGCATAATACATGCAATCGTTCAATATCACAGGAAAAGTACTACATGATATCCTCAACTGTTAGCATGCCAACTTCAGGAAAATCGAAAACAGCAATAACAAAATGCATACCCTTGTGCACACATAAGTGGATCCTCAAAGGAAGCCTCTGGAGCATAGATGCACAGGATCCATACCTGAAATAGTACCACATCAACATCCATACAATAAGAATACAACAGTAGTTGAACATAAAGCCGTTAAGCTAAGCATAGTACAAGTCTAGAAAATCTAACATAAGCCAAACCAAAGAACACTTGGCTTATGAATAACTTATTTGGGTTTATCTACAAACACAAACAGTTGTCGAAGTGTTTGAGAGCTTATAGAAACAGTTCATAACATGTTCACATATTATTTTCATCTTATTTTGATAGTACTCTTCAGCATAGCTTATGAAAACACATGAAACGATTTTACTATTTTTTCTCTTAGAATATAGAAATAGTTTTTACATAAACACTTATATATATATATATATATATATATATATGATAAATAATTATCTTGTAAGCGCTTAATTAAGCAGTTTACCCTAAACATGACCTAGGAATTTGATAAATTCATCAGAATTATCTTCTTATAAAGAAACATTGTTCTAGTGTGTTAAATTTTGACTTCACACCCTCTTGTGCGTAATTTCACCTGTTCGAATGGGGTCACTCGAACGTGTTCGAACAAGGTCGTTCGAACAGTCATTAAACATGTCCTCACAGCGTTTCACGCGAGGTTATTTTTGGAATAAAATTTGTTAAGGGGTGTGAAAGAGTTGGAGGGGGAGTGGGAAAAGCAAAACCCAACTCCAATTTGGTTTTGTCTTCATTCATTATTTCCATTATCTGATACTCTAGGTTTCTAGCTATGACTTTGCTTTTTATTATTATGACTTAATTTTTGTTATTAAATTTGTTTCGTTGTTATTATTTTTCGCCCCCCGTACACTCAATTTCAAGATCTGTCCCAACTAAAATATATTGTGATAGAGAGTTAGAGATGTAGCTATCATAGGGAGTGGATTGTAACCATATTTAATTGTTGGAATGGATAGAATGATATTTTCCAAATTAAATAGCTAAATGCAAATATATATATATATATATATATATATATATATATATATATATATATATATATATATATATATATATATAGTTGTTATGCATAAATTAGATAATAACATAAAATACAAATTTTGTTACTCAGATTGAATGAAGCGTAAATCCCATTTTAAAGATTTAATAACATCAATAAATTTTGTTGATAGGCATAAGTAACACTCTTTTTATGTGAGGTAGTTGGTGATATATATATATATATATATATATATATATATATATATATATATATATATATAAAGACTTATATAATAAACACAATTGGACCAAAATAACTATCACAAGTTTGAGAAGATTTCATGCTAACATGTGTTGTCTTGCAATAAGTAAATTTGGGGTATGAACCTAATAATAAATACTACGTGTTGTGTTGGAGAAGAATGGCATTTTATTGATTTAGCTTAATGATTTATAATTGCGATTTTAGCTTTATATATGCTCTATAATTCCGATTATGTTAAGGGTGTATGAATGTTATTAAATTAGACTATAATTTATAATTCTAATTCGATATTTTACCCTTATCATTCTAAACGCATCTTGTGGGGATGCAAAAGTTTAAATAGTATAACCAAGAGGATGTTGTAGATCCAGATAACAACATAATACTAAAACAAAAAAACAAAAAAAAATTAAAAAGGCACAAGATTCACAACTGAAGGGAATTCGTATCATCAAGCAAAATCAGCGTAGATGACCATTGGTGGCAGGCTATAGATAGTGAAATGAAGTGTATCACCTATCCGGAGATTGTTTTCCTCTATAAACTCAAGTCATCCATCTCCTGTTAAAAACTTTTCATCTTCACAATGTGTTGCTGTGTGGTTAAAGGGGCTCAATGCCTCGTAATTTTTGTTGAGTATTCTTGCTCCAAGCAGCTTCCTATTTTCAGAGAATTAAGAGTCTAAAAAGAAAAGTCATCATCTTCTACACCCCTAGTTGTTGTCACCACTAGACAGGGGCAAGCTATTCACTCATCAAAGACCTGAATTGGGGCAATCTTTTATCTCTTGATCCCTCATGAGCTTCGGCAATAACCATGTCTGTCATTCCTTCACTTGCCATAAATGTCCATGCCCTAAACCCATTCCAAGTTAACTGACTCATTCATTCACATTTGCACTCCTATGCATGCTTACTAGACAATGCTTCAAAAAGAGAGAACACAAGTTGTTTACGTGATATCTAAAATTCAGTCATCATGGAAAGAAAGAGAAAACAAGTGAGGTTGTTTGTAAATAAAAACCTTGAGAACACCGGAGTTTGAATCAAATTCAATTTTTCAACAGAATGGTCAATAATCATCTCAACTCCTTGCATCCAAAGTCTCGCATATCTCATCATCACAAAAATGTTTACCTCATGCATCTAGGCATTTCAATCTATTCATTATGGCATATGCATCAAAGCATTACATTTGCATCCTCACATTTTGTGCATTCATCACATAGCAAAAAGAAAAAAAGTTCCACGTCAGTTGCACCATATTAACACATGCATTTCATAGAGGAAAATAGTAAAGAAGAAAAAGCAGAAATCTTTTCATTGCATTGGCATCATATTAATGTTAACATTTCCTTAAAAGAAAAAGAACATAAATCATTGCATCATATTAATGTTTGCATTTCATAGAAGAAGCAAAAAAGAAACAAACAGAAGTTAGATCAGGAGCATTCCATTCATCAAAGCATCAATCACCGCATACACTTGCATTCAAACATCAAAGCATTATGTTGATATTTGCATTTCATAAACTACAAAGAAGAAGCAAATACAAAAGAACAAAAGCATTCCATAATATTCAAGACATCAATCATGGCATATGTTTGCATTATATGTGTCATTCATTGCATTGCTAAGCAAAATGCGGACGAACACAAGATGTTAATCCTCATGCCTAGTTCCAAGAATCAGCACTTCAAGTGTCAGTCTTCAATCTAATTCTCAAGTCAGTCATCCTGGACTTGTCAGTCTCAAAATCTCATTCCCAGTCGCTCCTTCAGTTCGGAGTTTGAATGCTCTTTCAGTTTAGAGTTCAGTCGCTCCTTCAGTTCGGAGTTCAAATTCCCTCGGGTCCCAAGTGGTTCATTAAAAGCACGCCAAGTGTTCATTTACCATTTTCCCATCAAGACGCCAAGTGTTCATTTACTATTTTTGCAACAAAGACGCCAAGTGTTCATTTACGGCTTCCTTATCAAGACGCCAAGTGTTTATTTACTACGTTCTTTCTAGCAAACCAAACATTCATCATCATTGCATCAGACATCAAATCAATTTTCAAAATACAAAATCATTTTCAATAAATAGGAGACTAAGTCGAATGTACATTCGAAATAGTCATCATGATAGGACACTTGAATTGATCACCCAAGAATCCACGAGGTCCCTATGCAAAAAAACATTCGATTGTCGTCTACATCATAGTAATGTTTGCATTCCATAAAACAAAAAGAACCAAAAATTCATCATCCCATCAAACATCAAAGCAATACAGTTGCATCACATCAATACTTGCCTCTCATAGAAGAAAAGAAAGCTAAAACATCCCATGTCATTCATCATTTCATGTTATTCATCATTTTATTTCACATAATAGCAATATTCACATTTCATAGAAAAAAGGCAAAGAAGAAAAAGTTTTCCATTGCATGTCATCTGCCATTTCATCAAAAAACACAAGAGCATTACATATCATCAAACACCAAAAATTTGCATTCGTGATACCTGCACTTCATAAAAAGAGCAAAAGAAAAGAAAGTAAGCCAAAAGAGCAAAAGAGCAAAAAAGGAAAAAGCAGATGATCAGAAAAAAAGAAAGTTGATCAGGAAAGATCATTCAAGAAAAAACAAACAAAGAAAAACAAGTGGTCAGAAAAAAAAGCTGATCAAGAGAAAAACAACAATCAGATCAAAAGGGGAATTTCAGGAGCGTTCCACCACATTGGTCATTACACCAAATTCATAGCATTGCATGCACTTGCATAGCACACCCTTGCATAACATGCCTTTGCATAACATGCATCCACACTCCATGCACCATTCCTCGCATCAGCTGACGTATGCAGGTACCTCAATCCAGTGCTGCAGGATTGGCCATTTCAATCAATCAATCAACAGGATTCGTGAATCCCTTCAGGACCTAAGCGTCCCTTCAAAAAGCAGACTTAACCTCGTATTCGAGCTGCGGGTAAGTCCTTTGACCCCATTGGGTCCAGTCGAAAAGGATAGTTGTATTGGCCTAAGACATGGCGCAGTCCTAGGGAAATATCAAGATCTAGACTTGATATAGTACCCTCCCCCGGTCGCTCGAAAGACCACTCCTTTGGAGCCCACATGCTCCCAGGCCCAAGTGCAAACTCGGATCATTCGCGATTCGTTAAAAGGCTTTAGGCAGCCTCTGGTGTCGGTTGAGGACTGACACCTTTTTATCGCTTTCTTTACCGCTTTCGCTAGCTTACTGAGGGTTGGCACCAAACTTATTTTGTGCTTTTGTTGGCCGAAGGCTGACACCCATTCAAAAAAAAAAAAAAAAAAAAGAAGAAAAAAAAAAGAAAAAAATATAGAAAAAGGAAAAAGAAAATTCGGGTTTTTCCAAGGAGAGAAAATCGGTATAATTTCTGAATTCTTTATTTCTATTTTGCCTCGGAATATGTTTCGGCCAATTCATATTCCTTGTTAAAATCCAAATAAAGAGGGGCAGCTGTCATACCCTAATTTTGTCCGCCTTTAAGCAAAACACTAATTTTCCACAAAAATAGTAACCTAGGAAGTGTGAAGTCATTTTGTAAGGCATAAAGAGCATTTTGCATGCATTTTAGGGTTTTTAGGGTCATCCTAGGGGTTTAGAAGCATTTTCAAAGTGGACATGTGTTTTGAGCAAAAACTAGGGTTTTTTTTAGGGCAAAGGGTATTTTGGTCATTTTTCACAACGGGATGATTTTCTCGTCAAAAATATGCATCCACAAAAAGTACATTTTATTCTATCAAGGATAATTTTTAGAAAGGAAATCCTAGTCCAAAATAATTAAAAATATATTTTCCCCCATTTTTATTGCATAAAAAACCTAAAAGACCATTAAATATTCCCCAATTATTAAAGGACAATTTTTTTGTCAAGAATAAATTAGGAGGGTATTTTATGGTGCCCAAAAACATGTAATACATTTTTAATAGGTGCACCTTCACTTCCATGCCCAAAAATTCAAAACTCAAAAAAAAGAGAGGAAGTGTCTTCAATAAGACAAAAGACCAAAAACAAGTTTTTTTTCTCTCCTTCCTCCTCTCATTTTTGCCCCCTCTCTCTCTCTCTTCCCTCAATTTCTTCCACATTCTTCTATTCCTTATTCCCTAAGAATATGCTTTGTACTATCCTTAACTTTTCCCTTTTTGGAGACCATCACTCACTCCCACATAGATTTATGCCCTCTTTTGTAAATTACCCCACCCATTTACACTCACCTCTTCACAAGAAAATACAAAATTTCCTCTTTGGTAACACTCCATCTCAATTATACCCTTAACCCTATTTTTACCCCACACCACATATGAGCCTCCATTCCCAAAATAAGACAAGTTTTTCACACAAACTCTCCCTTTCTCTCTCTTTGGGGCGAAATGCCTCCCCCTCCCCCTCCCCCTCACTCTCATTTTTGTGTTTTCTCACTACCCACAATCCAAGTGATCTCCAATCCTAGCCCTTCATTTAAATTTAAAACCCAATCCTAGAGCACCTAGTGAAGAACAATGACCTAATTACCCCTAGACCTAAAACAACTCTATAAATACCCTCTCATTCCCACACATGGGGGACTTTTCCTTTTTGCTTCTCATCTTCCTACACTAAAACCCTAGCACACAAAAAACCTCTCCTCCTTCCCTCTCAAGGCCGTAGCCTCCTCCCCCTCTCCTCCATTCATTTTTTTATTTCCTTCCACCCAAACACCATCACTCTACCTCATTTGCATCCCTCTTTCACATACTCCCTCCATTTCTCATTCAAAGTTCAAGCATCATCATCAAGTGGGTATTTCTTTGAAGAACATTGGAGTTTTGTTGATTTGTGTCTAGTTTCATCTTCCCATATCACTTTCTAGCTTAGAGCTAAGGTAATCCTTAAAACCTTGCATCATATTTGAGTCTTTCCTCAAAAATATAAAAATCATTCATCCTATCATCTTCATATTCTCATATTGTTGATTGTTGTTGGTGAGAAGTGTCATAAGCACTTTGACAAGCACTTAGGGAGGCTTGGGTGCTTATGATGCTTCTCACCCTTGAATGATTGTTGATTTGTGTTGATTTGATCTTGATCCTTGCATTTCATGAAATAAAATGTTGTTTTATGGCATAGTATGTTTCGCATGCTTGTAGAAAAATAGGGTTTATGTTAGTTTTGTGCATTTCTTTGCCTAATCACATGAACCTTCATCAAAAATTGTAATCTAGCTTGTTTTCTTATATTACCTCACTTGCTTTCCAAAATAAATGGGTTTTGGTTGTGTACTTGGGTCGCATATTGTGCATAAATAGGTTTTTATATGTTTGCTTATTATTTTAAATTGATGATAGGCAATATGACTCTCACTTGTGCCTAGTGCACATTGCTTAAAGTGATGAGGATTGCTCTATGTGATTCAACACTTTTTTTGTAGTTTATGTGTTTGCTTATTGTTCAAATTGATGATAGGCAACATGACTCTCACTTGTGCCTAGGGCACCTTGTTTAAAGTGCTGAGGATTGTTCTATATGATTCAACCCTTTTTTTTAGTTTAAGTGTTGTTCAAATTGATGATAGGCAAAGGGATTCTCACTTGTGCCTAGTGCACTTTGATTCAAGTGAGAAGATTTCTCTATGTGATTCAACTTAGTTGCGTGTTTAGTTAATCTTTGTATTTTAATTTGCTTGTTGTTAGTGGTTGATGATCTAGCAATATGATTCCCACTAGTGCCTAGTGCACCTTGATATAAGTGGTGAAGATTGCTAGAAAGGACTCAATTTAGCTTATGTGTTCACTTGTTCTTGTATTTTAGTTTGCTTATTGTTAGTTGTTGATGATAGGCAAGTTGATTCTCACTTGTGCCTAGGGCACTTTGATTCAAGTGAGAAGATTGCTCTATGTGGTTCAACTTGGTTTTAGTGTTTATTTACTTGCTCTTGTATTCTAGTTTTATTATTGTCCATTGTTGATGATAAATCATATGATTCCCACTTATGCCTAGTGCATCATGTTTTAAGTGGTGAAGATGATTTTAGATGATTCAACCTTCCCCTTTCAATTTCTTAGTGAATAACAAATGAGATTGTATGTTTAGGGTTTAGGGTTCATGAGGTATTGCAAAGGATAGGCTTACCTTAGCCTTGATGCAATTCCTCTTTGTTCATTTTATTAAGAAACTGTTGCTCACATGTCATTAGTTTAATTAAGATCATTCTATGCCTATGATCAATTGTTTACTTGTTTTTGATGCTACTTAAATTGTCTTGATTTAATTGTGTGCTATTCCCTCCATGTGTATTACCTCCTAATGAAGACGTAAGCCTACTTACTTGTTGTAGCATAGAGTCATTAGGGTAAATGCACTCCCCCTCACACACACACATTTGTTTTGAGAAATTCACCTTGCATCCTTGAAAATTGAATCTTTGATTGTATCGGCATGTTTAGTCTTAGTTGATATTTGACATATGCATGATTACTTGATTATTGAATGTGTTTGAATTTTGTAACCAATCATTGATAATAACTTCACCCTTTTCCCAAAAATCTTTCAAACTCTTTTCTAATTAATGCAAGTTATTAGTGACTATCACCCAAAGCCTTGGTTTGTTTGATTGTCATGAACGCCATCAAGAGTTATTAGTAATGATCACTCAAAGCCTTTGCTTGCTTGGTCATTATGAAAGCTCTTCCCCTTTCCAAAACCCTTTCAAAAACATTTTTCATCTTCAAGTTAGAACTACGTTGCTTTGATTCTCATTTGGGATACGTAGGAGCGAGCCACGTTCTCGTCAAGCGCAACAAATAAAAATCCTTTTTGCAACCATAAACATTAGCATTTTTCATAACAAAAAAGAATCATTTTTAAACCCATTGTTGCTAGTGGCTAATCAGAACCTTTGTTCGTCTAGCCATTGGTAGCAATGTCTTTTTCCAAAGAACAATAAATGATGGTCACTCATAACTTTGGTTAGTTTGATCATTCGTGCCAATTAATCTCTTTCAAAATCATTTTCAAAAGATCAAATAAAAACGAAGTCGCTACTAACGGTCAATCGTAACCTTTGTTCGTCTCGACTAGTGGCGGTGACTCCCATTTTTCAAGAGTACTTAGCGGTGATTACCCATAACCTTTGTTAGTTTAATCATTCATTTGAATACTCGCCCTATTTCAAAACTCACTAAAAAGATATAAAACAAAAACCTTTTCATGACAACCAAGAACTACGTAGCTTTGAATTCTCCATCGCACCAAGAGATACGTAGGAGCGAGAGGCCAACTCTCGTCAAGCGCCAAAAATAAAAATTTTCATTAAGTTTTCTCATTCATCTTCAAACAAGAAGTAAATAGGCAAATCTAGGTATTTTTTAAATCAAACGTTGAAACCACACATTTAGTTAGAGGTTCCCTTTCGGTAGAAAGGATGTGTGTGGTGCTAGTACCTTCCTCACACGTAATCGACCCCCGAACCTATATCTCTAGTTTTCAAAAGACCATCCGCCTTGTACATTGAGAAACCCAAACCGGATTTTTCGGGGTGCAACACTTATAAAGAAACACTCAAATGTGCAGTTCATTCTTCTCCTTGACGTCCACAACAGTTTACATCCTTGCCGTGTATATATGATCGAATTCTCATAACCAATAATATGATCAAAATCACTACTACGCTATGAGTATGTTATAATGGAGAATTTAGAGCGAAATTGAGCGCTTATAGACTAAGAAGGTGAGGAATTATGCGATCAGCAAAGCACAACTTATTTGCACCGGAATCACATGCTTATTTGTAACTGATTTCCGTTCCTTCAAAATCCAAAATCAAACGAAACGAAAGGCGTAAGGAAAATGAAAATGAAGAAAAATAAGAAGCATAGAAGGAAGGAGCATTGTGTTGCCAGTAGTGAGCAGCCGAGGAAGTATCCATTGCAAAATTTCTGAGAAGAAAAAGAGAGAAGTTGAGGCGATGTGGTGTGTGTCTGAAATGTGCTACATTCATTTTATTTTTTGATTAAAGGTTAATTTAATTAAATTTTAAACTGTTCCTAACTATTTCTGAGAATAGAGATAATCAAGAACACAATGAACAATCTCGCGTGGATAGTAAAATTGCTCAACCCTTGTATTAGCCTCTCAGGGCAGATTATATAGTGATACAGTCATTAATGGCTAATAATTGGTAGCCGTTACATAATAATGATGTCTGTTACATAATAATGGGTCAGTTACATTAAGTGGCATCGGTTGCTAGGCGAACCGAGCATTCTAGAAGAGCCAACCCTAGAAGACCTTGCCGAGTATCTCGCTGAGTACTTTAGCTATTCCTCGGTGAGGTTGCGCCCAGTCCCTCAAGCTTTGTCTTGAGTCTGCGGCATGGAAGTGATGCTCGGCCTGGTCGTGAACATAAACGATAACTGCTAAAGAGATGGAATGTATTGGTGGCGCCTTGGCCCTCAACGTTGTAACACCCCCTTCTACTTAATACTAATTAAATTAATAAAATCAGAGTTTTCAAAAACTTTTCCACGCACCTCAAAGAGAGTGCTACATTTAATAAAAACTTCGTCAAAACATATTTAAAAATTCAACCACATCAAGTGCGCGAAATACATATCATAGTCACGTGGGTTAAGACCCTCAAAAACCTATTTAGTGTTTACAATAATCCAGAAAAATAGTTTGCAAACGCAGCGGAAATAAAACTGAGTTCAACATACTCAATACATGGTCTAAATCAGTCTAATACATAACATAGAATAATGGTACTAAAACCCTATCCCCGGTGTTACTAAATCAGAGCCGACACAAATATCCCAAGAAGGCATGGCACCTTCACTCAGATTCACCTGTTTGTCGCCACGAGAGCAGGCAACATAAAAATGCTAGGGTGAGTCTCTTTACATAAATAATAACAAGTAAGATAAGCATTATATTCGGAAAACATCTAGTAACAACAATCCATAACAATTAAGCATTCACCATTCAATTAGAACATCAACAAGTCGCAACAAAGATTAATTAAGCATCAATGAGAATTCAAGGAATGCATGCTTGTATGCATGTGTGCAATATGCATGTGGATCCATAACCACCTCAAAAACCCCGTCGGGTAACCACCAACTGTTGGCCGAAGCCACCCACCAACTGTTTGGCCGAAGCCACCCACCGCGTAATGCATATGATTTATGTGACACTATGACCATGCATCACAACGCAATAAGCACATTACATCAATTATTAACCACCACCGCCTCAATTGTTAACCACCATTTGATCAATTATTAAGCATCACCTCATCAATTGTTAATCACCACTTGATCAATTATTAAACACCACCTCATCAATTGTTAACCACCACATGATCAATTATTAATTTAATTCTCACTTATAGGCTCAACCACTTCATAAGGACCTTTCCTACACTTAAGGACTATTTTGACCCACCAAAGATTAATTTAATACTCAAGGGATTATTTTGGCACATTATGATTAATTTAGTATTTAGGGACTTGTGTTAACCTATTAAGATTAATTAGACTCTAAGGGATTATTTTGTCACGCCAAGGATTAATTTAATTCTTAGGGACTATTTAGTCACGCCAAGGATTAAATTAATTCTTAGGGACTAAACCATCTCTTAGACACATTTTGCACACCTAGGCGCCAAGGGGCAGCCACTTTGGCGCCCCACTAGCGCAACACACACACACACACACACACACA
Source organism: Oxytropis ochrocephala (assembly GCA_020916435.1). Taxonomy (NCBI): domain Eukaryota; kingdom Viridiplantae; phylum Streptophyta; class Magnoliopsida; order Fabales; family Fabaceae; genus Oxytropis; species Oxytropis ochrocephala. The sequence continues at coordinate 32,181,060 of CM037095.1, forward strand.
CACACACACAATACACTAGCCACGGGCGCCATATCCCTAAGGAATTGGCGCCCCTCCTGCCAACTCCAGCCCCAACCGAGACACACCACCACATAACCGTGAACTGGGCGCCACTTTGCCTAGCAAATGGCGCCCCCGCCCTGCATAACCCCACAGCAACACAAAATCACCCCATCAGGCGCCATATTAATGGGACATTGGCGCCCTGCACACTGCCAACCCAGCAGACAGCATCCCTGGCGCCACTTTGCTGAGCAAATGGCGCCCCTCCCCCCTGCACTTACACGCACAAACCGAAACAGTACCATAGGCGCCATTTGCCTAGGCATTTGGCGCCACTCACCCAAACCCCTCCACTAAACCAACTTAAACCTAATTATTATTCAACAACTTGAACCTCACATAAATCAACACACATATAGGTATCAAATCAACTTCATCAATTTATCATATTCACATAATTCACTTCATGGAAACATTTCTTCAAACACATAACATGCAAAATCCACAACACATAAGTTTCCAACAACAAGTAACATGGTAGCAACAATTCAAACACACATAAAGTAACAACCATAAATGAACACAAATCCACACAATTAATTCATGCTAGGCTATTTCCCTACACAACACATATTCTACAAGTTATCATAGACATAATGAGAGTCCCCTAACCTTACGAGCTACCGAGACGTTCCGAAACTCACGACCCGAACTTCACGAACTCGCTCCTAACTCGTCCAACCGCTTCAAAACCGAAAACCAAGCTACTCAAATACTCCCAAAACAGAATTCCAGCAGCTCCTAGTTCTTCCTACTTCATGCCTTTCCATGACCGCTTTTGGCACCTAGGTGGTCGTTCCAACTTCATGCTTCATCTCCAATAATTAATCTACCATAACCCTAAATTTTTACCTCTGATTTGGCTTCAACTATAGACATGCAAGATCAACTTAAGATGTTGCAAGAATGGTCTTGAAGCTGTTTTTAACACAGAACAATTTCAGCACGACATTCCTTTACTAAACCCTCCTATGAACTCAAATTTGAGTCCCCATTAACAACAAACAGATTTGTTTTCCCTATAAACTGAAATACCTTTGAGACGAAATATGGCTATAAGGAGCTGTCATGGTTCCATTCACGCAAGCAAGGTTCGGAACGTCGAGAATGGCGGAACACCTTTCGTTTGGGTTAGCATGGCGTAGTTGGAATCGACGAAAGGAATCTACGATCGGTGGAACCAAGGCAAGAAATGAAATCAGCGGCCAATTCCGAGTGGGAGTGCAGAGTTTGGGGTTCGGTTGTGGAGGGAGGAAGAAGAACGCGTGGGAAGGGAAAGAACGGCGTGAGGTTTTCTTTTGTTTTCGGTTCCATCTCTGTTGCTGCGTCGCGGGGAGGAAGAAGAAGGAAGGTGGGCCGGTTTTGGTCCATTGGGCTGGATCTTTGGGTTTTTATTTTACTACTAGGGGGTGTAAGCATTAAGGGAGGGTTGTATGCGAGTAAAAGTACAAATTCACCTCTAAATCATTTTAAAACCCCCAATTTCACTACAACTCTTATTTTAATATCTCAATAGCTTAAAAATAATTTCTATAAAGAAATGATATCTCAAACACTAGTATTTTATTAAAAATAAAATAAATAAGTATAAATATGAATAACAATCATATATCACAAATAGCTTGTAAAAATACATTTAAATATAAAAATATATTTATTCAACTAATTTAATGGCTCAATCACACAATAAATCAGAATAATATAATCTTATCAAATCAACTCCAAATAATTTCTAATAAAATTTGGGGCGTTACAAACGTGGCCATACCTACATCTCTCAATAGTCCAGTCAATTCAATTCAAATAAAACGGCACAACTCATCTTCGTCGCTTACTTTCAGAACCCAGCGCTTCCAACTTACTTGTTGGATGTTCAATCGTAGGCGCCCTTGCTTGCATTGCATGAACGATGAATCGCCAATCGATTTGGTTTCGCTTCGGTGAATCATTTTGACGAGTTATGTGTGGTACATTCATACAATTCAATGTCATTAATCATTTTGAAGTCAAAAATGATATTTGCATACCTACAACACACTCGGCTAACTAGAAAATAACTAAACCAAAAGTGTTGACCTAGTGGAGTAGAAGTTGTATTCCAGAGGTCTTGAGTTGAACTCTCTCTATTAGCCTTTTTTTTGGTCAATCTATTAGCCTTCTTAAAGTGAGGTAAATGTAATTATCTTTGTAAGTATTTAAAGAACCTGAAGGTCTTCTCTACCTTGGATTGTGGCACCACCCCTCACCCTAAATTTTTTGTATACAAAAAAAGAGAAAAAAACTCGCTTTTTTCCCCCAAATAAGTAAAAGTTAAATAATTTTGCTACATTTAATTATGTTGTTTCAAAATCAACATTATAGTATTTAGGGTTAAATATATTTTTAGTCCTATAAAATTTGAGAATTTTGTTTTTAATCCCTATAAAAAAATTTGCTCACTTTTAGTCTATATATATATATATATATATATATATATATATATATATATATATATATATATATATATATACACACACACATTTGTGAGTCCTCACCACAACAATAATTTAGTTAAGTGACATAAAATATATTACCTTTAAATTCAGAGTTTGGATGCGTGGAGAAGCTCAAAGAAAACTTTGAAGTAATTGAAGTAAAGTAATGTATCAGAGTCACTAGTGCAGAAAAGGCTTTTTGTATCGGTTGTTTTGCACTTTTAGTATCGGTTATCTATCGATACTAATTCGACCGATACTAAATGTATGACATTTAGTATCGGTTAAATAACCGATACTAAATGTGACTTTTAGTATCGGATTTTCAAAAAACCGATACTAAATGACGTTTTTTTGGTGATTTTTATGTCTTGAAAACGTACATTTAGTATCGGTTATTTAAATAACCGATACTAAATGTCACTTTTACTATCGGTTATTTAAATAACCGATACTAAATGTCTTTTCAACATTGTGTTTACTGTCTAAAAATTGACATTTAGTATCGGTTATTTAAATAACTGATACTAAAAGTGACATTTAGTATCGGTGATTTAAATACCCGATACTAATAGTCTTTTCAACATTGTGTTTGCTGTCTAAAAAATGACATTTAGTATCGGTCATTTAAATAACCGATACTAAAAGTGACATTTAGTATCGGTCATTTAAATAATCGATACTAATAGTCTTTTCAACATTGTGTTTCTTTGTCTAAAAATGACATTTAGTATCGGTCATTTAAATAACCGATACTAAAAGTGACATTTAGTATCGGTTAATTTAAATAACCGATACTAAATGTCATTTTTTTGGTGTTTTTTAGGTGACTTTTAGCAACTCTAGTTATTCTTAAAGCAACTTAAACATGATTCTCGTAAAGTATCAAGGTATTGGAAACACCTAAATGATTTCATTGCATAGTGGAAATTTTATACAATATGTGTCAAATAGTTGTTTGTTTCCTAACAAAAAGTATAACAAATGCTAATGAACTAATTGTTACAAACAAAAATAAGGCAAAACTAACAAACAAAAGTCCTACAAATTGCCTTATAACAACAAAGCTCGATCGTGAATAGGGCCCAAAACTATAATCCTACTAACAAATTTCTCCCATAAACCGTAAATGCTATCAAAGAAATTGGCTTACTACTCTCCAAACCTTTCCTATTCAAAGCTCGCTCCACAGACTTTGGAATGCCTCAATCTTCAATGGCTTTAAGAGAAGAATAAACACCTTAGCAAGCTCATCCTCAACAGCAAATCTGCACAATCTCGTAACCATAGTGGACATCGCTAAAGCATTAAAGTTTAATTTACTTGTTAATGGGGAAAATTAGAACCTTAATTATCTAATGAGAAAAAACTTGATATAAAGATAGAAAAAGAAACAAAAGTGTGATTTAAGAGAAGAATAAACACCTTAGCAAGCTCATCCTCAACGACCCTCGCGATATCATTCTTTCTGCTCAAAGACGTAATCGAGCTCAGTTTTTTGACACACCGCTCGATGGTGAATAAGTGCAAAATATAAGCAATTTTTAAACAAATGATTCATGAAAAATAACCATGAATTAATCAAAAGAATTATTCCGTGCAAAAGCGATAATAGCAGTAGCTGGTATGTAATGAAGAACATAAAAATGACTCTACATACATACCGTCAAAAACATATATTTGAATCGCTTCCTTGTGTTAGTGAGCCTATAGAAGGCATCCGACGCTTTATCAGCGACAACACGGTATTGTATAGAAGCAACAACGTTGACGAACACATTGTCCTAACAAGGTAATACAGTCCAGACTATTAACAAATAGCTCATAATAAATAACAAAGGAATAGCTTATACATAAACACTTAAATAATAAACGCTTATGCTATAAGTACTAAATTAAGATATTTATCCAAACAAGACCTATGAACAAAAAGCAGTTTCAAGATTTTAAGCAAAATAACAATTGAACCAGTAAAACTTTCTTATCACACAAGTTATTATTTCAGTCGAGGCGCGGACAATCTAAATAATAAAGATCATGAAACATAGTAGACAGAGGAAAGGAAGAAGCAAAAGACCTTTGTTTTCGCTTTCGCACTTCACGTCGAGTCTTTGACACACGGCGAGAGGTCGCCAAAGAATCTTGTAACCGAGATACCAAGGCAAACAATGGCATCCGTGTTCAAGAACATCAACAAATTTCCCAAAATGTTCTTTGATAGCAACATTTGACTGCTCCACTTGATAACAACCTAGTCTTTGACCCATAATTTCGCAAATGAATATCACCAATTCAAAAACAAAATCACTAAAACTAAGCAATATTATATATATGAATCTAAAACTACAAAAGTTTGTACAATTGAGTTTATAAAAAGCTTATTTTGCAACCCTAACAAAACCAGTTTTCAAAATACAAAATCAAGTTGAAATTTCACAAATCATACACCAATAGGTGACTCGAATCGTTGAAAATTCTTTAGCAAGGCAAGCTTTGCTAAAAGCAAGCATAAATGGCTCACAAACCAGATTCTCGAGACGGGTTTTCGAGGTAAGGACATCAACAAAAGCATAATAACTATCATATGGAATCATTAACAAGAAAGACAAAGTTACTTTATACGTTGTCTTTAATTTCAAGAGTGGAACATGACATCTTCACATTTTCATGAAACTAGACAAACATGCAAGAGTAAATTAATGACCTTGGTACTGAAATCTACACTTTTTATACTAGCTCTATAATAAGTCTATTTACAACGAAGATGCAGATGCAGTAATCGATTCAAAAAGAGATATATCATTTCAGAGGATTTGTTAACAATCGATTAAAATATCAACGAAGCGTCGACCTAGAAATTAATATGCATAATCATGAATCATAAAATTGCATAAATACCTGCCCAAAAAGAATTTCATTCAATTCACTCATGGAAGGGGTTCTCTCAACAAAGATTAACCTAAAATCGATCCGAAAAAAATAAAGATGTAAAAAGCTTAACATGATGATAGTAGTAATACTAATACTAATACTAATGATATAAAAAGGATAAGAATAGGATCATATGAGTAGAGAGATAAAAAGTCCATCCGAGTGCAAAAGATATAGTTTTCCGATGTTTCATAAAATTTGAAGTCTCATAAGAAAGATAAAGACCATTAAAAAGTATTTCAAAATTTTGGAGAGACAACTAAATTTATATTATGCATAAACATCAAATTTGAAAACTTACAAGAACAAACTCCTCCGAAGTGTACCATTCGGTCTATTTAGTGTCGATTCTCGGTTAAAAGAGGATTAGCCAAGGCACCAGAGAAACCAGCAGAATGAATTGCTTCCAAGAGCAAGTCTTGAGGGTTTTGGAAGCTTCACCAATCTCAGCCTTCACTCTCAAAAGATGCATATAATTGTGGTATTAATAAAAGCAGAGAAAATTCAAATGGTCGAGAGTCTCGAGACATATGTCGATTGATATACAACACTACTTATGTAAACCTTGAATATGATTGCTCACTTTTTTTCTACTGATTTAAGTAGCAAGACCACCCATAACTAACACACAAAGTGGATATCCCAAGTTCGAACCCGACTAACCAAGGAAGATGTCCAAACTAACAACGGCGGCTTTACCGGTTGTGCTAGGCCTTACAAACATATGATTGCTCACTCAAACACATCCTAATAAACTAACATCGACAAAGAACTTTTACTATTCTAAAAAGTGGTTAAAGTTGAAATGTAAAAATCCTATGAGAATATAGAGGTCCTAAGTTAATTACCTTACTACAAGATGCATACCAACTTATAAGCTATTTATAATTTATGAATCCGACCACAGAGAGAAGACATGGCGAGAAAATCTTGATCGAGTAAATTTCATCTTGATGAAACAACTGAATAGCATTTTAAAAAGAAAAACGTAGCACGCTGGTCTCATTTACAAGTATTAACAACTTAAACACACTCTTTGAACTTTATTTTCAAAAATAACCAAAGATAGCAGGGCACTAGTTTTGTTTATAATTATATTATTAGCACATATGAAGACATCTAGACATCTAGTTTCTTTCAAGGACTCCTATAGCTCACTACCACCACAAGATCGCTTTACGATTATGTTGATGCCGACTTACACCAAGGACTATAAGAATTGCTTATTATGCATCACTTTTGATAGTTTCGATTTCTATCCTCGCATTATTGTCTTATTGGTGTGATGACTATTAATTACACAATTTTTTCCTGAAGAGAGTAGTTTTTCCTAATGCCTTGGCATTTGGGGGTTTGGCACTTCAAGTCGACTTATACTTTCAAGTTCCAACAACACCGCTTTGAGCTTTGAACGCAGAAAACAATCAAGAAAAGTATTCTACAAGTCCTCATTAGGATTCAGGAATGTACCGCTCATTGACCTCCCAATCAAGAAACGCAGGTTCTCACACAATCAACGAGCGGCTCCACCATTTACGGAACATAGGTCTTCAAAGCATCAAAAGTGTAGCCCATCCGCAATCTAGAAGCCAAGCTCGCACGTTGCCACCAATTGCCTCTACCTCACGAACCACTCAAAGTAACTCCTGTTTGTAGTGGTCTTGAAGGCCATTCGTTCAAGCAAGTGTGTAGCCCCAAAAGTTAATGGTGTCTGAGATTGAACCAGAATTTACATATAAACCTATCGAGGCAAAGCAGGACTCAAGAACAAGAAAAACATAATCGGTATGTTTAAATCCTACAATTTTCACAAACACAAAAAAATCAAAGATCAAATAATACATAGCAAAATCCAACAATTCATCCATACCATTGATGTCTCATGTGCCACTTTGACTCCATTTGAAGAATCGTAAATACAAATCTGCAAGAATCGTAAATACACAGTTTAGGGTTTCCCATTGATTCATGAATCGTAAATACACAGTTTGGTGTCGGAATCGAAATACACAGTTTAGGGTTTCAAGAATCGAGAAATACATAGGGTTTCAAGAATCGAAATCAAACAAATCTGCAAATAGAACACGTTTAAGGTTTCAAATCGAGAGAAGAATACATACCGTAAAGCGACGAAGAGAAGAAGGGAAGGGAAGATTCGCGCAAGCTTGCTTAAACGCGTTCGAAAACTTGAGAACACAGTTTAGGGTTTCAAATCGGTGTTTCGTGAGAGATGGTGAGAGAGATCAGTCGTGAGTAGAGAACGGAGTGAGAGAGAATCATGAGTGAGAGAATGAGTTCAGAGAGTGAGAGGTTGAGTTCAGAGAGTGAGAGGTTCAGAGAGAGTGAGAGAGTGAGAGAACGAGAGTTGACGAGAGAGAGAGAACGCACGAAGAAGAGAGAGGAGAACAAAGCGAGGAAGAGAGGGGAAGGGGATGGCGATGGAGATGGTGATGGTGAAGTGAACGAGTGAGAGAACGAGAGAACGAGTGAGAGTGAGAGTTGAGAGTTGAGAGTTGAGAGTGAGAGAACGAGCGAGAGAGAACGAGAGTTGAGAGTGAGAGAACGAAATTAGAAAGGGGCTTTGTATCGGTGGACTAAAAACCCGATACTAAATGTGTTAGAGACACACATTTAGTATCGGTTGTTTAAACAACCGATACTAAATGTAAGCGTGAAAATTGAAAACTTCCATTTAATTTCAAAATTGCCACCGCACCTACATTTAGTATCAGCTGTTTATATAACCGATACTAAATGGTGCTTCCTAAAGCCAATTTTGTACTAGTGAGTAAAGAGGAAAAGTGAACTTAAAAGAGAAAATATTATGATATTTCATGTGATGATTTACAACTGAGGCAAATATGCCTTATATAGAGAAACTAAGGCCTACTATTTAAGCCGGTAAAAGACTACTATTACATTCGGTAGCCTGTAAACGAAAAAGACAAAATACCATTATTAATGCCGGGTACACTTGGGGCCCCATCGTCACATTGATAATGACTAAAGTTGAAAAACAAAAAAGAAAATAGTAAGAGATATTCTCTTGGTCGACTACCATATCAATATGGTTTTAGTTTTATGTGTTGACAAAAATAACCATAATTGATTCTATGAATTATTGGTGTCCTTTTCCTTTGTTGATATTATGACTCATCGATTGTATCATTGCATCCCGTAAATCTTCGGTGTAGGTTCTTCCTCTCTTCTTACGCTTGAGATTCTCGGCTAGACAATTAAATGTATTTGAATCCAGTGAACCTTGTGAACTACTGGTCTTCATTGAAACATCCTCACTTTTAACTTTAAAAGTTTTAAAGAATTGATTCTTCATGTGGTCCAAAGTTCGAACCATAATCTGTTCCACTGATTCATTTGGATGTATTTTGTGAAATTAATTTTTCAAATTAGCTATAGACATTTCTTGAGAACTTAGTTCTTTTGGCCTGGATTGGTCCTCAGATATCGTTGTTTCAATTTTGACTTCCATATGCTGAAGATCCTCTTTAGGCATTTTAATCCACCATTTATAGAAGAAATTTCTTCTAAGTATAGGGATATTAAATTTATCCTGGGTTCTGGTAATTGTCCATCTCCAAATCCATGGAATTTGGAATTTAATAAAATATAAACAAGGACCTTGTCCTGTAATCATTTTTGAAACATTCTTCAAAATTAATGGGCTATGATTGCACCACGAATCATATAAATTTAAAATACTTTTAGGTAATATTTCTAAAGAAGGACCAAATTTTATCCACCAATTATAAAACCAATTTGGTATAGGTTTTTTTTCCAGAATTTCTGGATTATTACTAAAAAACCAAGAATGCTTATTCTTTGGATTTTGATAATAGAAAGCTAATGAAAAAGCTTGGATATAATCCCAATAATTAAAATAGACGTATTTTCCTTCAGCAATTTTAATTGCTTTTTCCCCATTAGGATTTAATCCCCATTCTCTTGGCAATAATATCTTATTAATATGACATTTACTGAAGTTTATAAAACTTCCTGGATTATTGTTCTGATAATGATGGGTAATTGTTACTGATTCAGTAACTAATAACAGAATTTCCAAATGTGGTCCGGACTTGCCATAAAGTCCAGGATATCCCCTTGATTTGAGGTATCTTGTTTTAACAGACCATCCATCATTAGGAGTCAAATTAATATCTTCTTCCTCGACATGCATTATGTCTTCTGTGACAGGATTTTCATAATATTCTGTTACCTCTTGAGCCAAAAGATGGGTGAGTTATTGTTATGAATTTATTATCTTAACGACATCTTGTTTGTGGTTTATTAAAATCTAAAAATGTTTTTAGTGTTTTCTTAATAATCATCAATTTTTCCTGGAAAGAGGAAGTGTTTAGATGATTTTCAAAGAGAAAATTTTTGCTAAAAACAATTGACATCTTTGATTTAGGAGAAATCCTTCTATCCCTTTGGGTTGATAGTTAAACAGTTTTACTGTTTGCAAAGATGACAAATAAGATGTTGGGAGTATAGTCTATTCATAAGTTCAACTGACTCATCTAGTTCTGATTCTGGTTGAGAGTCTGAACCACAACAATAAAAAATGAAGAGTTGGTTGAATATCCAAAAAAATTGGATCAACTAAACAAATGGACAATTCCTTCAGTCCCCTCTAGCCAAATACATAAATTTGGTATGTTTGATATCAAGTCACGATATGCTGTTAAGACTATTGAACAGACTGTTCAAGTTTCTGAAAATACTCAGACAATAAAATTATTAAGTAAAAAAGATTTACTTCCTTTTAAAGATTATAATTTTATTCATATTGGTCTTGTGCAAATTGCCTTTAAACCTTTAACCTTGCTAGGATTAAATGCTAGTATTCTAGCATATGTTAGAGATGGTAGATGCAGAGATTTCAAATCTTCTCTAGCTTCTTTAATAGAAACAAGTCTATGTCATGGATCTATTTATTTTGATGTGTCTCCAAATTTGAGCTTGTATTTATCTGACCAAAAATATTCTTGATGCTATGCAACTCACTGTCAATACTAGTGGGTATAATTATAAACCAGGTAGTGAAATAATAGCAATATATATGCTATAGAGTTTTTTATAAGGTTTTGAATACACTTAATCCAAAGGTTAAGCAAATATCTTTCTCATGGACAACAACTCTTGTCCAAACTAATTTATTAACTTCAAATATAGTGACCAATATGTTAATTAAATGGAATGAAATCAATTTTCCAGAGACATGGTCGCTACCCCAGGCTGTGGAACCTGAACCTATCTTAAATAAAGAGATAGATCAGATTACCCAAAATGAAGGGGATATAGAAAAAAAAGATTAATTTTAAAGGGTTATTAGAATACCAAGAAGTCTTTCAGCAAGACATTCTGTTAGTGAGTCTTACACAACTCCTAGTGAACTACATAGAACTTCTACTTCTCATCCAATAGAAGAAATAGAGATAGTGATTTTAAAAGACCCTAATTCTATCCATAGAACTTCTACTTCTCCACAGATTGTAATTTTATATTCTTTGTTATACACGTTGTATCTCTCAGATCTGAGAGATCTGGTTTGGATCTGAGAGATCTAGCTCTCAACCACTCGAATCTGTACTATCTCTCTCAGATCTGGTTCAAATATGTTGAAATGATTTTGGAAAAAATATCTAACTTATAAGATATCAATCTAGTTAAAGGTTTGAGAAAAAAAAATCTCCACAGTTTGATCTTTTAAACTTAATGTCATAGATCTATTTAAAAAAATAGATTTTACTAAATCTGAATGATATTGGTTGAGTTACCAATAAGTCCTTATAAGAAAACTTTTATTCTGATTTAAAATGGTTTGAGAAGTTTATACCTAAAAGCAAAATGTAATCTTTGTGAAAAAAGTTGGAATTTTAAGGTATTGAAATTTTCAAAATGATTTTTTTTTTGGAAAAATTGATTCTTTTGTCTAAATTATTGATTTTTATTAAGAGGGAAAAATTGACTCTTGACAAGAAATAGTTTAATAAATTTTAAGTTACTTTGCTCTAGTTTCATCAGAGGTTTTCTAAAAGGTTTGGGAAGTAGGTTTTAAAAAAGTCTATACAAAAAAAATGATTATTTTATGAAAAAGTTTGATTCTTTAGAATACCAAAACTGTTTAAATGATTTTGTGAAAAAGAAATGAACTAGCTTTAGAATTAGTTGGTCTTATTGAAAGATTCAAAATATATATATATATAAGACAATAATCCTTCAAACTTAACTCCGCAAGATATGTAGGGAATGGAAGGAATATAGATTACAGGTTTAGAAATTTATGTATGATAAAGACGCCATAAATTAGGCAAACTAATATCATAATGGGATAAACTTTACTTATAACAGGTTGTCTTCCTAGATTTTGTTAGTAATTGACTCTATCACAAGTTCCATCACAAATCTGTTATAGTTACTACAACATCCTTTTAATCCTCACATGATGAACAATAGTCTAAACTTTTCAGATTTTATTTTAGTAATTGACTCTATCATAGGTTCATTTTCATAAATAACTTAATAATAACAGTTCAAATTAACTCAATGGCACACCAACAAATTTATAGGAAAACACACATTACAAAGTTTTCATTTACCTCAATGGGAAGAGACTCATCAAGTTGTTGATCCCCTGCCTGAACCACAATTGAAGTTTCCCTCTAATAGAAAATAAATGCAATATTAAAATTCATCAAATAAAAATATACATAAGTAATAAAATACTTAATATAATGCATTACTAACCACAATAGGATATAGGCAATACACAACTATCAGGGAAACATCGAACACAACCACTATAACATTTATCACCTGACAATAACAATTATTCAATTCTTCTTAATTCTAAGAATTTTAAATAAAGTAAAAAAAAAAATATATATATATATATATATATATATATATATATATATATATATATAAATAAATATTCTTACAATAATGAATATGTCATCTATAATGCCACCAAAACAAATCCAGCAAATATCATTGCATATAGAGATGATCGTCCGGTAAAACGGTATTCCCTCTCTACTTTTATTCCTATATGCTTTTACCTACATAAATCCTTAAACTCGTCAGCATTAGCCAATTTAATAAATAAATTAAAAAAATTCATATACTAAAGATCACTAACCACGCTGAAACCTGGCAGAGCACCAACAACAATGTTGAAAATGATGAATGGTGGTGCAACATGTACTACGCGTCCGTAGTAAGTATGAATCGACAATATCAAATATAGGATGAAAAGCGTAGAGAGGATCAACACCGATATAAGTGAAACAACCACCAAGCACCTCTTTAAAGAGCTAGAGGCACAGACAAGAAAGGTGGTGGTGCATATAAATGCAATGGCACCCTTAATCGCATTGACAAATATTAACAAATTCTGTTTACAAACAAATGGGGTGCCATATATGATTCCTAATATACTGGCAATCAGTGTCGCCAAATCTGGAAGCGAAGAGTATTCGTCCACCAATCCTTCACTCAGAAGTCTATATAGCTCAGGCCTGCAAATAAGAACGAAACTAATTTAATTTAAGGGAAGGATTGGTGGACGAATACTCTTCACTTCCAGATTTGGCGACACTGATTGCCAATATATTAGGAATCATATATGGCACCCCATTTGTTCGTAAACAGAATTTGTTAATATCTGTCAATGCGATTAAGGGTGCCATTGCATTTATATGCACCACCAACTTTCTTGTCTGTGCCTCTAGCTCTTTAAAGAGGTGCTTGGTGGTTGTTTCACTTATATCGATGTTGATCCTCTCTACGCTTTTCATCCTATATTTGATATTGTCGATTCATACTTACTACGGACGCGTAGTACATGTTGCACCACCATTCATCATTTTCAACATTGTTGTTGGTGCTCGCTGTGTTTCGGCGTGGTTAGTGATCTTTAGTATATGAATTTTTTTAATTTATTTATTAAATTGGCTAATGCTGACGAGTTTAAGGATTTATGAAGGTAAAAGCATATAGGAAAAAAAGTAGAAAGGGAATACCGTTTTACCGGACAATCATCTCTATAATCAATGATATTTGCTGGATTTGTTTTGGTGGCATTATAGATGACATATTCATTATTGTAAGAATATTTATTTATATATATATATATATATATATATATATATATATATATATATATATATATATATATATATATATATATATATATTGCTTTATTTACTGATTTAAAATTCTTAGAATTAAGAAGAATTGAATAATTGTTATTGTCAGGTGATAAATGTTATAGTGGTTATGTTCGATGTTTCCCTGATAGTTGTGTATTGCCTATATCCTATTGTGGTTAGTAATGCATTATATTAAGTATTTTATTACTTATGTATATTTTTATTTGATGAATTTTAATATTGCATTTATTTTCTATTAGAGGGAAACTTCAATTGTGGTTCAGGCAGGGGATCAACAACTTGATGAGTCTCTTGCCATTGAGGTAAATGAAAACTTTGTAATGTGTGTTTTCCTATAAATTAGTTGGTGTGCCATGATAGAGTCAATTACTAAAATAAAATCTGAGAAGTTTAGACTATTGTTCATCATGTGAGGATTAAAAGGATGTTGTAGTAACTATAACAGATTTGTGATGGAACTTGTGATAGAGTCAATTACTAACAAAATCTAGGAAGACAACCTGTTATAAGTAAAGTTTATCCCATTATGATATTAGTTTTCCTAATTTATGGCGTCTTTATCATACATAAATTTCTAAACCTGTAATCTATATTCCTTCCATTCCCTACATATCTTGCGGATTTAAGTTTGAAGGATTATTGTCATATATATATTTTGAATCTTTCAATAAGACCAACTAGATATGTTTGTATATTTGATAGAAGTGTGTTACTATCTTGCAGGTTGTTTCTGACAATCTTGAGGTTGCAATCACCGAGGGGGTATCAACAACAAAAGCACGCCTAACCGAGGATCCCCTACCAGAGGGTTTGGAGGTACTGGGAGAGGCCACAACCGCTGAGACAGACGAGGCCATCGTTGGGGAGATTGAGGCTGCTATAAAAGATATAGTATTTGATGCCGCTGCAGCTCGCCAGCCTGATGTTGTGGAGGAGATCCTTGAGACAGATGAGGCCATCGCCGGGGAGATCGAAAGGTCAGTATATGAGATATAGTATCTCATGCGTTTGCGACTCACGAGCCCGATGTTGTGGAGGAGATCCCTGTGACAGACGAGGCCATCATCAGGGAGATCGAGGCTGCCGTAACAGATATAGTATCTCATGCGGCTGCAGCTCACGAGCCTGATGTTGTGGAGAGATCCTCGAGATGCACGAGGCCATCATTTGGGAGATCGAGGTGCCGAATGAGATATAGTATCTCATCCATTTGCGGCTCGCAAGCCCGATGTTGTGGAGAGATCCTCGGCGGTTGAGTTGCCGGGAGATCGAGGGTGCCGTGAGACATATCTGATATGTGAAGCAGCTGCAGCTCACAAGCCTGATGTTGTGGAGGAGATCCCTGAGACAGACGAGGCCATCGCCGGGGTGATCGAGGCTGCCGTAACAGATATAGTATCTGATGCTGAAGCCATTTCATCTGGTTGTGATGAATCTGAAGCCATTTCATCCAATGGTGAAGGTCCATGCTTACAGAGCACACTGAAACCGAGAGGATCTTGTTGAGAGACACACTTCAGAAGTCCCACCTCCTAATGATCAGATGGAAAGTACCATGACCTGATGGTGCTAATTGATTCATCATTCCTCATTTTTTGTAATAAAATTGCTACTCTGTCTTGGACTCTGTATTGGACTCTGTTTTTACAAGCAATTAAAATGTAAGAAAAGATAGATTGCACATTGTTAAGAGTTGGGAGGAACTAAGAAATATTATCGCATATTGGCGGGATGAAGTTTTATTGTCATTAAGTATAAGTATATATGTATGACAGATTGATCCATGTCTCTACCAATGATATTGGTTTGTTGAAATATTACTGATTGATCCATAATGTAATATAAGCTATCATATATCTCACCAATTGTAGGGCAAATGCATGTGGCACAAGCCCGATTTGAATGAATTTAATAATAGATAGATGGATATTTTGTAAAAGATTAATTTTTATTGGATGATTAATTGCATTAACTGTTTCTTAAATTTTTCTACAAAAATTCAACATTCAAGACATATATTTGTGTAACACTTAATTTTTCTCTTGGTAAAATCTAGTGCAATAAATTGAGCAATCAAGGAACCAAATCCTACAAATAGATCCTCTAGACGATCGTGAACAAAAAGCAGAGCAAGCATTCTCCCTTTTCCAATCTGTGAATGAAGAAGAAATTATGACCATTTCAAAATTGAAAGCAGTATAATAAATAAATATTCTAGGACAAATGTATGACCAAGATAAAAATGAAGGACACACTGCTTAAGTTTGAAATTTTTCTAGTTCAGTCAAAATTAAAGTATAATATGATATGCGACAGAAATGAAATTATGGGCTGCTCACACATTCATGAGAAACAAGATACTATAGTCGTCAAGCAACATAATTAATTAAGGCAAATTTTGACTTCCACTAACGCCCCCATAAGCAGTTAAAATACAACACTCGCTAATGTCCTTCCCTCATGTTCGGTCAAATTACAAATCATGGGCTTTACCTTTATTAGACCGAAACCGCAAAAGTCCAATCCATAACCGTTGCCCCCAAGTCGGGGTCGTTTTGCGAGAAGACCTCAGCTTGATAAAATGACTATTTGATCAACTCAAAATACCTCATTTAAAATGGGGTCCGCCTATATTAGTCGTTCTCTTGTTGCCCCTTGCAAATTCTATTAGGGTATCATCCTAATGACTTCAGTCATTGAACAATTTACGTAGTGATCTTTGAGTGAGTCGACTTGGGTATCTCTTTGTGCCCCAAACAACAACTATTTTGAACTTTATTCGGATTCGGTTAAGGATTTCAAAGTGAGCTACCTTTGTTTAATCGTCGTAAATACTGCGGCCAAAGAGAGTTTGTGCAACTATAAACACGGGGAGCTTGTTGTTGTGAAAAATGTAGTATAGTGCAAGTTTACAATGTCCAAACAAGTAATATAGAGTAAGTGAGATCGTTCCCACGAGGAATTATGCTTAATTTTGAGAGTTTAATTTGGCTAACAAATTAGTGATAAAGTAAATGACACACAAGTTTTTGAGTAACATAAACAGTAGTAAAAGTAAAGGGTAATGGAAATCAGTGATGAGAACAAGCTGAGATGCATTCACTTCAGTAGCTTCATTAAAATGCAATTAAGGGTACGTTCAATACTGCAGCATTAGGTGCTGTAGCAATAAGACATATTTTCTCAAATACTTCACACTAGGTTTTTCTCGCAAGAGTTTATCTCTAAACCCTAAAGGAGTACCTCCTAGGCTGCTTGGGCATTGTGAAGATTCACCTTATGGATTTTGCCCTCCTATCTCTAGGGTTTAAGCAATGAACATTAAAATCTCTTTTAATGAACACAATCCATATTATCTTGTGAGATAAATTTACAAACCATCTCTGAATTTATAAATGCTATTTAGACTAGACGGCCAATCCTAATCTAAAATGGAAATACTATCACACACAAGATAAAATGCATAACATTCAACATACTTCATTAATCACATAGAAATTTGGCTACATCAGATCCAACATCTCAACTATGAGTATTTAGCTCATATTGAGCTTACAAAACATGGAAACCAACTTAAACAAAATAGTAGAAGTCATATTACAAAATTCAAGGTAATAATGTATACTACTAATGGTGAACAGTAGTGTAGTACAACATGTATTGGCAGAGTCTCCTAGCGGTCCAGACTAGAGCACAACATGTTTTCTCAATTGCCATGTACCGGGTCTCGTAGTCATTGAATTTCTTACTCAAATAGTAGATTGCTTGCTCTTTTCCCGAAGTGTCATGTTGCCCCAGCATTGCTCCCATGGATGACGGCAAAACCGTCAAGTACAAAATCAACAATCGACCTGGCGTTGGGGGAGCCAAAATGGGGGGATTTGACAAGTAGTCCTTTATTTTGTCAAAGGCTTCTTGACATTTCTCGACCCATTTACCTGGCTGGTTCTTCCTTAACAACTTGAATATGGGTTCAAATGTGCTAGTCAAATTGGCGATGCATATATGAACCTAACAATGTAATTGAGCCTCCCCAAGAAGCTCCTCACTTCATGCTCGCTTTTGGGAGCAGGCATCTTCTGAATAGATTTTATTTTATCAGGGTCCACCCTTATACCATCCTTACATACAATGAATCCAAGTAGCTTTCTTGAAGATGCCCCAAACACACACTTGTTGGGGTTCAACCACACTTTGTATTTCTTGAGCTTTTCAAACAGCTTTCACAACACTCCGACATGGCTTTCCTCCTCTTGAAACTTTGCAACCATGTTGCACATACACCTCAATCTCTTTATGCATCATATCATGGAAAAGGGCAACCATGGAGCGCTGGTACGTTGCCCAAGCATTTTTCAAACCGAAAGGCATCACCCTATAGCAAAAGGTTCCCCATGCAGTAATGAATGTTGTCTTTTCTTTATCTTCAGCATATGGGGATTTTGTTGTACCCAGAGTAACCATCCATAAATGACAAATAATGATTCTTGGCAGTATTGTCAACAAGTAAATTTTTGAGAGCAATGTTGTGATTATGCTCACGGTTGGGGTGGTGTGGCCGTAGGAGTATTGAAAACCTCCCTATAAGTATTCAGTAGCAAAGCTAAGTCAGGCTCCATATTCTGAGGTAATTCAAGCCATTTATCCTTTGGATGATCTGGCTCTATCCACTGCACTGTAAACAACTCTGCTATTGCTTGAGTTTGTTGATACCTTCTCAAATGATGTAATTGTGCCACATCAGGAATTTGGTGTTGCTCTCCTTGTAATTATGTACTTTATATTGCTTATCTTGAAATTTGATATTCCTTGCAGGTTTAACTAAGAAACCGTTCATAATCAAAGCAATGGTGTATGCTAGTTCTAGAAAAGAAGGTGCCAAAGTTTGAAACAGAAGGCTGTCAAAAAGAAAGTTTGAAACAGAAGGATGCAAATAAAAGTATGATTTCTCAGAAAAATTGTTCTGATTGTACTGATATATGTCTCTCATTTTTTTAGAGTTTGATTTGGATACTAATAAGTTAGCTAGCTAGTTTTGGACAAATTAATTAGATGATGTAACTTGTTAGCTATTTTGTTTTGGGTCATAAAAATGTGACAATTAATTAACTAATCTTTTGCTTTGTAGTGTCCTAAACAGCCAAATAACAATGATTGTGGGTACTATACTATGAGATATATGAGAGAGATTATCACTCACGACAAAGTAGTAATTCCAATCAAGGTAACTACTTAGATTTTTTTTTATATTGATATTATAATACTTACTCACATTTAATAACCATTTTAATTCTAATTTTATTTCATTTTATTTTTCAGTATTTTCCTCATTGTCATCACATCCAAAGATTACTCGATGAACAACTTACAACAGTAAGGGGGGAGTGGTGCCGTTATGTTTCTAGCTTTTTGTAGCAACTTTTGAGTTTCATAATGTTAGTTAGTTATTATATATGTTGTATATATGATTTGGATATATATAATGTTGTAAGTACTTGTAGTTTAATATGGTATTTTGGTGATATGTACATATGTGTGTATCTATATTGGATTGAAATGATATTGGCTGAATTTTGTTGGAATGATATTGGATGAAATTTGTTGGCAGTGAATGAATTTATAACTTGTAATTAAAAGGGAGAATAAACAAAAATAAAAAAAAAATATTTAAAAAAAAATCAGTCAATAGGTAGCGTTTTAAAGAAAAACGCTACAAATGAAATTAAAAAAAAATTAGTCAATACGTAGCGTTTTATAGAGAAAACGCTAGAAATGAAATTAAAAAAATCATTCAATACCTAGCGTTTTATAGAAAAAACGCTAGGTATGGACAAAATGCACTAGAGGATCCCTAGCGTTTTATAGAAAACGCTAGGTATGGACAAAATGCGCTAGAGGATCCCTAGCGTTTTACAGAAAACACTAGGTATGGACAAAATGCGCTAGAGGATTACTAGCGTTTTAAAGAAAACGCTAGCTATGGGAAAAATGCGCTAGAGGATCCCTAGCGTTTTAGGGAAAACGTTAGTTATGGCCAAAACGCGCTAGAGGATCTCTAGCGTTTTAGGGAAAACGCTACTCATTTCAAAAGGCACTAGAGGATCCCTAGCGTTTTTGCGAGAAAGCGCTACGTATGTCCAAAACACGCTAAGGAAGATCCGCAGTATTTTATTTCAAAACGCTACGCATTTCTGACAATCACTAGCGTTTTTAAAACGCTACTAATGGGGGGTACGCATCCGTAGCGCCAGCTTTTCTAGCGTTTTAAAATACTACTAATGCAAAAAAAAAAACACTGTAAATCCTTAAATCTGTTGTAGTGTAATTATATATATATATATATATATATATGGGGGCTGCTAATTTACACCCACTCAAAAATGAGAAGGTATATGTTAGCAAGCCAACACCTTTTCATTTGGACACAAAAACCACACTTCCTCTTTTTCAATACAACATTTAATAATGGGTAATAGTGTAATTTTATATTTCACATTTTTTTAAAAACTAAATAAATAAATATTCTGTTAGTATATCTCTCTTTCATTTAATGTTCTGTTCCCAATTTTCGTTACTCGCCATTTTAATCTCTTTTTTTTGACTGAGACAACAACTTTACTTTTTTGTATAAACCAATCAATTTGCAAGTCCCCTCCCTCCTCTTGTTATGCAATTCACATTCATTTTTATTACGAATAACACAACTGGAATCAGAACTCATATGAGAAGGTAGTGCAGGGATCTCATATAAAAACACAGGAAAAAGTGGAACTGCTGCATAGAAAGTAGAAACTATATATCATAATCAACAAGTGGTGTTTCGATATAAACAAGAAAAATCTGGAACAATGCCATTTTAAGATAAATCTAAAACTAAAACATACCTCAATGGCTTAACTATCTTGTTAAACAGACAAAGAAAATGGAGCCAACGTGATAGAAAGAGAGAGAGAGATATTTATTTATTTAGTTTTTAAAAAATGTGAAATATAAAATTGCACTATTACCCATTATTAAATGTTGTATTGAAAAAGAGGAAGTGTGATTTTTGTGTCCAAATGAAAAGGTTTTGGCTTGCTAATGTTAATAGAGCTGGCAAAACGTGCTATCCGGCCCACATCGGGCTGGCCCACGTCGGGCTTGGGTTTTTATGGGCTGGACCAAAAAGCCCGGTGTGATATTCGGGCTCAACTTTTGTGGCCCAAGCCCGGCCTTATGCGGGTTACGGGCTTTCGGGCTAGCCCGCATAATACGCAATGTTAACTAAAAAAATGTATTTTAAGAATAAAATACAAATGTTATTTTAGTTTAAAGCTATTGTGTGCCAAAAATATTTAACACCACGGTCACTGTATGTTAAAAAAAAAGCTTAATGTCATTGTTGAAGTTGAATTTAACGAAAGAATCAACAATGTAGAATTGAATCATTTTTATTCTAATTCAGACGTAAAAGGCAACATTTACTCAGTGAAGCGTAAGTTGTTAATAAATGATAAAACACATCACATCCCTTAAATTAAATTAGTTTCGTTATTATTTGCAGGCTTGAGCTATATACACTTCTGATTGAAGGATTAGTGGATGAATACTCTCCACTTCCAGATTTGGCGACACTGAAACCAATAAAGGGATCCAGAATTCATCTCTCAACAATCTTCTATATTATTATCTACATACTCGTGTTCGGTCCTTTCTCATCCGAGAAACCGATAGCAACAGTAAGCATAATTGTTTAAATTTGTTGGTGACTAATTCAGATTTATCACGTACGAAACAAAGACTTTGTTCACAGTACTATTATATTCCTCAGGTTATTAAATACCCGATTGTCGGATGTTCTTCTTTGTCTTGGCGAGGTTAAAGCTTCGATTAGGGCATGACGTACATATAGTTGACTTTACACATGCCTTTGCACTTTTCTGGGGTACACTTTATAATAGAAGTTACTGCTAACTCTCAATGCATCTTACACTATGTAACTATGGGGCCGTCAAACACACACTTATGGTTTGTTTGGATGAGAAAAGAAAGTTGAAGGAAAGAAAGTAATAGGAAAGAATGTTGAAGGAATGAAAATGAATTGAAAGTGAGTAGAAAGTAGGATAAACTTTAGGTTGTTTGGTAAGAGTGAAAGTGAAGAGAAAGTGAGAGGAAAGAAAGATATATGTTTAGCAAATGACATAAACACCCTTATGTATAAAAATGAGTATATATACACCCTTATAATCCCAAATAAGCAAAATCTAATTAAAAATTTCCTCAAATATTATTTAATTTTATGAATAATTTTTATGAGAGATTTATAATACTATTAACACAAAATGAAAAATACATTTGTTAACATATAATATTGAGAAAGAAGAAAATAAACACAAGAATCACATGAAAGCAAATTAACCATGCAAACCAAAGTTAGGGCAATTTTGTCCTTTTCCAATTAGCTATGTTTTTTGCCCTTTCCTTCTCGAATCAAGAGGAATGGAATTTTGGTGTGGGTCCCACGAGAATCAATCCTTCCTACCAAACAATTGGGAAGCGGCGGGGGTTTCTAAAAACTTTCCACTCAATAGTCTATCCTTCCATCCCTTTTCCTTGGTTCCAAACACAGCTCGAAAAGTGGTTGCCATGGACTCAGACTAATCAATCAATGCAATCAATTAATATATCGATTGTAATAGCTCGAAAAGTGATTCATTCCCTTTGCAATTGGAACTCACTGTCCACACTACATGTGATATACTGGTGTCAGAAACATAACCTTATTTCGCCCAATGTACACATGACCAACCTTAACAGGATATAAACCAATTCATTATCTTTACACAATATGGAGGACAGTGCATTACGGAAAATTAGACCATGTAATACGAATATGCATCCATTCAATACTTGGATCTCGGATGGAGATTAGACTTGGGTATTTGGAGATGTACTTCGGATGGTTGAAGAAGTAGTTCGGACATGCCGAGGTAGCTTGTCTTGAGCTCGCCGGGGGTAGTACTTGCAGACACTCCGATGCCTAAGTAAGCAAGAGAAGTGGAGAGGTACGTTAGAAATGAGAACGTACTTGAAAATGGAGGGGTGTATCTCTAAATATAGACGGAGGTGTCGTATTTGCGGTGCCGGATCTGGCTGTTGCCATCTGGACCGTTGAAATACGCTCCTTCTTGAATGCGGTAATTGGGTCGTTTCCAACGCTAGATTGGGTCTGGCCCACGTCTTGTGAGGTTAGGCCCAGTCCGAAACAGTGGGCCCCCAAGTCGAGGTCGACCGGAGGATAAGGCCGGCCTCGACGTGAGCTACCAAGTGTCTTCGACGAGAGAGTAATGATGTTGGGCCATGTGTCATCCTGTGAATGGAGAGGCAGGGGTGCGACTTTTTGAGAAAATCGAGGTGACACTTACAGAGGTACTTACAGATCACCCAAAGATGTGCTCACATCTGCAGCGAGAGTTGAATCTACGATATTGTGGGGCATGAACCAACTCTTTACCAACTGAGTCAACCTTCATTGGCATGTGAACAAATAATCTTGTGTCTATATCTATTTTTGGTCTCCCTAGAATATTAAAGAATTAGTATAGTATGTGTGTGATTACATTAATTCCACTGTCTTAAATTAATGCAAACAAATGCACTTTTCAACACGAATACGGTAGTAATAGACAATAGTAGTATATCCAGCTCATTAGTTCCTTTTGTAGAATGCATGATAAAGAATTTGAGGTTAGTTTCAGAAGCATTGTAACATTAGTTGCTATATATATCCAACTCACTAAAGACTCATCCCTGCAGTACCGTTCACAAGTACTCTTCTTTTCTTTCCCCCTCCTCAACTCAAAACTACTCCATTTTCATTGCCATCTCAAAAACACTTCACTCTATCCCCTCTTTGGTTCCTCCCTCCCTCAAATCTCTCCTATTTGACAACACACACCAATTACCTCCAAAACAACTTGTTGATCACTTTCACAATCATTATCCTTTTCATCTCCTTGATCAATCCAAGCTTCAAGCTTTCATTTTAACAAGAATCGCACGCACTGGTAAGCAATTTATTTTTGTCATCATCAAGGTGGTTAGTTTTCACATAGAGATGCACTCTGTTTTGTTCTTTTTTCCAAAAAAATTGTTGGATCATTCCATACTCAAGAGAGAGTAACTAATAAAAAAGGGAAAACTAAACTAAAGGATTCCTCCTTTTCAGTCCTTTCTTTTTAGAGGCAGTTTTTGAGCTTGCTTTCCTTGGAGGCTTCAAAATGTGTTACTTAATGTTGGTGTGGCTTCAAAATTAATTCGATATCCCTCAAGTAGTTTGGTTCCTTAATGTTAATAAGCATTCTTCAGTTACAAAAAATTAACTAGCTAGAGTGATATTTGATTGATTAATGTTGTTTGTTACCTTTTTCAGATCGTGGAAGAGGAATAAGGTTTCAACAAAAAGGATTAATAGTGTGTGGCCTTGATTATTGAAGGAATAGAGGTAAAAATGGTCACTTTTATATATATCATTCCAAAATGCAAGTGGAAATAGAAAGTTCCATCACTCTTTTTTAGTATTTATACGCACATTTAAGTTGCTAGAGAGTCATCATATATTGTCTCTATAATTTTTTTAAGCATATATCAATTTCATAAATATAGTTGATCTAAGTTCTTTCAGAGCTTCAAAATGACGAGTGGAATAGACATTGCATTGAGTTTTTGGCTTTGTAGGTGAGTTAATTTGCACTATGAATTTGTTTTCACTATTTTTCAATTTTTTTTATTTGTAGGTTTTCAGATTTTTTTCTTGCTTGCAGGAAACATTCTGACATGTATTACAAGCTGCTTTGCTTTGTAAGTTTTTTTCCTTAATTAACCAAGTTGATAAACAAAATATTAAATTAAGCTTTTTATTTTGTAAAATAAAATTGACTGAAATTGCGAAGAAAATAAAGTTTTTAATAAATTTTTCAAGTAGAATATAAGAATTATAATTTTTAAAATATTTCTTAACATAAAATTGTAGGTGTAAAACCAATTCTAATTTCAAACTCCAATTTTTAAAGTATTTGAGTCGTTTGATGTAGAGAATAAATTTGAGCCGTCCACTTATGCGAATCATGGACCAAACGTATTGGGGAGTCCAAGGCGTCTATCCAATCCGTAACAATTTATATATATAGCCGTCCACTTATGCGGATCATGGACCAAACGTATTGGGGAGTCCAAGGCGTCTATCCAATCCGTAACAATATATATATATATATATATATATATATATTATTGTGTTTCCATAGAGGGTGAAAACTTCGTTTAAGGACCTCGTTTTATCTCTGCCATCACCAAAGTTAATATTCACAAAACCCAAAACTCCATATTAAGGATTGTCTTTCTCTATTGTAAACAAGACCAATTAACTATTACAACATTTTTGCAGAGTAGTTAAGAATTTACTTTCCTAAAAAAATCACTATTTAAGCACTTGCTCACAAGTGAATTTTTTTACTCAGTGAAGCGTAAGTTGTTAATAAATGATAAAACACATCACATCTCTTAAATTAAATTAGTTTCGTTCTTATTTGCAGGCCTGAGCTATATAGACTTCTGAGTGAAGGATTGGTGGACGAATACTCTCCACTTCCAGATTTGGCGACACTGATTGCCAGTATATTAGGAATCATATATGGCACCCCATTTGTTCGTAAACAGAATTTGTTAATATCTGTCAATGCGATTAAGGGTGCCATTGCATTTATATGCACCACCAGCTTTCTTGTTTGTGCCTCTAGCTCTTTAAAGAGGTGCTTGGTGGTTGTTTCACTTATATCGGTGTTGATCCTCTTTACGCTTTTCATCCTATATTTAATATTTTCGATTCATACTTACTACGGACGCGTAGTACATGTTGCACCACCATTCATCATTTTCAACATTGTTGTTGGTGCTCTGCCAGGTTTCAGCGTGGTTAGTGATCTTTAGTATATGAATTTTTTTAATTTATTTATTAAATTTGCTAATGCTGACGAGTTTAAGGATTTATGTAGGTAAAAACATATAGGAATAAAAGTAGAGAGGGAATACCGTTTTACCGGACGATCATCTCTATATGCAATGATATTTGCTGGATTTGTTTTGGTGGCATTCTAGATGACATATTCATTATTGTAAGAATATTTATTTATTTATTTTATATATATATATATATATTGCTTTATTTACTGACTTAAAATTCTTAGAATTAAGAAGAATTGAATAATTGTTATTGTCAGGTGATAAATGTTATAGCGGTTGTGTTCGATGTTTCCCTGATAGTTGTGTATTGCCTATATCCTATTGTGGTTAGTAATGCATTATATTAAGTATTTTGTTACTTATGTATATTTTTATTTGATGAATTTTAATATTGCATTTATTTTCTATTAGAGGGAAACTTCAATTGTGGTTCAGGCAGAGGATCAACAACTTGATGAGTCTCTTGCCATTGAGGTAAATGAAAACTTTGTAATGTGTGTTTTCCTATAAATTAGTTGGTGTGCCATTGAGTTAATTTGAACCGTTATTATTAAGTTAGTTATGAAAATGAACCTATGATAGAATCAATTACTAAAATAAAATCTGAGAAGTTTAGACTATTGTTCATCATGTGAGGATTAAAAGGATGTTGTAGCAACTATAACAGATTTGTGATGGAACTTGTGATAGAGTCAATTACTAACAAAATCTAGGAAGACAACCTGTTATAAGTAAAGTTTATCTTATTATGATATTAGTTTGCCTAATTTATGGCGTCTTTATCATACATAAATTTCTAAACCTGTAATCTATATTCCTTCCATTCCCTACATATCTTGCGGATTTATGTTTGAAGGATTATTGTCATATATATATATATATATATATATATATATATATATATATATAACAATTATTCCTATAAGTAGAAGTATTGAATTTGCTTCTAAATTTCCTGATATTATATCTGAGAAGAATACCATTTAAGGCATCTTCACCACAACAACAATCTAGTTATTCAACATATAATTAAAGAATAAGAATTACCTTAGAGGGAATTAAGATGTGAAACGCAGCAATGGAGTAAGGAAGGAGTGGAGTGACTATTCCAAAGTTTTAGTGGAAGCTTGGAAGAGATAAGCACTAAAAGAGAAGAGATAAGCACTAAAAGAAGTGGAAGAAAAGTGAAGGAAGAGTGGAGAAAGTAGAGCAAGTATCAGAGGAGAATTTATGAAAGGAAATTTATTGCTTTCAAGTTGTGAATACAACGGAGGCATCACATGCCTTATATAGGAAAATAAAGGCTTACTATTTAAGCCGGTAATAGACTACTATTACATTCGGTAGCCTGTAAAAAGAAAAAACAAAATATCATTATTAATGCCGGGTACACTTTGGGCCCCATCGACACATTGATAATGACTAAAGTAGAAAAAACAAAAATAAAAATAGTAGGAAATATTCCCTTTGTCGACCACTTTATCCAAAATAATTGAGTGGCTTTCTGAATCTTTTGATTCTTTCTTGAACTTTCAAACTATTTATCGGCAATTATTGTTGTCCTTTCCCTTTGTTGATTTGGTGAGTCATCCCCTCTATCATTGCATCCCAGAAATCTTCTGGTATAGGTTCTGCTTCTTCTTACTGCCCGAGATTCTCCGGCTAGACAATTGTAGGTATTGGAATCCATTGATCCTTGAGAACTACTGGTTTTCATAGACACATCATCACTTTTAACTTTAAAAGTTTTAAAAAATTGTTTTTTCATATGATCTAGAGTTCTGATCATGATCATTCTTCCGTTTCATTTGGGAAAATTTTAGAAAGTAATTCTTTAGATTATCTAAAGACATTTCTTGAAATCCTTATTCTTTGGAGTGCGGATTGGTCCTCGCGGCTATGGTTTGTTTCAATTTTTCTTCCATATGTTGAAGATCCTCTTTAGGCATCTTAGTCCACCATTTGTAGAAAAATTTCTTCTAAGTATAGGGATATTGAATTTATCTTAGCAATGGTAATTGTCCATCTCCAAATCCATGGGATTTGGAATTTAATCTAATATAAACAAGGTCCTTGCCCCTGTAATCATTCTTGAAGCATTCTTTGAATTAGTGGGTTATAATTGCACCATATTTCATATAAATTTAATATATTTTTGGTAATATTTCCAAAGAAGGACCAAATTTTATCCACGGTTATAAAACCAATTTGGTATAGGTTTTTCCAAATTACGGATTAACATGAAAAACCAAGAATGCTTATTCTTGGGATTTTGATAATAGAAAGCTAATGTAAAAGCTTGGATATAATCCCAATAATTGAAGTAAACATATTTATCTTCAGCAATTTTGATTGCTTTTTCTCCATTAGGATTTAATCCCCATTCTCTTGGTGATAATATCTTATTGATATGACATTTGCTGAAGTTTATAAAACTTCCTGGGTTATTATTTTGATAATGATGTGTGATTATTCTTGATTGGTAACTAATAGAAGTATTTCCAAATGTGGTCTGGACTTACCATAAAGTCCAGGATATCCTCTTGATTCAAGATATCTTGTTTTAACTGACCACCCATCATTGGGAGTCAAATTGATATCTTCCTCTTCGACATACATTATGTCTTCAGAATGAGATTTTCATAATAATCTGTTACCTCTTGAGGTGTTTCATTTGTATTTGCATCTTTATAGGTTGATGCCTTACTTGATGAAGAAGAAGGAATATCTTCTTTCTTTAGAGAGTGCGAGCAATTCTTTGCAAATTTCTAGTCCTATGGGGTGTAGTCCAATCCCCTATTAGAGGAGTGTTTGTTTCACGATAGGGCAACAAATTGTTGCTTCCTCGGCCACGGCCACACGCCACGACCTCTTCCCCTATTGGGGTTGTCATTTCCACTGCAAAAATTCACGAGTCAAATAATCAAGCAAGAGAATTATTTTCTCCTTTAATATATTGTATATCAAAATCAAATCACGATAATTGAGCTTGCCAACTAGCAAAAATTTGTTTTGATACAAGATTCTTGACATCTTTCTCAATAATTGATTTTGCAGAACTACAATCAATTCTTAATAAAAATTTTTGATTTAGTAAATCATCCACGAAATTTTGATATACATTTAATTATAGAAAGCATTTCTTTCTTAATAGTCGAATATTTAGACGTGTGTAGGATTCCATTTCCCTAAGTAAATCTTACTAAAACTTCTTTATTATTATCAGTATAACTCGCTTTAAGATACCACCATATCCTATATTAGAAGCATCTGTTTCAACTATTTTGAAATACTTAGGATTTGCTAAGGCTAAGCAGGGTAAACACTTTACCTTACTTTTGATCTTTTGGAATGACTAGAGAATGTTTCTCTGTCCATGGTCTGGTTTTTCTTTAACCTATTATATAAAATAGCTGTATCCTGAGCTAAATTTTCATAATAGTCTGAAATATAATTTAGACTTCCTAGAAACCTTTGTAATTGTTTCTTCTCAGATATAATATCAGGAAATTTAGAAGCAAATTCAATACTTCTACTTATAGGAATAATTGTTCCTTGGTCTATTTCGTGACCTAAAAATCTAACTTTTGTTTGAAAAAGTTTCATTTTGGGAGCAGATATAACTAAACCATTATGTTTAACCAAATTTTTAAATATTTTTAAATGTTTAAAATGTTGATCAATAGTTTTAGAAAATACTAAAACATCATCAATATAGACAATCATAAAATCAGAATAAGAACTGAAAATATCATTCATAATATTCTGAAATTCAGAAGGAGCATTCTTTAATCCAAATGGAAGAACATTCCATTCAAAATGCCCAAAAGGAACTGTAAAAGCAGTTTTGTACTTATCAGATTCATTAATCTGAATTTGCCAATAACCTGACTTCATATCAAATTTTGAAAAAATCAAGGCATCATTGAGCCTATCTAAAAGATCTTTCTTATTAGGAATTGGATATCTTATCCATTTCAAAACTTTATTAAGAGGTTTATAGTTAATAACTAATCTAGGAACACCTCTTTCTTGCTCAGCATTTTTATTAACATAAAAAGCTGTACAACTCCAAGGAGATTTAGATTTTCTAATCAATCCTTTTTCTAAAAGAGAATTAATCTCTTTTTTACATAAATCAAGATATTCTTGATTCATCTGAGCTGGTCTAGCTTTAGTAGGAATTTGACTTTCATTAAAGTCATCAATATAAGGTAAAGCAACAACATGTTGTTTCCTATTCCAAAAAGCATTAGGTAGATCATTACATACCTCTGAGACAAATTGTTGTTCAATAACCTTAATTTGTCTCCTAGTTTCTTCCTTATTCAAATGATCCTTAATATTAAATATATTAATTTCACTTTTGAGAAAACATATTTGTTTTTCTTTATTAAGAAGAATGTCCCTAACCTCATTAAGCATTCTTGTATGAGGATCAGTAATAAATTTGAAAATAATTTCCTTATTATCAATAAAGGTAGTAATACCATTTTGATCAATATTTTTAATAGGCATAATCTTATGTAAAAAGGAGTGCCTAATATAATTCTATGAGTTAAATTTTTAACTAAAATAAAATGAGTTGGCAAACAAATATTCGATTGCAAATATAAGCATTTGAAAGTTTATAATTAACTTGTAATTTATCTCCTCCACTTGGGTAAGAGATTGAGTAGTTTTGAAAAATATTTTGTAGGGATAATTCCTCTTGGATACAATTAAGATCAGCCCCACTATCTATGAGAGCTATCTCATTTTCTAAAATAAAATTTTTATTAACAACTAAAGTAATCCTTACAAACCATTTTTGTGAAGTTACTCTATCTAATATAGACAAATAAGCGCTACTAGAATGAGCGAGTCTCTTTTGTTTATTAAGACTATCTATAGAGATATCTTCGATTGATTATGAATTTCTAAAGAAGATATTCTTTGGAATAATACATCATTATTCTTTTTATATCGAGCAATTTTTGATTTTAAGAGATTTATTTCTCTTCTTAAATCGATTGTAGAAACTGGTGTTTCTTTAATATTAGATTCTTGGAATCTAGATAAAACCTCACTCATTTGATAAGGAGCCTCTATAATTACAGGACTTTCCTTTTTAATATATTCTCTCATAAGAGTATCTATCATTTCCTTTTTAAATTGCCATCGGTTATGGCTTCTAAAGCTTTTAAAGCTTCATCTTGTTCTCTGTTAGAACATTTAATCCATTCATTTCAACAATGGATTTCCAATAATTCAATTCATTACATCGACAATCATTATTGTTAGTGGAAGATGATTCGAGAAGAGGTATCATTGATACACTCTATACCTTCACTTGAAGGATCAAACTCTTGTTACGATTGAGAACTAATTAATAAAACTTTTTCTAATTGAGCCCTTAATTGATCATCTTCAATCTCATTTAAGGCTTTTTAGTCCAACATTGGTTGGCATAATGGCCTATTTTGCCACACTTATGACAAAAGTTATGTCCAATTTTTAGCCTTTCTTTTCCTTTTTTACGAAAAAGGCTTATCTTTTGGTTTTCTTTCTTGAAAAATTTTTCTTTTAAAATTCTTTTTCTAGAACTTTTTTGTAAAAATTTTTGTTTTATTATCAAAGGGTTTTCTCCCTTTCTTATTTTGGCCTCTCTTGCCTTCTTTAGGCTCTTTTCCTAAATCAAAGGCAAATTGTTCTGAGAATTCACCTAATTGGTGTTTTTCTCGTTAACTTTGCTTTTTCAATTGGTTTCTTAACTTTATGTCATTACATAAAGCTAAACCTTCATTAATACAGCAACTAATAATTTGGCCATATGTTAGATCAGCATAATTAATATTTATGCCATCATTCTTATTCCTTAAAGATTGTCTAACCTTTTCGGAAAAGAGATAAGGAAGACCATCAACAAATTTTGCCTTCCAATGGATAGAATTGGGATCTTTTAATTGAAAAACCCTGGATAAGAAAGTATCTTTATACCATCTAAAATGAGTTAAAGATGGACATCTTAAATTTTGTAAAAGGGAAGCTATTTTTTCTCCTATGGGAACATTAGTTCCTACAAAATGTTTTAATATGGATAAGCAGAGGGTATAAACCGCATCTTCTTCCCCAGTACTAACAATAGTATTATTAGAACTAGATTCTAGCTTAACTTCTTTCTTATGATCAAGAATTTCTTTTTTCTGAACTTCAGTAAGATAATGATCCCACCAACCTCTTAATTGACCAACAAATCCAGTGGCTATGAAAGAGGCTATAGTACTATCGGAATTTCCATGCTGTTTACAAACAGTAGAATACATAATCATTCTATGTATCGTATCTATGATTTGCTTATCATTTAAGCCATCAATATTCCATTCATAAATGGCTTTACCAGAATAGGAATTCTGATATGGTTCGTGTTCCTCATAAAGTAAATCTTGAGGTGAAGGCCTCTTATAATAATATTTTTCTATGGCCTTAGAAGTGTAAATAGGATTAATATTAACATCCTGGTTAATATCCTGGTTAGCAAACATGTTTGTTAGTTCATCAATATTATTTATATCCTTACTAAAATCAGAAGGACTCTCAGAGCTATCAGAAACACTCTCTTGAGATAAAACACTTAAACTTAAATTCTTTAATTGTTCTTGCAAAATATGAATAAATTGAAGTATTATCTTCCATTTTGAAACCTTTTATTGGTAAAGGAGGTTGTATTATAGGAGTCTCTGTGAATCAGAGGTGCTTTAGACTCATTAGTTTGTTCAAAAATCATTTTTGTTGAAGAATTTGTTTTTCAAATAATTCCTTCAACGAAGATAAATCCTTTTCAAGAGAAATAAATTGATCTCTAAACAATTGAGAAATGCATTTGTATAATTGCAGGTTTTTATCAAAGAATTTAATTCTTTGATAGTAACTTGGTTACATTCTACCTTATGTAAACTATTAAAAGCATTAGCTTCTACATTTTGACCCAAATTTATAGGTTGTCTTGGAGGAAAAATACTACTAATTTTTTCTCCTTTCATAGTTTCCCAATTCTTTGAATTAAGAACTAGAATCTCATTATCAATCTCATTTTTGATTTTATTAGTAAAATACTTAACAAACCATTTCACAAAAGGAATATAATCCTGTTTTATAGTCATTTCTTCATAATAATCATCCTTAAACTTATTAAGTTCAAGAGGAGAGAATTTCTCAAAATACCATTCCCTAAATTGGGCATATTTATCCTGTTGGAACTCATCATTAACGAGTTCTCTCATTCCACTACCGGGAGAGTAATCTAATATGTACCTCATAAATGAAAACTCATTTCTGATTGAGTAGGAGATTCCCTACTTTGGGTGGGTTTTTGATATATACCATGTGGAATTTGATTCTCACTAATTCTAATATTTTCTACTGTCTCTATTTCTTCTATTGGACGAGAAGTAGAAGATCTATGTAGTTCACTAGGAGTTGTATAGAACTCACTAACAGAATGCCTTATGAGAAAAACTTCTTGGTATTTTATTAACCCTTTGAGGATTAAACTTTACCTCTATATCCCCTTCATTTGTTTGGATAATCTGATCTATCTCTCTATTTAAGATAGGTTTAGGTTCCACTGCTTGTGGTAGCGACCATGACTCAGGAAAGTTAATTTCATTCCATTTAATTAACCTATTGGTCACTATATTAGAAGTTAATAAATTGGTTTGGACAAGAGTTGTTGTCCCTGGAAAAGATATTTGCTTAACCTTTGGATTAAGTGTATTTAAAACTTTATAATAAACTCTATAACATATTGTTATAACTTCACTACCTGGTGTAAAATTATACCCATTAGTATTGATAGTGAGTTGCATAGCATCTAGAATATTTCTGTCAGATAAAGACAAACTCAAATTTGGAGAAACATTAAAATAAACAGGTCCATGACACAGACTTGTTTCAATTAAAGCAGCTAGAGAAGGCTTGAAATCTCTACATCTACCATCTCTAACATATGCAAGAATACTTGCATTTAACCCCAGCAAAGTTAATGGTTTAAAGGCAATTTGCACAAGTCCAATATGAATAAAATTATAGTCTTTAAAAGGAAGTAAATCTTTTTTACTTAATAATCTTATGGTCTGAGTATTTTTGAAACTTGAGCGATCTGTTCAATGGTCTTAATAAACATATCTTGATTTGAGATCAAATAGACCAAATTTATATATTTGGCTAGAAGGAACTGCAGGAATTTGTCCATTTGTTTAGTTGATCCAAATTTTTGGATATTCAGCTAATTCTTCATTTTTAATTGAATTATCTTGATGATTATAATCATCTAATTCCATGGTTAAAGTTTGAATTATTGTTGTGGTTCAGATGCTTAACCAGAATCAGAACTAGATGAGTCAGTTGAAATTATGAATATACTATACTCCCATCATTTTATTTGTCATCTTTGCAAACAGTAAAACTGTTTAACTATCAACCCAAAGGGATAGAAGGATTTCTCCTAAATCAAAGATGTAGAATGTTTTTAGCAAAAATTTTCGAAATCATCTTAATACTTCCTCTTTCTGGGAAAAGATGATGATTTTAAGAAAACACTAAAAACATTCTTAGTTATAATATAACACAAATAAAATGATGTTAGGATAATATATTCATACTAATAACTCACCCATCAAATGGCTCTGATACCATTTAAGGCATCTTCACCACAACAACAATCTAGTTATTCAACATATAATTAAAGAAGGCATCTTCACCACAACAACAATCTAGTTATTCAACATATAATTAAAGAATAAGAATTACCTTAGAGGGAATTAAGATGTGAAACGCAGCAATGGAGTAAGGAAGGAGTGGAGTGACTATTCCAAAGTTTTAGTGGAAGCTTGGAAGAGATAAGCACTAAAAGAGAAGAGATAAGCACTAAAAGAAGTGGAAGAAAAGTGAAGGAAGAGTGGAGAAAGTAGAGCAAGTATCAGAGGAGAATTTATGAAAGGAAATTTATTGCTTTCAAGTTGTATTGATATTCCCGTATAACCCAGCTTTTTTTAAGTTTATTGGTGATACATATCTTATTAGAAGAAATATATTTGAGTGAGAATCAAATCTTGTAGTGAGTCAGGAGTTGTTTTCATTTACCAAATCTCTCCTTAGTAATTTTATCATTTTAATGCTGGAATGTATTTGAAATTCTTCTTTTAATAGTTGATGATTATTATGAAGAACTATGATTATATTCTTTAGAAATTTTGTTACTAGGCAAAATTTGATCATTCTTTGAATTGACGGTAGAAAATAAAAAATTAATTTTTAATTATTATATTGTTATCAAAAATTCTTGATAAAAACTGAATTATAAAATTTTGTTAATTTATTTTTGATTTTAAATGTTTTAAAATGATTTTTTTGAATAATTAAATATTTTTATAATAATATTTTTAAATTTGTAACTTTATTCATAATTTTAAAACTTTTATTCGTATAAATTCATAGGATAACAAACATTTTAGGACTTTGTTAATATTCTTATTTTTTTGAAAATATTATTATAAGACTTCACTTTTTTCATTTCTAATTTCATTTAAATTATTGAATGGAAATCTTTTTCAAATTGAATGATTATGTATTTATAAAAAATTATACTTCTTCATAATTTGAAAATCTCTATAAAAGTTTCTTGATCATAAAAGTTAATTTCTATTAAAAAAATGTTTAATCCTTAAAACATTTTGTATCAATAAAAGAAAATACAAAATTAAGATATCTTATTCATTTAATTTGTTTTTCAAAAGATAATATTGAAAACTTGATTCAATATTAATAATTATCTATATAAATTATTAGTTGTAATACTTTTTATCCAATTTTCATATAATTAAATAATCTTTATTTAATATTTTTGTAATTATAATTTTTGAGAAAGAATTTTAAAAAAATTTTTAATAAAAAAATTTTCTTAAATAAACATTATAATAATGTTGAAAAAGCCTTTAATTTATCTTTTTAGTTTTTGATTTTATAGAATATCAATTAAATCATTTTTAAAATAAAATTTTTAATTAATTATTCCAAAATGAATATTAAATTTTTTTTTTATTATCTATAAAGGATAATATTATGAGAATATATTAAAATTATTCTTTTATGAGTTAAATTTTTTAACTAATTTAAATTCAAATTTTCTCTTAAAATTCACTTAAATGATGTATTATTAAAGAATATCTTCTTTTTTGAAGGCTATGCTTTAATAAACATTTTTTAATTTTGTTGGGATTTTTTTCTTTATTTTAAGACATTATTGTTTCTTTGGAAACATCATCTTCATTTACAAAATTAATAAAACTTTTAAATTTTATTTGTTATCTTCAACTCATTTTATTTTAGTTAATACTTATATTTAGCACTCTTTTACAAAGATTAATTAAAATATTTTCAAAATTCTTTTTGATAAAAATATTTCAAATTTATTATTTCTTTACATTTAATATGTTTTTTAATATATTTCTTAAGATCATTAATAATTTTTAAACAATTGAACAATATATGTAATGATTTAATGCTTTTTAGAAACAACATTTCTTATTTGATTGCTTTAATGAAAGTCAACCTTCTGATGAAAAGAATATCTTTTATGTAAAAGATTTCTCTTAAATCTAAAGAATATTTAATAAATTAGATTAGTTATAAACGTTTTGAAATGGATAAGATATTTTAATAAATCTTACCTGATTTTTTTTTTATATCCAAACTTGAATCAAAATTTTTCTTAATAATATTATTTAATTTCTATTATGAATGATTTTATTTTATGATTATTGATGTTTTAAATCAACATTTTAATATTTTTTTGTTAAATATTTTAATAAACTTTTCAATATTTTTGTTAGTTCAATATTATTTCTCTATATCAAGAATTATTTTATTCTAAATATATTTTATTTCTTTATTTTTTATATAATATTGTTTTATTTTTAAAAGATCAGGTTGTTTATTTTTTTTCAAAATTGATTTTTATCTTTATACATAATAATTTAAAAGATTTAAAATAATTCTAAACAATTGAAATGCATTTGTATAATAGTTTTATCAAAATTTAATTCTTTGATTTAAATCTCTTTATTAAATTATTAAACATTTTGAAAGATTCTTATCAAAAATTTTGTTAGTTAAGCTCAATTATTTTATTTTGATATTATATTAAAGGTCTTTACAAAGGCACCAAAATTTGTTTCTATTCCTTTGATTGGTGGAAAGTTCTTCAAAGAAAGAAGATATTCCTTCTTCATATCAATAAAATCTCATTATGAAAACACATTTGTGGAGAAGATATCAATTTGACGATATATCTTGAATCGGAGATCTATCTTCATTTGGAAGTTAACACATTATCAGAGTTTATTGTCATATCAATAAGGAGAATGCAAAGAAAATATTTAAGTTTTAATTATTTATCTCTTTACATTAATATCAAAACAAGAATAAATTTTTTGTAAAAAATTATACCAAATTGTTTTATAAGGCATCTTCACCACAACAACAATCTAGTTATTCAACATATAATTAAAGAATAAGAATTACCTTAGAGGGAATTAAGATGTGAAACGCAAAGAATGGAGTAAGGAAGGAGTGGAGTGACTATTCCAAAGTTTTAGTGGAAGCTGGAAGAGATAAGCACTAAAAGAGAAGAGATAAGCACTAAAAGAAGTGGAAGAAAAGTGAAGGAAGAGGAGAAAGTAGAGCAAGTATCGAGGAGAATTTATGAAAGGAAATTTATTGCTTTCAAGTGTGTGAATACAACTGAGGCATCACATGCCTTATATAGGAAAATAAAGGCTTACTATTTAAGTTGGTAATAGACTACTATTACATTGGTATCTGTAAAAAAAAAAAACAAAATATCATTATTAATGCCTGTACACTTTGGGCCCCATCGACACATTGATAATGACTAAAGTAGAAAAACAAAAATAAAAATAGTAGGAAATATTCCCTTTGTCGACCACTTTATCCAAAAATAATTGAGTGGCTTCGAATCTTTTGATTCTTTCTTGAACTTTCAAACTATTTATCGCAATTATTGTTGTCTTTTCCTTTGTTGATTTGGTGAGTCATCCTCTATCATTGCATCCCGTAAATCTTCCGCATAGGTTCTCGCTTCTTCTTCCGCGCCGAGATTCTCCTACTAGACAATTGTAGGTATTGGAATCCATTGATCCTTGAGAACTACTGGTTTTCATAGACACATCATCACTTTTAACTTTAAAAGTTTTAAAAAATTGTTTTTTCATATGATCTAGAGTTCTGATCATGATCTGTTCTTCCGTTTCATTTGGGAAAATTTTCTGAAAGTAATTCTTTAGATTATCTAAAGACATTTCTTGAAATCCTAATTCTTTGGGTCTGGATTGGTCCTCAGCTATGGCTGTTTCAATTTTTTCTTCCATATGTTGAAGATCCTCTTTAGGCATCTTAGTCCACCATTTGTAGAAAAAATTTCTTCTAAGTATAGGGATATTGAATTTATCCTTAGCAATGGTAATTGTCCATCTCCAAATCCATGGGATTTGGAATTTAATACAATATAAACAAGGTCCTTGCCCTGTAATCATTCTTGAAGCATTCTTCAGAATTAGTGGGTTATAATTGCACCATATTTCATATAAATTTAATATATTTTTTGGTAATATTTCCAAAGAAGGACCAAATTTTATCCACCAGTTATAAAACCAATTTGGTATAGGTTTTTCCAGAATTTCTGGATTAACACTGAAAAACCAAGAATGCTTATTCTTGGGATTTTGATAATAGAAAGCTAATGTAAAAGCTTGGATATAATCCCAATAATTGAAGTAAACATATTTACCTTCAGCAATTTTGATTGCTTTTTCTCCATTAGGATTTAATCCCCATTCTCTTGGTGATAATATCTTATTGATATGACATTTCTTTGAAGTTTATAAAACTTCCTGGGTTATTATTTTGATAATGATGTGTGATTGTTACTGATTCAGTAACTAATAGAAGTATTTCCAAATGTGGTCTGGACTTACCATAAAGTCCAGGATATCCTCTTGATTCAAGATATCTTGTTTTAACTGACCACCCATCATTGGGAGTCAAATTGATATCTTCCTCTTCGACATACATTATGTCTTCTGTAACATGATTTTCATAATAACTGCTACCTCTTGAGGTGTTTCATTTGTAGCTGCATCTTTATAGGTTGATGCCTTACTTGATGAAGAAGAAGGAATATCTTCTTTCTTTAGAGGTGCAGGCAATTGCTGCAAATTTCTAGTCCTATGGACTGTAGTCCAATCCCCTATTAGAGGAGTGTTTGTTTCCTGATAGGGCAACAAATTGTTGCTTCCTCGACCACACGCCACGCCACGACCTCTTCCCCTATTGGGGTTGTCATTTCCTGCAAAAATTCACGAGTCAAATAATCAGCAAGAGAATTATTTTCTCCTTTAATATATTGTATATCAAAATCAAATACTGATAATTGAGCTTGCCAACTAGCAAAAATTTGTTTTGATACAAGATTCTTGACATCTTTCTCAATAATTGATTTTGCAGAACTACAATCAATTCTTAATAAAAATTTTTGATTTAGTAAATCATCCTGAAATTTTGATATACATTTAATTATAGAAAGCATTTCTTTCTTAATAGTCGAATATTTAGACTGTGTAGGATTCCATTTCCCAGAAGTAAATCTTACTAAAACTTCTTTATTATTGTCTCGTATAACCTGCTTTAAGATACCACCATATCCTATATTAGAAGCATCTGTTTCAACTATTTTGAAATACTTAGGATTTGCTAAGGCTAAACAGGGTAAACACTTTACCTTACTTTTGATCTTTTGGACAGCTAGAGAATGTTTCTCTGTCCATGGTCCTGGGTTTTTCTTTAACCTATTATATAAAATAGCTGTATCCTGAGCTAAATTTTCATAATAGTCTGAAATATAATTTAGACTTCCTAGAAACCTTTGTAATTGTTTCTTCTCAGATATAATATCAGGAAATTTAGAAGCAAATTCAATACTTCTACTTATAGGAATAATTGTTCCTTGGTCTATTTCGTGACCTAAAAATCTAACTTTTGTTTGAAAAAGTTTCATTTTGGGAGCAGATATAACTAAACCATTATGTTTAACCAAATTTTTAAATATTTTTAAATGTTTAAAATGTTGATCAATAGTTTTAGAAAATACTAAAACATCATCAATATAGACAATCATAAAATCAGAATAAGAACTGAAAATATCATTCATAATATTCTGAAATTCAGAAGGAGCATTCTTTAATCCAAATGGAAGAACATTCCATTCAAAATGCCCAAAAGGAATCAGAAAAGCAGTTTTGTACTTATCGATTCATTAATGAATTTGCCAATAACCTGACTTCATATCAAATTTTGAAAAAATCAAGGCATCATTGAGCCTATCTAAAAGATCTTTCTTATTAGGAATTGGATATCTTATCCATTTCAAAACTTTATTAAGAGGTTTATAGTTAATAACTAATCTAGGAACACCTCTTTCTTGCTCAGCATTTTTATTAACATAAAAAGCTGTACAACTCCAAGGAGATTTAGATTTTCTAATCAATCCTTTTTCTAAAAGAGAATTAATCTCTTTTTTACATAAATCAAGATATTCTTGATTCATCTGAGCTGGTCTAGCTTTAGTAGGAATTTGACTTTCATTAAAGTCATCAATATAAGGTAAAGCAACAACATGTTGTTTCCTATTCCAAAAAGCATTAGGTAGATCATTACATACCTCTCCGAGACAAATTGTTG
Organism: Oxytropis ochrocephala; assembly: GCA_020916435.1. Taxonomy (NCBI): domain Eukaryota; kingdom Viridiplantae; phylum Streptophyta; class Magnoliopsida; order Fabales; family Fabaceae; genus Oxytropis; species Oxytropis ochrocephala. Next base: position 32,221,516 of record CM037095.1, read on the forward strand.
TTCAATAACCTTAATTTGTCTCCTAGTTTCTTCCTTATTCAAATGATCCTTAATATTAAATATATTAATTTCACTTTTGAGAAAACATATTTGTTTTTCTTTATTAAGAAGAATGTCCCTAACCTCATTAAGCATTCTTGTATGAGGATCATGAATAAATTTGAAAATAATTTCCTTATTATCAATAAAGGTAGTAATACCATTTTGATCAATATTTTTAATAGGCATAATCTTATGTAAAAAAGGAGTGCCTAATATAATTCTATGAGTTAAATTTTTAACTAAAATAAAATGAGTTGGCAAACAAATATTCTGATTGCAAATATAAGCATTTGAAAGTTTATAATTAACTTGTAATTTATCTCCTCCAGCTTGGGTAAGAGATTGAGTAGTTTTTGAAAAATATTTTGTAGGGATAATTCCTCTTGGATACAATTAAGATCAGCCCCACTATCTATGAGAGCTATCTCATTTTCTAAAATAAAATTTTTATTAACAACTAAAGTAATCCTTACAAACCATTTTTGTGAAGTTACTCTATCTAATATAGACAAATAACTGCTACTAGAATGAGCAGTCTCTTTTTGTTTATTAAGACTATCTATAGCAGATATCTTCGATTGATTATGAATTTCTAAAGAAGATATTCTTTGGAATAATACATCATTATTCTTTTTATCTGAGCAATTTGATTTTAAGAGATTTATTTCTCTTCTTAAATCGATTGTAGAAACTGTGTTGTTTCTTTAATATTAGATTCTTGGAATCTAGATAAAACCTCACTCATTTGATAAGGAGCCTCTATAATTACAGGACTTTCCTTTTTAATATATTCTCTCATAAGAGTATCTATCATTTTCCTTTTTAAATTGCCATCAGTTATGGCTTCTAAAGCTTTTAAAGCTTCATCTTGTTCTCCTGTTAGAACATTTAATCCATTCATTTCAACAATGGATTTCCAATAATTCAATTCATTACACTGACAATCATTATTGTTAGTGGAAGATGATTCAGAAGAGGTATCATTGATACACTCTATACCTTCACTTGAAGGATCAAACTCTTGTTCTGATTCAGAACTAATTAATAAAACTTTTTCTAATTGAGCCCTTAATTGATCATCTTCAATCTCATTTAAGGCTTTTTTAGTCCAACATTGGTTGGCATAATGGCCTATTTTGCCACACTTATGACAAGGTTATGTCCAATTTTTTAGCCTTTCTTTTTCCTTTTTTCTGAAAAGGCTTATCTTTTGGTTTTCTTTCTTGAAAAATTTTTCTTTTAAAATTCTTTTTTCTAGAACTTTTGTAAAAATTTTTTGTTTTATTATCAAAGGGTTTTCTCCCTTTCTTATTTTGGCCTCTCTTGCCTTCTTTAGGCTCTTTTCCTAAATCAAAGGCAAATTGTTCACAGAATTCACCTAATTGGTGTTTTTCTCATTAACTTTGCTTTTTCAATTGGTTTCTTAACTTTATGTCATTACATAAAGCTAAACCTTCATTAATACAGCAACTAATAATTTGGCCATATGTTAGATCAGCATAATTAATATTTATGCCATCATTCTTATTCCTTAAAGATTGTCTAACCTTTTCGGAAAAGAGATAAGGAAGACCATCAACAAATTTTGCCTTCCAATGGATAGAATTGGGATCTTTTAATTGAAAAACCCTGGATAAGAAAGTATCTTTATACCATCTAAAATGAGTTAAAGATGGACATCTTAAATTTTGTAAAAGGGAAGCTATTTTTTCTCCTATGGGAACATTAGTTCCTACAAAATGTTTTAATATGGATAAGCAGAGGGTATAAACCGCATCTTCTTCCCCAGTACTAACAATAGTATTATTAGAACTAGATTCTAGCTTAACTTCTTTCTTATGATCAAGAATTTCTTTTTTCTGAACTTCAGTAAGATAATGATCCCACCAACCTCTTAATTGACCAACAAATCCAGTGGCTATGAAAGAGGCTATAGTACTATCGGAATTTCCATGCTGTTTACAAACAGTAGAATACATAATCATTCTATGTATCGTATCTATGATTTGCTTATCATTTAAGCCATCAATATTCCATTCATAAATGGCTTTACCAGAATAGGAATTCTGATATGGTTCGTGTTCCTCATAAAGTAAATCTTGAGGTGAAGGCCTCTTATAATAATATTTTTCTATGGCCTTAGAAGTGTAAATAGGATTAATATTAACATCCTGGTTAATATCCTGGTTAGCAAACATGTTTGTTAGTTCATCAATATTATTTATATCCTTACTAAAATCAGAAGGACTCTCAGAGCTATCAGAAACACTCTCTTGAGATAAAACACTTAAACTTAAATTCTTTAATTGTTCTTGCAAAATATGAATAAATTCAGAAGTATTATCTTCCATTTTGAAACCTTTTATTGGTAAAGGAGGTTGTATTATAGGAGTCTCTGTAATCAGAGGTGCTTTAGACTCATTAGTTTGTTCAAAAATCATTTTTTGTTGAAGAATTTGTTTTTCAAATAATTCCTTCAACGAAGATAAATCCTTTTCAAGAGAAATAAATTGATCTCCTAAACAATTGAGAAATGCATTTGTATAATTCAGGTTTTTATCAAAGAATTTAATTCTTTGATAGTAACTTGGTTACATTCTACCTTATGTAAACTATTAAAAGCATTAGCTTCTACATTTTGACCCAAATTTATAGGTTGTCTTGGAGGAAAAATACTACTAATTTTTTCTCCTTTCATAGTTTCCCAATTCTTTGAATTAAGAACTAGAATCTCATTATCAATCTCATTTTTGATTTTATTAGTAAAATACTTAACAAACCATTTCACAAAAGGAATATAATCTGCTTTTATAGTCATTTCTTCATAATAATCATCCTTAAACTTATTAAGTTCAAGAGGAGAGAATTTCTCAAAATACCATTCCCTAAATTGGGCATATTTATCCCGTTGGAACTCATCATTAACGAAGTTCTCTCATTCCACTACGGGAGAGTAATCTAATATGTACCTCATAAATGAAAACTCATTTCGATTGAGTAGGAGATTCCCTACTTTGGGTGGTTTTTGATATATACCATGTGGAATTTGATTCTCACTAATTCTAATATTTTCTACTGTCTCTATTTCTTCTATTGGACGAGAAGTAGAAGATCTATGTAGTTCACTAGGAGTTGTATAGAACTCACTAAATGTAATGCCTTGCGTAAAAACTTCTTGGTATTTTATTAACCCTTCGAGGATTAAACTTTACCTCTATATCCCCTTCATTTGTTTGGATAATCTGATCTATCTCTCTATTTAAGATAGGTTTAGGTTCCACTGCTTGTGGTAGCGACCATGACTCAGGAAAGTTAATTTCATTCCATTTAATTAACCTATTGGTCACTATATTAGAAGTTAATAAATTGGTTTGGACAAGAGTTGTTGTCCCCGAAAAGATATTTGCTTAACCTTTGGATTAAGTGTATTTAAAACTTTATAATAAACTCTATAACATATTGTTATAACTTCACTACCTGGTGTAAAATTATACCCATTAGTATTGATAGTGAGTTGCATAGCATCTAGAATATTTCTGTATGTCAGATAAAGACAAACTCAAATTTGGAGAAACATTAAAATAAACAGGTCCATGACACAGACTTGTTTCAATTAAAGCAGCTAGAGAAGGCTTGAAATCTCTACATCTACCATCTCTAACATATGCAAGAATACTTGCATTTAACCCCAGCAAAGTTAATGGTTTAAAGGCAATTTGCACAAGTCCAATATGAATAAAATTATAGTCTTTAAAAGGAAGTAAATCTTTTTTACTTAATAATCTTATGGTCTGAGTATTTTCAGAAACTTGAACAGTCTGTTCAATGGTCTTAACAGATATCTTGATTTGAGATCAAATAGACCAAATTTATATATTTGGCTAGAAGGAACCTGCAGAATTGTCCATTTGTTTAGTTGATCCAAATTTTTTGGATATTCAGCTAATTCTTCATTTTTAATTGAATTATCTTGATGATTATAATCATCTAATTCCATGGTTAAAGTTTGAATTATTGTTGTGGTTCAGATGCTTAACCAGAATCAGAACTAGATGAGTCAGTTGAAATTATGAATATACTATACTCCCATCATTTTATTTGTCATCTTTGCAAAACAAGAAAACTGTTTAACTATCAACCCAAAGGGATAGAAGGATTTCTCCTAAATCAAAGATGTAGAATGTTTTTAGCAAAAATTTTCGAAATCATCTTAATACTTCCTCTTTCTGGGAAAAGATGATGATTTTAAGAAAACACTAAAAACATTCTTAGTTATAATATAACACAAATAAAATGATGTTAGGATAATATATTCATACTAATAACTCACCCATCAAATGGCTCGATACCATTTAAGGCATCTTCACCACAACAACAATCTAGTTATTCAACATATAATAATTAAAGAATAAGAATTACCTTAGAGGGAATTAAGATGTGTGGAGTAAAAGGAAGGAGTGGAGTGACTATAGGATAATATATTCATACTAATAACTCACCCATCAAATGGCTCGATACTTTTAAGGCATCTTCACCACAACAACAATCTAGTTATTCAACATATAATTAAAGAATAAGAATTACCTTAGAGGGAATTAAGATGTGAAACGCAAAGAATGAGGAGTAAGGAAGGAGTGGAGTGACTATTCCAAAGTTTTAGTGGAAGCTTGGAAGAGATAAGCACTAAAAGAGAAGAGATAAGCACTAAAAGAAGTGGAAGAAAAGTGAAGGAAGAGTGGAGAAAGTAGAGCAAGTATCAGAGGAGAATTTATGAAAGGAAATTTATTGCTTTCAAGTTGTGAATACAACGGAGGCATCACATGCCTTATATAGGAAAATAAAGGCTTACTATTTAAGCCGGTAATAGACTACTATTACATTCGGTAGCCTGTAAAAAGAAAAAACAAAATATCATTATTAATGCCGGGTACACTTTGGGCCCCATCGACACATTGATAATGACTTAAAGTAGAAAAAACAAAAATAAAAATAGTAGGAAATATTCCCTTTGTCGACCACTTTATCCAAAATAATTGAGTGGCTTTCTGAATCTTTTGATTCTTTCTTGAACTTTCAAACTATTTATCGGCAATTATTGTTGTCCTTTCCCTTTGTTGATTTGGTGAGTCATCCTCTATCATTGCATCCCGTAAATCTTCCGTATAGGTTCTCGCTTCTTCTTCTGCCTGAGATTCTCCGGCTAGACAATTGTAGGTATTGGAATCCATTGATCCTTGAGAACTACTGGTTTTCATAGACACATCATCACTTTTAACTTTAAAAGTTTTAAAAAATTGTTTTTTCATATGATCTAGAGTTCTGATCATGATCTGTTCTTCCGTTTCATTTGGGAAAATTTTCTGAAAGTAATTCTTTAGATTATCTAAAGACATTTCTTGAAATCCTAATTCTTTGGTCCGATTGGTCCTCACTATGGTCGTTTCAATTTTTTCTTCCATATGTTGAAGATCCTCTTTAGGCATCTTAGTCCACCATTTGTAGAAAAATTTCTTCTAAGTATAGGGATATTGAATTTATCCTTAGCAATGGTAATTGTCCATCTCCAAATCCATGGGATTTGGAATTTAATACAATATAAACAAGGTCCTTGCCTGTAATCATTCTTGAAGCATTTGAATTAGTGGGTTATAATTGCACCATATTTCATATAAATTTAATATATTTTTGGTAATATTTCCAAAGAAGGACCAAATTTTATCCACCGCTTATAAAACCAATTTGGTATAGGTTTTTCCTGAATTTCGGATTAACATCGAAAAACCAAGAATGCTTATTCTTGGGATTTTGATAATAGAAAGCTAATGTAAAAGCTTGGATATAATCCCAATAATTGAAGTAAACATATTTACCTTCAGCAATTTTGATTGCTTTTTCTCCATTAGGATTTAATCCCCATTCTCTTGGTGATAATATCTTATTGATATGACATTTGTCAAGTTTATAAAACTTCCGGTTATTATTTTGATAATGATGTGTGATTGTTACTTGATTCAAGAACTAATAGAAGTATTTCCAAATGTGGTCCGGACTTACCATAAAGTCCGTGATATCCTCTTGATTCAAGATATCTTGTTTTAACCGACCACCCATCATTGGGAGTCAAATTGATATCTTCCTCTTCGACATACATTATGTCTTCGTGAACAGATTTTCATAATAATGCTACCTCTTGAGGTGTTTCATTTGTAGCTGCATCTTTATAGGTTGATGCCTTACTTGATGAAGAAGAAGGAATATCTTCTTTCTTTAGAGGTGGTGCAATTGTCGCAAATTTCTAGTCCTATGGATCGTAGTCCAATCCTCTATTAGAGGAGTGTTTGTTTCTCGATAGGGCAACAAATTGTTGCTTCTCGGCCACGGCCACACGCCACGACCTCTTCCCCTATTGGGGGTTGTCATTTCCCTGCAAAAATTCACGAGTCAAATAATCAGCAAGAGAATTATTTTCTCCTTTAATATATTGTATATCAAAATCAAATACTGATAATTGAGCTTGCCAACTAGCAAAAATTTGTTTTGATACAAGATTCTTGACATCTTTCTCAATAATTGATTTTGCAGAACTACAATCAATTCTTAATAAAAATTTTTGATTTAGTAAATCATCCTGAAATTTTGATATACATTTAATTATAGAAAGCATTTCTTTCTTAATAGTCGAATATTTAGACTGTGTAGGATTCCATTTCCCAGAAGTAAATCTTACTAAAACTTCTTTATTATTGTCTGGTATAACCTGCTTTAAGATACCACCATATCCTATATTAGAAGCATCTGTTTCAACTATTTTGAAATACTTAGGATTTGCTAAGGCTAAACAGGTAAACACTTTACCTTACTTTTGATCTTTTGGACAGCTAGAGAATGTTTCTCTGTCCATGGTCCTGGGTTTTTCTTTAACCTATTATAATAAAATAGTGTATCCTGAGCTAAATTTTCATAATAGTCTGAAATATAATTTAGACTTCCTAGAAACCTTTGTAATTGTTTCTTCTCAGATATAATATCAGGAAATTTAGAAGCAAATTCAATACTTCTACTTATAGGAATAATTGTTCCTTGGTCTATTTCGTGACCTAAAAATCTAACTTTTGTTTGAAAAAGTTTCATTTTGGGAGCAGATATAACTAAACCATTATGTTTAACCAAATTTTTAAATATTTTTAAATGTTTAAAATGTTGATCAATAGTTTTAGAAAATACTAAAACATCATCAATATAGACAATCATAAAATCGTAATAAGAATCGAAAATATCATTCATAATATTCTCAAATTCGGAAGGAGCATTCTTTAATCCAAATGGAAGAACATTCCATTCAAAATGCCCAAAAGGAATCAGAAAAGCAGTTTTGTACTTATCGATTCATTAATCTGAATTTGCCAATAATAACGACTTCATATCAAATTTTGAAAAAATCAAGGCATCATTGAGCCTATCTAAAAGATCTTTCTTATTAGGAATTGGATATCTTATCCATTTCAAAACTTTATTAAGAGGTTTATAGTTAATAACTAATCTAGGAACACCTCTTTCTTGCTCAAACATTTTTATTAACATAAAAGTCTGTACAACTCCAAGGAGATTTAGATTTTCTAATCAATCCTTTTTCTAAAAGAGAATTAATCTCTTTTTTACATAAATCAAGATATTCTTGATTCATCTGAGCTGGTCTAGCTTTAGTAGGAATTTGACTTTCATTAAAGTCATCAATATAAGGTAAAGCAACAACATGTTGTTTCCTATTCCAAAAAGCATTAGGTAGATCATTACATACCTCTGAGACAAATTGTTGTTCAATAACCTTAATTTGTCTCCTAGTTTCTTCCTTATTCAAATGATCCTTAATATTAAATATATTAATTTCACTTTTGAGAAAACATATTTGTTTTTCTTTATTAAGAAGAATGTCCCTAACCTCATTAAGCATTCTTGTATGAGGATCAAGAATAAATTTGAAAATAATTTCCTTATTATCAATAAAGGTAGTAATACCATTTTGATCAATATTTTTAATAGGCATAATCTTATGTAAAAAAGGAGTGCCTAATATAATTCTATGAGTTAAATTTTTAACTAAAATAAAATGAGTTGGCAAACAAATATTCTGATTGCAAATATAAGCATTTGAAAGTTTATAATTAACTTGTAATTTATCTCCTCCAGCTTGGGTAAGAGATTGAGTAGTTTTTGAAAAATATTTTGTAGGATAATTCCTCTTGGATACAATTAAGATCAGCCCCACTATCTATGAGAGCTATCTCATTTTCTAAAATAAAATTTTTATTAACAACTAAAGTAATCCTTACAAACCATTTTTGTGAAGTTACTCTATCTAATATAGACAAATAATCGCTACTAGAATGAGCAATCTCTTTTTGTTTATTAAGACTATCTATAGCAGATATCTTCGATTGATTATGAATTTCTAAAGAAGATATTCTTTGGAATAATACATCATTATTCTTTTTATCTCGAGCAATTTTTGATTTTAAGAGATTTATTTCTCTTCTTAAATCGATTGTAGAAACCGGTGTTTCTTTAATATTAGATTCTTGGAATCTAGATAAAACCTCACTCATTTGATAAGGAGCCTCTATAATTACAGGACTTTCCTTTTAATATATTCTCTCATAAGAGTATCTATCATTTTCCTTTTAAATTGCCATCATTATGGCTTCTAAAGCTTTTAAAGCTTCATCTTGTTCTCTGTTAGAACATTTAATCCATTCATTTCAACAATGGATTTCCAATAATTCAATTCATTACATCGACAATCATTATTGTTAGTGGAAGATGATTCGTAAGAGGTATCATTGATACACTCTATACCTTCACTTGAAGGATCAAACTCTTGTTCGATTCGTAACTAATTAATAAAACTTTTTCTAATTGAGCCCTTAATTGATCATCTTCAATCTCATTTAAGGCTTTTTTAGTCCAACATTGGTTGGCATAATGGCCTATTTTGCCACACTTATGACAGGTTATGTCCAATTTTTTAGCCTTTCTTTTTCCTTTTTTCTGAAAAGGCTTATCTTTTGGTTTTCTTTCTTGAAAAATTTTTCTTTTAAAATTCTTTTTTCTAGAACTTTTGTAAAAATTTTTTGTTTTATTATCAAAGGGTTTTCTCCCTTTCTTATTTTGGCCTCTCTTGCCTTCTTTAGGCTCTTTTCCTAAATCAAAGGCAAATTGTTCACTGTAATTCACCTAATTGGTGTTTTTTCTCGTTAACTTTTGCTTTTTCAATTGGTTTCTTAACTTTATGTCATTACATAAAGCTAAACCTTCATTAATACAAGCAACTAATAATTTGGCCATATGTTAGATCAGCATAATTAATATTTATGCCATCATTCTTATTCCTTAAAGATTGTCTAACCTTTTCGGAAAAGAGATAAGGAAGACCATCAACAAATTTTGCCTTCCAATGGATAGAATTGGGATCTTTTAATTGAAAAACCCTGGATAAGAAAGTATCTTTATACCATCTAAAATGAGTTAAAGATGGACATCTTAAATTTTGTAAAAGGAAGCTATTTTTTCTCCTATGGGAACATTAGTTCCTACAAAATGTTTTAATATGGATAAGCAGAGGGTATAAACCGCATCTTCTTCCCCAGTACTAACAATAGTATTATTAGAACTAGATTCTAGCTTAACTTCTTTCTTATGATCAAGAATTTCTTTTTTCTGAACTTCAGTAAGATAATGATCCCACCAACCTCTTAATTGACCAACAAATCCAGTGGCTATGAAAGAGGCTATAGTACTATCGAATTTCCATGTGTTTACAAAAAAGAGAATACATAATCATTCTATGTATCGTATCTATGATTTGCTTATCATTTAAGCCATCAATATTCCATTCATAAATGGCTTTGCAGAATAGGAATTTCGATATGGTTCGTGTTCCTCATAAAGTAAATCTTGAGGTGAAGGCCTCTTATAATAATATTTTTCTATGGCCTTAGAAGTGTAAATAGGATTAATATTAACATCCCGGTTAATATCTCGGTTAGCAAACATGTTTGTTAGTTCATCAATATTATTTATATCCTTACTAAAATCGTAAGGACTCTCAGAGCTATCGAAACACTCTCTTGAGATAAAACACTTAAACTTAAATTCTTTAATTGTTCTTGCAAAATATGAATAAATTGAAGTATTATCTTCCATTTTGAAACCTTTTATTGGTAAAGGAGGTTGTATTATAGGAGTCTCTGTGAATCAGAGGTGCTTTAGACTCATTAGTTTGTTCAAAAATCATTTTTTGTTGAAGAATTTGTTTTTCAAATAATTCCTTCAACGAAGATAAATCCTTTTCAAGAGAAATAAATTGATCTCCTAAACAATTGAGAAATGCATTTGTATAATTCTGGGTTTTTATCAAAGAATTTAATTCTTTGATAGTAACTTGGTTACATTCTACCTTATGTAAACTATTAAAAGCATTAGCTTCTACATTTTGACCCAAATTTATAGGTTGTCTTGGAGGAAAAATACTACTAATTTTTTCTCCTTTCATAGTTTCCCAATTCTTTGAATTAAGAACTAGAATCTCATTATCAATCTCATTTTTGATTTTATTAGTAAAATACTTAACAAACCATTTCACAAAAGGAATATAATCCTGTTTTATAGTCATTTCTTCATAATAATCATCCTTAAACTTATTAAGTTCAAGAGGAGAGAATTTCTCAAAATACCATTCCCTAAATTGGGCATATTTATCCTGTTGGAACTCATCATTAACGAGTTCTCTCATTCCACTACCGGAGAGTAATCTAATATGTACCTCATAAATGAAAACTCATTTCGATTGAGTAGGAGATTCCCTACTTTGGGTGGGTTTTGATATATACCATGTGGAATTTGATTCTCACTAATTCTAATATTTTTCACTGTCTCTATTTCTTCTATTGGACGAGAAGTAGAAGATCTATGTAGTTCACTAGGAGTTGTATAGAACTCACTAATGTAATGCCTTGCGTAAAAACTTCTTGGTATTTTATTAACCCTTTGAGGATTAAACTTTACCTCTATATCCCCTTCATTTGTTTGGATAATCTGATCTATCTCTCTATTTAAGATAGGTTTAGGTTCCATCGCTTGTGGTAGCGACCATGACTCAGAAAGTTAATTTCATTCCATTTAATTAACCTATTGGTCACTATATTAGAAGTTAATAAATTGGTTTGGACAAGAGTTGTTGTCCTCGAAAAGATATTTGCTTAACCTTTGGATTAAGTGTATTTAAAACTTTATAATAAACTCTATAACATATTGTTATAACTTCACTACCTGGTGTAAAATTATACCCATTAGTATTGATAGTGAGTTGCATAGCATCTAGAATATTTCTATCAGATAAAGACAAACTCAAATTTGGAGAAACATTAAAATAAACAGTCCATGACACGGACTTGTTTCAATTAAAGCAAACTAGAGAAGGCTTGAAATCTCTACATCTACCATCTCTAACATATGCAAGAATACTTGCATTTAACCCCAGCAAAGTTAATGGTTTAAAGGCAATTTGCACAAGTCCAATATGAATAAAATTATAGTCTTTAAAAGGAAGTAAATCTTTTTACTTAATAATCTTATGGTCCGAGTATTTTGTAAACTTGAACAAATTGCTCAATGGTCTTAACAAAGATATCTTGATTTGAGATCAAATAGACCAAATTTATATATTTGGCTAGAAGAACTGCAGAATTGTCCATTTGTTTAGTTGATCCAAATTTTTGGATATTCAGCTAATTCTTCATTTTTAATTGAATTATCTTGATGATTATAATCATCTAATTCCATGGTTAAAGTTTGAATTATTGTTGTGGTTCAGATGCTTAACCAGAATCAGAACTAGATGAGTCAGTTGAAATTATGAATATACTATACTCCCATCATTTTATTTGTCATCTTTGCAAACAAGAAACTGTTTAACTATCAACCCAAAGGGATAGAAGGATTTCTCCTAAATCAAAGATGTAGAATGTTTTTAGCAAAAATTTTCGAAATCATCTTAATACTTCCTCTTTCTGGGAAAAGATGATGATTTTAAGAAAACACTAAAAACATTCTTAGTTATAATATAACACAAATAAAATGATGTTAGGATAATATATTCATACTAATAACTCACCCATCAAATGGCTCTGATACCATTTAAGGCATCTTCACCACAACAACAATCTAGTTATTCAACATATAATTAAAGAATAAGAATTACCTTAGAGGAATTAAGATGTGAAACGCAAGCAATGGAGTAAGGAAGGAGTGGAGTGACTATTCCAAAGTTTTAGTGGAAGCTTGGAAGAGATAAGCACTAAAAAGAGAAGAGATAAGCACTAAAAGAAGTGGAAGAAAAGTGAAGGAAGAGTGGAGAAAGTAGAGCAAGTATCGAGAGGAGAATTTATGAAAGGAAATTTATTGCTTTCAAGTTGTGAATACAACGGAGGCATCACATGCCTTATATAGGAAAATAAAGGCTTACTATTTAAGTAGGTAATAGACTACTATTACATTCTTGTAGTCTGTAAAAAAAAAAAACAAAATATCATTATTAATGCCGGGTACACTTTGGGCCCCATCGACACATTGATAATGACTAAAGTAGAAAAACAAAAATAAAAATAAAAGTAGGAAATATTCCTTTGTCGACCACTTTATCCAAAATAATTGAGTGGCTTTCTGAATCTTTTGATTCTTTCTTGAACTTTCAAACTATTTATCGGCAATTATTGTTGTCCTTTCCCTTTGTTGATTTGGTGAGTCATCCCCTCTATCATTGCATCCCAGAAATCTTCTCGTATAGGTTCTGCTTCTTCTTCCGCCGCTCGAGATTCTCGGCTAGACAATTGTAGGTATTGGAATCCATTGATCCTTGAGAACTACTGGTTTTCATAGACACATCATCACTTTTAACTTTAAAAGTTTTAAAAAATTGTTTTTTCATATGATCTAGAGTTCTGATCATGATCTGTTCTTCCGTTTCATTTGGGAAAATTTTCTGAAAGTAATTCTTTAGATTATCTAAAGACATTTCTTGAAATCCTAATTCTTTGGGTCCGATTGGTCCTCGCCTATGGTCGTTTCAATTTTTCTTCCATATGTTGAAGATCCTCTTTAGGCATCTTAGTCCACCATTTGTAGAAAAATTTCTTCTAAGTATAGGGATATTGAATTTATCCTTAGCAATGGTAATTGTCCATCTCCAAATCCATGGGATTTGGAATTTAATACAAATATAAACAAGGTCCTTGCCTCTGTAATCATTCTTGAAGCATTCTTCGAGAATTAGTGGGTTATAATTGCACCATATTTCATATAAATTTAATATATTTTTGGTAATATTTCCAAAGAAGGACCAAATTTTATCCACCGCTTATAAAACCAATTTGGTATAGGTTTTTCCAGAATTTCTGGATTAACACTGAAAAACCAAGAATGCTTATTCTTGGGATTTTGATAATAGAAAGCTAATGTAAAAGCTTGGATATAATCCCAATAATTGAAGTAAACATATTTACCTTCAGCAATTTTGATTGCTTTTTCTCCATTAGGATTTAATCCCCATTCTCTTGGTGATAATATCTTATTGATATGACATTTTTGAAGTTTATAAAACTTCTCGGTTATTATTTTGATAATGATGTGTGATTGTTCTTGATTCAAGAACTAATAGAAGTATTTCAAATGTGGTCCGGACTTACCATAAAGTCCAGGATATCCTCTTGATTCAAGATATCTTGTTTTAACTGACCACCCATCATTGGGAGTCAAATTGATATCTTCCTCTTCGACATACATTATGTCTTCTGTAACAGGATTTTCATAATAATCTGTTACCTCTTGAGGTGTTTCATTTGTATTTGCATCTTTATAGGTTGATGCCTTACTTGATGAAGAAGAAGGAATATCTTCTTTCTTTAGAGGTGCAGCAATTGTTGCAAATTTCTAGTCCTATGGATCGTAGTCCAATCTCTATTAGAGGAGTGTTTGTTTTCGATAGGGCAACAAATTGTTGCTTCCTCGCCCACGCCACTGACCACGACCTCTTCCCCTATTGGGGTTGTCATTTCACTGCAAAAATTCACGAGTCAAATAATCAAGAAGAGAATTATTTTCTCCTTTAATATATTGTATATCAAAATCAAATATCGATAATTGAGCTTGCCAACTAGCAAAAATTTGTTTTGATACAAGATTCTTGACATCTTTCTCAATAATTGATTTTGCGTAACTACAATCAATTCTTAATAAAAATTTTTGATTTAGTAAATCATCCTGAAATTTTGATATACATTTAATTATAGAAAGCATTTCTTTCTTAATAGTCGAATATTTAGATTGTGTAGGATTCCATTTCCGTAAGTAAATCTTACTAAAACTTCTTTATTATTGTCCGTATAACTCGCTTTAAGATACCACCATATCCTATATTAGAAGCATCTGTTTCAACTATTTTGAAATACTTAGGATTTGCTAAGGCTAAACAGGTAAACACTTTACCTTACTTTTGATCTTTTGGAATGACTAGAGAATGTTTCTCTGTCCATGGTCCTCGGTTTTTCTTTAACCTATTATATAAAATAGTCAGATATCCGAGCTAAATTTTCATAATAGTCTGAAATATAATTTAGACTTCCTAGAAACCTTTGTAATTGTTTCTTCTCAGATATAATATCAGGAAATTTAGAAGCAAATTCAATACTTCTACTTATAGGAATAATTGTTCCTTGGTCTATTTCGTGACCTAAAAATCTAACTTTTGTTTGAAAAAGTTTCATTTTGGGAGCAGATATAACTAAACCATTATGTTTAACCAAATTTTTAAATATTTTTAAATGTTTAAAATGTTGATCAATAGTTTTAGAAAATACTAAAACATCATCAATATAGACAATCATAAAATCAGAATAAGAACTGAAAATATCATTCATAATATTCTGAAATTCAGAAGGAGCATTCTTTAATCCAAATGGAAGAACATTCCATTCAAAATGCCCAAAAGGAATCAGTAAAAGCAGTTTTGTACTTATCAGATTCATTAATCTGAATTTGCCAATAACCTGACTTCATATCAAATTTTGAAAAAATCAAGGCATCATTGAGCCTATCTAAAAGATCTTTCTTATTAGGAATTGGATATCTTATCCATTTCAAAACTTTATTAAGAGGTTTATAGTTAATAACTAATCTAGGAACACCTCTTTCTTGCTCAAAGCATTTTTATTAACATAAAAGTCATGTACAACTCCAAGGAGATTTAGATTTTCTAATCAATCCTTTTTCTAAAAGAGAATTAATCTCTTTTTACATAAATCAAGATATTCTTGATTCATCTGAGCTGGTCTAGCTTTAGTAGGAATTTGACTTTCATTAAAGTCATCAATATAAGGTAAAGCAACAACATGTTGTTTCCTATTCCAAAAAGCATTAGGTAGATCATTACATACCTCTGAGACAAATTGTTGTTCAATAACCTTAATTTGTCTCCTAGTTTCTTCCTTATTCAAATGATCCTTAATATTAAATATATTAATTTCACTTTTGAGAAAACATATTTGTTTTTCTTTATTAAGAAGAATGTCCCTAACCTCATTAAGCATTCTTGTATGAGGATCAATAATAAATTTGAAAATAATTTCCTTATTATCAATAAAGGTAGTAATACCATTTTGATCAATATTTTTAATAGGCATAATCTTATGTGTAAAAAAGGAGTGCCTAATATAATTCTATGAGTTAAATTTTTAACTAAAATAAAATGAGTTGGCAAACAAATATTCGATTGCAAATATAAGCATTTGAAAGTTTATAATTAACTTGTAATTTATCTCCTCCACTTGGGTAAGAGATTGAGTAGTTTTTGAAAAATATTTTGTAGGATAATTCCTCTTGGATACAATTAAGATCAGCCCCACTATCTATGAGAGCTATCTCATTTTCTAAAATAAAATTTTTATTAACAACTAAAGTAATCCTTACAAACCATTTTTGTGAAGTTACTCTATCTAATATAGACAAATAATCGCTACTAGAATGAGCAGTCTCTTTTTGTTTATTAAGACTATCTATAGCAGATATATTCGATTGATTATGAATTTCTAAAGAAGATATTCTTTGGAATAATACATCATTATTCTTTTTATCTCGAGCAATTTCAGATTTTAAGAGATTTATTTCTCTTCTTAAATCGATTGTAGAAACCGGTGTTTCTTTAATATTAGATTCTTGGAATCTAGATAAAACCTCACTCATTTGATAAGGAGCCTCTATAATTACAGGACTTTCCTTTTTAATATATTCTCTCATAAGAGTATCTATCATTTTCCTTTTAAATTGCCATCGATTATGGCTTCTAAAGCTTTTAAAGCTTCATCTTGTTCTCTGTTAGAACATTTAATCCATTCATTTCAACAATGGATTTCCAATAATTCAATTCATTACACTCGACAATCATTATTGTTAGTGGAAGATGATTCGTAAGAGGTATCATTGATACACTCTATACCTTCACTTGAAGGATCAAACTCTTGTTACGATTCGTAACTAATTAATAAAACTTTTTCTAATTGAGCCCTTAATTGATCATCTTCAATCTCATTTAAGGCTTTTTAGTCCAACATTGGTTGGCATAATGGCCTATTTTGCCACACTTATGACAAAGTTATGTCCAATTTTTAGCCTTTCTTTTTCCTTTTTTCTGAAAAGGCTTATCTTTTGGTTTTCTTTCTTGAAAAATTTTTCTTTTAAAATTCTTTTTTCTAGAACTTTTGTAAAAATTTTTTGTTTTATTATCAAAGGGTTTTCTCCCTTTCTTATTTTGGCCTCTCTTGCCTTCTTTAGGCTCTTTTCCTAAATCAAAGGCAAATTGTTCACAGAATTCACCTAATTGGTGTTTTTCTGTTAACTTTTGCTTTTTCAATTGGTTTCTTAACTTTATGTCATTACATAAAGCTAAACCTTCATTAATACAGCAACTAATAATTTGGCCATATGTTAGATCAGCATAATTAATATTTATGCCATCATTCTTATTCCTTAAAGATTGTCTAACCTTTTCGGAAAAGAGATAAGGAAGACCATCAACAAATTTTGCCTTCCAATGGATAGAATTGGGATCTTTTAATTGAAAACCCTGGATAAGAAAGTATCTTTATACCATCTAAAATGAGTTAAAGATGGACATCTTAAATTTTGTAAAAGGAAGCTATTTTTTCTCCTATGGGAACATTAGTTCCTACAAAATGTTTTAATATGGATAAGCAGAGGGTATAAACCGCATCTTCTTCCCCAGTACTAACAATAGTATTATTAGAACTAGATTCTAGCTTAACTTCTTTCTTATGATCAAGAATTTCTTTTTTCTGAACTTCAGTAAGATAATGATCCCACCAACCTCTTAATTGACCAACAAATCCAGTGGCTATGAAAGAGGCTATAGTACTATCGGAATTTCCATGCTGTTTACAAACAGTAGAATACATAATCATTCTATGTATCGTATCTATGATTTGCTTATCATTTAAGCCATCAATATTCCATTCATAAATGGCTTTACCAGAATAGGAATTCTGATATGGTTCGTGTTCCTCATAAAGTAAATCTTGAGGTGAAGGCCTCTTATAATAATATTTTTCTATGGCCTTAGAAGTGTAAATAGGATTAATATTAACATCCTGGTTAATATCCTGGTTAGCAAACATGTTTGTTAGTTCATCAATATTATTTATATCCTTACTAAAATCAGAAGGACTCTCAGAGCTATCAGAAACACTCTCTTGAGATAAAACACTTAAACTTAAATTCTTTAATTGTTCTTGCAAAATATGAATAAATTCAGAAGTATTATCTTCCATTTTGAAACCTTTTATTGGTAAAGGAGGTTGTATTATAGGAGTCTCTGTAATCAGAGGTGCTTTAGACTCATTAGTTTGTTCAAAAATCATTTTTTGTTGAAGAATTTGTTTTCAAATAATTCCTTCAACGAAGATAAATCCTTTTCAAGAGAAATAAATTGATCTCCTAAACAATTGAGAAATGCATTTGTATAATTCTGGGTTTTTATCAAAGAATTTAATTCTTTGATAGTAACTTGGTTACATTCTACCTTATGTAAACTATTAAAAGCATTAGCTTCTACATTTTGACCCAAATTTATAGGTTGTCTTGGAGGAAAAATACTACTAATTTTTTCTCCTTTCATAGTTTCCCAATTCTTTGAATTAAGAACTAGAATCTCATTATCAATCTCATTTTTGATTTTATTAGTAAAATACTTAACAAACCATTTCACAAAAGGAATATAATCCTGTTTTATAGTCATTTCTTCATAATAATCATCCTTAAACTTATTAAGTTCAAGAGGAGAGAATTTCTCAAAATACCATTCCCTAAATTGGGCATATTTATCCTGTTGGAACTCATCATTAACGAGTTCTCTCATTCCACTACCGGGAGAGTAATCTAATATGTACCTCATAAATGAAAACTCATTTCTGATTGAGTAGGAGATTCCCTACTTTGGGTGGGTTTTTGATATATACCATGTGGAATTTGATTCTCACTAATTCTAATATTTTCTACTGTCTCTATTTCTTCTATTGGACGAGAAGTAGAAGATCTATGTAGTTCACTAGGAGTTGTATAGAACTCACTAACAGTAATGCCTTGCAGAAAAACTTCTTGGTATTTTATTAACCCTTTGAGGATTAAACTTTACCTCTATATCCCCTTCATTTGTTTGGATAATCTGATCTATCTCTCTATTTAAGATAGGTTTAGGTTCCACTGCTTGTGGTAGCGACCATGACTCAGGAAAGTTAATTTCATTCCATTTAATTAACCTATTGGTCACTATATTAGAAGTTAATAAATTGGTTTGGACAAGAGTTGTTGTCCCTGGAAAAGATATTTGCTTAACCTTTGGATTAAGTGTATTTAAAACTTTATAATAAACTCTATAACATATTGTTATAACTTCACTACCTGGTGTAAAATTATACCCATTAGTATTGATAGTGAGTTGCATAGCATCTAGAATATTTACATCGAGATAAAGACAAACTCAAATTTGGAGAAACATTAAAATAAACAGTCCATGACACAGACTTGTTTCAATTAAAGCAAACTAGAGAAGGCTTGAAATCTCTACATCTACCATCTCTAACATATGCAAGAATACTTGCATTTAACCCAAAACAAAGTTAATGGTTTAAAGGCAATTTGCACAAGTCCAATATGAATAAAATTATAGTCTTTAAAAGGAAGTAAATCTTTTTACTTAATAATCTTATGGTCCGAGTATTTTTGAAACTTGAACAAATTGTTCAATGGTCTTAACAAAGATATCTTGATTTGAGATCAAATAGACCAAATTTATATATTTGGCTAGAAGGAATCTGCAGAATTGTCCATTTGTTTAGTTGATCCAAATTTTTGGATATTCAGCTAATTCTTCATTTTTAATTGAATTATCTTGATGATTATAATCATCTAATTCCATGGTTAAAGTTTGAATTATTGTTGTGGTTCAGATGCTTAACCAGAATCAGAACTAGATGAGTCAGTTGAAATTATGAATATACTATACTCCCATCATTTTATTTGTCATCTTTGCAAACAGTAAAACTGTTTAACTATCAACCCAAAGGGATAGAAGGATTTCTCCTAAATCAAAGATGTAGAATGTTTTTAGCAAAAATTTTCGAAATCATCTTAATACTTCCTCTTTCTGGGAAAAGATGATGATTTTAAGAAAACTAACTTATTAAGTTCAAGAGGAGAGAATTTCTCAAAATACCATTCCCTAAATTGGGCATATTTATCCTGTTGGAACTCATCATTAACGAGTTCTCTCATTCCACTACCGGGAGAGTAATCTAATATGTACCTCATAAATGAAAACTCATTTCTGATTGAGTAGGAGATTCTAGTTCTTAATTCAAAGAATTGGGAAACTATGAAAGGAGAAAAAATTAGTAGTATTTTTCCTCCAAGACAACCTATAAATTTGGGTCAAAATGTAGAAGCTAATGCTTTTAATAGTTTACATAAGGTAGAATGTAACCAAGTTACTATCAAAGAATTAAATTCTTTGATAAAAACCCAGAATTATACAAATGCATTTCTCAATTGTTTAGGAGATCAATTTATTTCTCTTGAAAAGGATTTATCTTCGTTGAAGGAATTATTTGAAAAACAAATTCTTCAACAAAAAATGATTTTTGAACAAACTAATGAGTCTAAAGCACCTCGACACAGAGACTCCTATAATACAACCTCCTTTACCAATAAAAGGTTTCAAAATGGAAGATAATACTTCTGAATTTATTCATATTTTGCAAGAACAATTAAAGAATTTAAGTTTAAGTGTTTTATCTCAAGAGAGTGTTTCTGATAGCTCTGAGAGTCCTTCTGATTTTAGTAAGGATATAAATAATATTGATGAACTAACAAACATGTTTGCTAACCAGGATATTAACCAGGATGTTAATATTAATCCTATTTACACTTCTAAGGCCATAGAAAAATATTATTATAAGAGGCCTTCACCTCAAGATTTACTTTATGAGGAACACGAACCATATCAGAATTCCTATTCTGGTAAAGCCATTTATGAATGGAATATTGATGGCTTAAATGATAAGCAAATCATAGATACGATACATAGAATGATTATGTATTCTCTGCTTGTAAACAAACATGGAAATTCGATAGTACTATAGCCTCTTTCATAGCCACTGGATTTGTTGGTCAATTAAGAGGTTGGTGGGATCATTATCTTACTGAAGTTCAGAAAAAAGAAATTCTTGATCATAAGAAAGAAGTTAAGCTAGAATCTAGTTCTAATAATACTATTGTTAGTACTGGGAAGAAGATGCGGTTTATACCCTCTGCTTATCCATATTAAAACATTTTGTAGGAACTAATGTTCCCATAGGAGAAAAAATAGCTTCCCTTTTACAAAATTTAAGATGTCCATCTTTAACTCATTTTAGATGGTATAAAGATACTTTCTTATCCAGGGTTTTTCAATTAAAAGATCCCAATTCTATCCATTGGAAGGCAAAATTTGTTGATGGTCTTCCTTATCTCTTTTCCGAAAAGGTTAGACAATCTTTAAGGAATAAGAATGATGGCATAAATATTAATTATGCTGATCTAACATATGGCCAAATTATTAGTTGCTGTATTAATGAAGGTTTAGCTTTATGTAATGACATAAAGTTAAGAAACCAATTGAAAAAGCAAAAGTTAACAGAAAAACACCAATTAGGTGAATTCTGTGAACAATTTGCCTTTGATTTAGGAAAAGAGCCTAAAGAAGGCAAGAGAGGCCAAAATAAGAAAGGGAGAAAACCCTTTGATAATAAAACAAAAAATTTTTACAAAAGTTCTAGAAAAAAGAATTTTAAAAGAAAAATTTTTCAAGAAAGAAAACCAAAAGATAAGCCTTTTCAGAAAAAAGGAAAAAGAAAGGCTAAAAAATTGGACATAACCTGTCATAAGTGTGGCAAAATAGGCCATTATGCCAACCAATGTTGGACTAAAAAAGCCTTAAATGAGATTGAAGATGATCAATTAAGGGCTCAATTAGAAAAAGTTTTATTAATTAGTTCTGAATCAGAACAAGAGTTTGATCCTTCAAGTGAAGGTATAGAGTGTATCAATGATACCTCTTCTGAATCATCTTCCACTAACAATAATGATTGTCAGTGTAATGAATTGAATTATTGGAAATCCATTGTTGAAATGAATGGATTAAATGTTCTAACAGGAGAACAAGATGAAGCTTTAAAAGCTTTAGAAGCCATAACTGATGGCAATTTAAAAAGGAAAATGATAGATACTCTTATGAGAGAATATATTAAAAAGGAAAGTCCTGTAATTATAGAGGCTCCTTATCAAATGAGTGAGGTTTTATCTAGATTCCAAGAATCTAATATTAAAGAAACACCAGTTTTACAATCGATTTAAGAAGAGAAATAAATCTCTTAAAATCTGAAATTGCTCAGATAAAAAAGAATAATGATGTATTATTCCAAAGAATATCTTCTTTAGAAATTCATAATCAATCGAAGATATCTGCTATAGATAGTCTTAATAAACAAAAAGAGACTGCTCATTCTAGTAGCAGTTATTTGTCTATATTAGATAGAGTAACTTCACAAAAATGGTTTGTAAGGATTACTTTAGTTGTTAATAAAAATTTTATTTTAGAAAATGAGATAGCTCTCATAGATAGTGGGGCTGATCTTAATTGTATCCAAGAGGGAATTATCCTACAAAATATTTTTCAAAAACTACTCAATCTCTTACCCAAGCTGGAGGAGATAAATTACAAGTTAATTATAAACTTTCAAATGCTTATATTTGCAATCAGAATATTTGTTTGCCAACTCATTTTATTTTAGTTAAAAATTTAACTCATAGAATTATATTAGGCACTCCTTTTTTACATAAGATTATGCCTATTAAAAATATTGATCAAAATGGTATTACTACCTTTATTGATAATAAGGAAATTATTTTCAAATTTATTACTGATCCTCATACAAGAATGCTTAATGAGGTTAGGGACATTCTTCTTAATAAAGAAAAACAAATATGTTTTCTCAAAAGTGAAATTAATATATTTAATATTAAGGATCATTTGAATAAGGAAGAAACTAGGAGACAAATTAAGGTTATTGAACAACAATTTGTCTCAGAGGTATGTAATGATCTACCTAATGCTTTTTGGAATAGGAAACAACATGTTGTTGCTTTACCTTATATTGATGACTTTAATGAAAGTCAAATTCCTACTAAAGCTAGACCAGCTCAGATGAATCAAGAATATCTTGATTTATGTAAAAAAGAGATTAATTCTCTTTTAGAAAAAGGATTGATTAGAAAATCTAAATCTCCTTGAGTTGTCTGACTTTTATGTTAATAAAAATCTTTGAGCAAGAAAGAGGTGTTCCTAGATTAGTTATTAACTATAAACCTCTTAATAAAGTTTTGAAATGGATAAGATATCCAATTCCTAATAAGAAAGATCTTTTAGATAGGCTCAATGATGCCTTGATTTTTTCAAAATTTGATATGAAGTCAGGTTATTGGCAAATTCAGATTAATGAATCTGATAAGTACAAAACTGCTTTTACAGTTCCTTTTGGGCATTTTGAATGGAATGTTCTTCCATTTGGATTAAAGAATGCTCCTTCTGAATTTCAGAATATTATGAATGATATTTTCAGTTCTTATTCTGATTTTATGATTGTCTATATTGATGATGTTTTAGTATTTTCTAAAACTATTGATCAACATTTTAAACATTTAAAAATATTTAAAAATTTGGTTAAACATAATGGTTTAGTTATATCTGCTCCCAAAATGAAACTTTTTCAAACAAAAGTTAGATTTTTAGGTCACGAAATAGACCAAGGAACAATTATTCCTATAAGTAGAAGTATTGAATTTGCTTCTAAATTTCCTGATATTATATCTGAGAAGAAACAATTACAAAGGTTTCTAGGAAGTCTAAATTATATTTCAGACTATTATGAAAATTTAGCTCAGGATACAGCTATTTTATATAATAGGTTAAAGAAAAACCCAGGACCATGGACAGAGAAACATTCTCTAGCTGTCCAAAAGATCAAAAGTAAGGTAAAGTGTTTACCCTGTTTAGCCTTAGCAAATCCTAAGTATTTCAAAATAGTTGAAACAGATGCTTCTAATATAGGATATGGTGGTATCTTAAAGCAAGGTTATACCAGACAATAATAAAGAAGTTTTAGTAAGATTTACTTCTGGGAAATGGAATCCTACACAGTCTAAATATTCGACTATTAAGAAAGAAATGCTTTCTATAATTAAATGTATATCAAAATTTCAGGATGATTTACTAAATCAAAAATTTTTATTAAGAATTGATTGTAGTTCTGCAAAATCAATTATTGAGAAAGATGTCAAGAATCTTGTATCAAAACAAATTTTTGCTAGTTGGCAAGCTCAATTATCAGTATTTGATTTTGATATACAATATATTAAAGGAGAAAATAATTCTCTTGCTGATTATTTGACTCGTGAATTTTTGCAGGGAAATGACAACCCCCAATAGGGGAAGAGGTCGTGGCCGTGGCCGTGGCCGAGGAAGCAACAATTTGTTGCCCTATCAGGAAACAAACACTCCTCTAATAGGGGATTGGACTACAGTCCATAGGACTAGAAATTTGCAGCAATTGCTGCACCTCTAAAGAAAGAAGATATTCCTTCTTCTTCATCAAGTAAGGCATCAACCTATAAAGATGCAGCTACAAATGAAACACCTCAAGAGGTAACAGATTATTATGAAAATCCTGTTACAGAAGACATAATGTATGTCGAAGAGGAAGATATCAATTTGACTCCCAATGATGGGTGGTCAGTTAAAACAAGATATCTTGAATCAAGAGGATATCCTGGACTTTATGGTAAGTCCAGACCACATTTGGAAATACTTCTATTAGTTACTGAATCAGTAACAATCACACATCATTATCAAAATAATAACCCAGGAAGTTTTATAAACTTCAGCAAATGTCATATCAATAAGATATTATCACCAAGAGAATGGGGATTAAATCCTAATGGAGAAAAAGCAATCAAAATTGCTGAAGGTAAATATGTTTACTTCAATTATTGGGATTATATCCAAGCTTTTACATTAGCTTTCTATTATCAAAATCCCAAGAATAAGCATTCTTGGTTTTTCAGTGTTAATCCAGAAATTCTGGAAAAACCTATACCAAATTGGTTTTATAACTGGTGGATAAAATTTGGTCCTTCTTTGGAAATATTACCAAAAAATATATTAAATTTATATGAAATATGGTGCAATTATAACCCACTAATTCTGAAGAATGCTTCAAGAATGATTACAGGGCAAGGACCTTGTTTATATTGTATTAAATTCCAAATCCCATGGATTTGGAGATGGACAATTACCATTGCTAAGGATAAATTCAATATCCCTATACTTAGAAGAAATTTTTTCTACAAATGGTGGACTAAGATGCCTAAAGAGGATCTTCAACATATGGAAGAAAAAATTGAAACAGCCATAGCTGAGGACCAATCCAGACCCAAAGAATTAGGATTTCAAGAAATGTCTTTAGATAATCTAAAGAATTACTTTTTGAAAAATTTTCCCAAATGAAACGGAAGAACAGATCATGATCAGAACTCTAGATCATATGAAAAAACAATTTTTTAAAACTTTTAAAGTTAAAAGTGATGATGTGTCTATGAAAACCAGTAGTTCTCAAGGATCAATGGATTCCAATACCTACAATTGTCTAGCCGGAGAATCTCAGGCAGAAGAAGAAGCAGAACCTATACCAGAAGATTTCTGGGATGCAATGATAGAGGGGATGACTCACCAAATCAACAAAGGGAAAGGACAACAATAATTGCCGATAAATAGTTTGAAAGTTCAAGAAAGAATCAAAAGATTCAGAAAGCCACTCAATTATTTTGGATAAAGTGGTCGACAAAGGGAATATTTCCTACTATTTTTATTTTTGTTTTTTCTACTTTAGTCATTATCAATGTGTCGATGGGGCCCAAAGTGTACCCGGCATTAATAATGATATTTTGTTTTTTCTTTTTACAGGCTACCGAATGTAATAGTAGTCTATTACCGGCTTAAATAGTAAGCCTTTATTTTCCTATATAAGGCATGTGATGCCTCCGTTGTATTCACAACTTGAAAGCAATAAATTTCCTTTCATAAATTCTCCTCTGATACTTGCTCTACTTTCTCCACTCTTCCTTCACTTTTCTTCCACTTCTTTTAGTGCTTATCTCTTCTCTTTTAGTGCTTATCTCTTCCAAGCTTCCACTAAAACTTTGGAATAGTCACTCCACTCCTTCCTTACTCCATTGCTGCGTTTCACATCTTAATTCCCTCTAAGGTAATTCTTATTCTTTAATTATATGTTGAATAACTAGATTGTTGTTGTGGTGAAGATGCCTTAAATGGTATCAGAGCCATTTGATGGGTGAGTTATTAGTATGAATATATTATCCTAACATCATTTTATTTGTGTTATATTATAACTAAGAATGTTTTTAGTGTTTTCTTAAAATCATCATCTTTTCCCAGAAAGAGAAGTATTAAGATGATTTCGAAAATTTTTGCTAAAAACATTCTACATCTTTGATTTAGGAGAAATCCTTCTATCCCTTTGGGTTGATAGTTAAACAGTTTTACTGTTTGCAAAGATGACAAATAAAATGATGGGAGTATAGTATATTCATAATTTCAACTGACTCATCTAGTTCTGATTCTGGTTAAGCATCTGAACCACAACAATAATTCAAACTTTAACCATGGAATTAGATGATTATAATCATCAAGATAATTCAATTAAAAATGAAGAATTAGCTGAATATCCAAAAAATTTGGATCAACTAAACAAATGGACAATTCCTGCAGTTCCTTCTAGCCAAATATATAAATTTGGTCTATTTGATCTCAAATCAAGATATGCTGTTAAGACCATTGAACAGACTGTTCAAGTTTCTGAAAATACTCAGACCATAAGATTATTAAGTAAAAAAGATTTACTTCCTTTTAAAGACTATAATTTTATTCATATTGGACTTGTGCAAATTGCCTTTAAACCATTAACTTTCTTTGGGGTTAAATGCAAGTATTCTTGCATATGTTAGAGATGGTAGATGTAGAGATTTCAAGCCTTCTCTAGCTGCTTTAATTGAAACAAGTCCGTGTCATGGACTGTTTATTTTAATGTTTCTCCAAATTTGAGTTTGTCTTTATCGATGAAATATTCTAGATGCTATGCAACTCACTATCAATACTAATGGGTATAATTTTACACGGTGTAGTGAAGTTATAACAATATGTTATAGAGTTTATTATAAAGTTTTAAATACACTTAATCCAAAGGTTAAGCAAATATCTTTTCCAGGACAACAACTCTTGTCCAAACCAATTTATTAACTTCTAATATAGTGACCAATAGGTTAATTAAATGGAATGAAATTAACTTTCCCGAGTCATGGTCGCTACCACAAGCAAGATGGAACCTAAACCTATCTTAAATAGAGAGATAGATCAGATTATCCAAACAAATGAAGGGGATATAGAGGTAAAGTTTAATCCTCAAAGGGTTAATAAAATACCAAGAAGTTTTTTACGCAAGGCATTACTGTTAGTGAGTTCTATACAACTCCTAGTGAACTACATAGATCTTCTACTTCTCGTCAATAGAAGAAATAGAGACGAAGAGAAAATATTAGAATTAGTGAGAATCAAATTCCACATGGTATATATCAAAAACCCACCCAAAGTAGGGAATCTCCTACTCAATCGAAATGAGTTTTCATTTATGAGGTACATATTAGATTACTCTCCGGTAGTGGAATGAGAGAACTCGTTAATGATGAGTTCCAACGGGATAAATATGCCCAATTTAGGGAATGGTATTTTGAGAAATTCTCTCCTCTTGAACTTAATAAGTTTAAGGATGATTATTATGAAGAAATGACTATAAAAGCAGGATTATATTCCTTTTGTGAAATGGTTTGTTAAGTATTTTACTAATAAAATCAAAAATGAGATTGATAATGAGATTCTAGTTCTTAATTCAAAGAATTGGGAAACTATGAAAGGAGAAAAAATTAGTAGTATTTTTCCTCCAAGACAACCTATAAATTTGGGTCAAAATGTAGAAGCTAATGCTTTTAATAGTTTACATAAGGTAGAATGTAACCAAGTTACTATCAAAGAATTAAATTCTTTGATAAAAACCTGAATTATACAAATGCATTTCTCAATTGTTTAGGAGATCAATTTATTTCTCTTGAAAAGGATTTATCTTCGTTGAAGGAATTATTTGAAAAACAAATTCTTCAACAAAAATGATTTTTGAACAAACTAATGAGTCTAAAGCACCTCACGATTACAGAGACTCCTATAATACAACCTCCTTTACCAATAAAAGGTTTCAAAATGGAAGATAATACTTTGAATTTATTCATATTTTGCAAGAACAATTAAAGAATTTAAGTTTAAGTGTTTTATCTCAAGAGAGTGTTTCGATAGCTCTCGAGAGTCCTTCCGATTTTAGTAAGGATATAAATAATATTGATGAACTAACAAACATGTTTGCTAACCTGGATATTAACCGGGATGTTAATATTAATCCTATTTACACTTCTAAGGCCATAGAAAAATATTATTATAAGAGGCCTTCACCTCAAGATTTACTTTATGAGGAACACGAACCATATCAGAATTCCTATTCTGGTAAAGCCATTTATGAATGGAATATTGATGGCTTAAATGATAAGCAAATCATAGATACGATACATAGAATGATTATGTATTCTCTTGTTTGTAAACAAACATGGAAATTCCGATAGTACTATAGCCTCTTTCATAGCCACTGGATTTGTTGGTCAATTAAGAGGTTGGTGGGATCATTATCTTACTGAAGTTCAGAAAAAAGAAATTCTTGATCATAAGAAAGAAGTTAAGCTAGAATCTAGTTCTAATAATACTATTGTTAGTACTGGGGAAGAAGATGCGGTTTATACCTCTGCTTATCCATATTAAAACATTTTGTAGGAACTAATGTTCCCATAGGAGAAAAAATAGCTTCTCTTTTACAAAATTTAAGATGTCCATCTTTAACTCATTTTAGATGGTATAAAGATACTTTCTTATCCAGGGTTTTTCAATTAAAAGATCCCAATTCTATCCATTGGAAGGCAAAATTTGTTGATGGTCTTCCTTATCTCTTTTCCGAAAAGGTTAGACAATCTTTAAGGAATAAGAATGATGGCATAAATATTAATTATGCTGATCTAACATATGGCCAAATTATTAGTTGTTTGTATTAATGAAGGTTTAGCTTTATGTAATGACATAAAGTTAAGAAACCAATTGAAAAAGCAAAAGTTAACAGAAAAACACCAATTAGGTGAATTCTGTGAACAATTTGCCTTTGATTTAGGAAAAGAGCCTAAAGAAGGCAAGAGAGGCCAAAATAAGAAAGGGAAAACCCTTTGATAATAAAACAAAAATTTTTACAAAAGTTCTAGAAAAAGAATTTTAAAAGAAAAATTTTTCAAGAAAGAAAACCAAAAGATAAGCCTTTTGAGAAAAAAGGAAAAGAAAGGCTAAAAATTGGACATAACTTTGTCATAAGTGTGGCAAAATAGGCCATTATGCCAACCAATGTTGGACTAAAAAGCCTTAAATGAGATTGAAGATGATCAATTAAGGGCTCAATTAGAAAAGTTTTATTAATTAGTTACGAATCGGAACAAGAGTTTGATCCTTCAAGTGAAGGTATAGAGTGTATCAATGATACCTCTTACGAATCATCTTCCACTAACAATAATGATTGTCGAGTGTAATGAATTGAATTATTGGAAATCCATTGTTGAAATGAATGGATTAAATGTTCTAACAGAGAACAAGATGAAGCTTTAAAAGCTTTAGAAGCCATAATCGATGGCAATTTAAAAGGAAAATGATAGATACTCTTATGAGAGAATATATTAAAAAGGAAAGTCCTGTAATTATAGAGGCTCCTTATCAAATGAGTGAGGTTTTATCTAGATTCCAAGAATCTAATATTAAAGAAACACCAGCTTTCTACAATCGATTTAAGAAGAGAAATAAATCTCTTAAAATCTGAAATTGCTCGAGATAAAAAGAATAATGATGTATTATTCCAAAGAATATCTTCTTTAGAAATTCATAATCAATCGAAGATATCTGCTATAGATAGTCTTAATAAACAAAAGAGACCGCTCATTCTAGTAGCGATTATTTGTCTATATTAGATAGAGTAACTTCACAAAAATGGTTTGTAAGGATTACTTTAGTTGTTAATAAAAATTTTATTTTAGAAAATGAGATAGCTCTCATAGATAGTGGGGCTGATCTTAATTGTATCCAAGAGGGAATTATCCTACAAAATATTTTTCAAAAACTACTCAATCTCTTACCCAAGTGGAGGAGATAAATTACAAGTTAATTATAAACTTTCAAATGCTTATATTTGCAATCAGAATATTTGTTTGCCAACTCATTTTATTTTAGTTAAAAATTTAACTCATAGAATTATATTAGGCACTCCTTTTTACATAAGATTATGCCTATTAAAAATATTGATCAAAATGGTATTACTACCTTTATTGATAATAAGGAAATTATTTTCAAATTTATTTCTTGATCCTCATACAAGAATGCTTAATGAGGTTAGGGACATTCTTCTTAATAAAGAAAAACAAATATGTTTTCTCAAAAGTGAAATTAATATATTTAATATTAAGGATCATTTGAATAAGGAAGAAACTAGGAGACAAATTAAGGTTATTGAACAACAATTTGTCTCAGAGGTATGTAATGATCTACCTAATGCTTTTGGAATAGGAAACAACATGTTGTTGCTTTACCTTATATTGATGACTTTAATGAAAGTCAAATTCCTACTAAAGCTAGACCAGCTCGGATGAATCAAGAATATCTTGATTTATGTAAAAAGAGATTAATTCTCTTTTAGAAAAGGATTGATTAGAAAATCTAAATCTCCTTGGAGTTGTACGACTTTTATGTTAATAAAAATCTTTGAGCAAGAAAGAGGTGTTCCTAGATTAGTTATTAACTATAAACCTCTTAATAAAGTTTTGAAATGGATAAGATATCCAATTCCTAATAAGAAAGATCTTTTAGATAGGCTCAATGATGCCTTGATTTTTTCAAAATTTGATATGAAGTCGAGTTATTGGCAAATTCAGATTAATGAATCGATAAGTACAAAGCTGCTTTTACTGATTCCTTTTGGGCATTTTGAATGGAATGTTCTTCCATTTGGATTAAAGAATGCTCCTTACGAATTTGAGAATATTATGAATGATATTTTCGGTTCTTATTCGATTTTATGATTGTCTATATTGATGATGTTTTAGTATTTTCTAAAACTATTGATCAACATTTTAAACATTTAAAAATATTTAAAAATTTGGTTAAACATAATGGTTTAGTTATATCTGCTCCCAAAATGAAACTTTTTCAAACAAAAGTTAGATTTTTAGGTCACGAAATAGACCAAGGAACAATTATTCCTATAAGTAGAAGTATTGAATTTGCTTCTAAATTTCCTGATATTATATCTGAGAAGAAACAATTACAAAGGTTTCTAGGAAGTCTAAATTATATTTCAGACTATTATGAAAATTTAGCTCAGGATACAGCTATTTTATATAATAGGTTAAAGAAAAACCCAGGACCATGGACAGAGAAACATTCTCTAGCTGTCCAAAAGATCAAAAGTAAGGTAAAGTGTTTACCCTGTTTAGCCTTAGCAAATCCTAAGTATTTCAAAATAGTTGAAACAGATGCTTCTAATATAGGATATGGTGGTATCTTAAAGCAGGTTATACCAGACAATAATAAAGAAGTTTTAGTAAGATTTACTTCTGGGAAATGGAATCCTACGATCTAAATATTCGACTATTAAGAAAGAAATGCTTTCTATAATTAAATGTATATCAAAATTTCAGGATGATTTACTAAATCAAAAATTTTTATTAAGAATTGATTGTAGTTCTGCAAAATCAATTATTGAGAAAGATGTCAAGAATCTTGTATCAAAACAAATTTTTGCTAGTTGGCAAGCTCAATTATCAGTATTTGATTTTGATATACAATATATTAAAGGAGAAAATAATTCTCTTGCTGATTATTTGACTCGTGAATTTTTGCAGGGAAATGACAACCCCCAATAGGGGAAGAGGTCGTGGCCGTGGCCGTGGCCGAGGAAGCAACAATTTGTTGCCCTATCAGGAAACAAACACTCCTCTAATAGGGGATTGGACTACAGTCCATAGGACTAGAAATTTGCAGCAATTGCCTGCACCTCTAAAGAAAGAAGATATTCCTTCTTCTTCATCAAGTAAGGCATCAACCTATAAAGATGCAGCTACAAATGAAACACCTCAAGAGGTAACATTATTATGAAAATCATGTTACAGAAGACATAATGTATGTCGAAGAGGAAGATATCAATTTGACTCCCAATGATGGGTGGTCAGTTAAAACAAGATATCTTGAATCAAGAGGATATCCTGGACTTTATGGTAAGTCCAGACCACATTTGGAAATACTTCTATTAGTTACTGAATCAGTAACAATCACACATCATTATCAAAATAATAACCCAGGAAGTTTTATAAACTTCAGCAAATGTCATATCAATAAGATATTATCACCAAGAGAATGGGGATTAAATCCTAATGGAGAAAAAGCAATCAAAATTGCTGAAGGTAAATATGTTTACTTCAATTATTGGGATTATATCCAAGCTTTTACATTAGCTTTCTATTATCAAAATCCCAAGAATAAGCATTCTTGGTTTTTCAGTGTTAATCCAGAAATTCTGGAAAAACCTATACCAAATTGGTTTTATAACTGGTGGATAAAATTTGGTCCTTCTTTGGAAATATTACCAAAAAATATATTAAATTTATATGAAATATGGTGCAATTATAACCCACTAATTCTGAAGAATGCTTCAAGAATGATTACAGGGCAAGGACCTTGTTTATATTGTATTAAATTCCAAATCCCATGGATTTGGAGATGGACAATTACCATTGCTAAGGATAAATTCAATATCCCTATACTTAGAAGAAATTTTTTCTACAAATGGTGGACTAAGATGCCTAAAGAGGATCTTCAACATATGGAAGAAAAAATTGAAACAGCCATAGCTGAGGACCAATCCAGACCCAAAGAATTAGGATTTCAAGAAATGTCTTTAGATAATCTAAAGAATTACTTTCAGAAAATTTTCCCAAATGAAACGGAAGAACAGATCATGATCAGAACTCTAGATCATATGAAAAAACAATTTTTTAAAACTTTTAAAGTTAAAAGTGATGATGTGTCTATGAAAACCAGTAGTTCTCAAGGATCAATGGATTCCAATACCTACAATTGTCTAGTAGGAGAATCAAAAGCGGAAGAAGAAGAAGCGAGAACCTATACCGGAAGATTTACGGGATGCAATGATAGAGGATGACTCACCAAATCAACAAAGGAAAGGACAACAATAATTGCCGATAAATAGTTTGAAAGTTCAAGAAAGAATCAAAAGATTGAGAAAGCCACTCAATTATTTTGGATAAAGTGGTCGAACAAAGGGAATATTTCCTACTATTTTTATTTTTTTTTTTTCTACTTTAGTCATTATCAATGTGTCGATGGGGCCCAAAGTGTACCCGGCATTAATAATGATATTTTGTTTTTTCTTTTTACAGGCTACCGAATGTAATAGTAGTCTATTACCGGCTTAAATAGTAAGCCTTTATTTTCCTATATAAGGCATGTGATGCCTCCGTTGTATTCACAACTTGAAAGCAATAAATTTCCTTTCATAAATTCTCTCACGATACTTGCTCTACTTTCTCCACTCTTCCTTCACTTTTCTTCCACCACTTCTCTTCTCTTTTAGTCTCTTATCTCTTTTTAGTGCTTATCTCTTCCAAGCTTCCACTAAAACTTTGGAATAGTCACTCCACTCCTTCCTTACTCCATTGGTGAAGATGCGTTTCACATCTTAATTCCCTCTAAGGTAATTCTTATTCTTTAATTATATGTTGAATAACTAGATTGTTGTTGTGGTGAAGATGCCTTAAAAATCGAACCCATTCCCCACATTGCCACCTCTTAACATTGACCATTTGAGCTACCACAATTTCATGTTACTAAAGCATATTACATAATGTTTATCCTATTATTTCTTTTATTGCAAAACTTTTACCTACTTTTTATATCTATTTATTATTTATTTTGATACATGTATATTTGTTATTATATATTACATTTATATATTATATTTATTTACCATCTAATATTTTGTATCACATTCCATAGATTTTATTCTATATATTTACTAACTAGAATATTATTAAATATGAGTTTTTTTAACAAGCGGAATGATTGCGAATTTATTGATAAAAAGGAAAAAAAGAGAAAAGCGCGAAGAAATTTGGACCAAAATCCTTGCCAGCAGAAAAGATGAATATTAAATATGAGTAATTTTATCCATTTCAACCTTTTTAATTCTCATATTATAAATAATGTTATATATTAAAAATGTTTGTCACATATTTTTGTATTGAAACGATGCACATACAATTAGAATCAACAGCTTGATGCACATACAATTAGAATCAATATAACTTTGATCGATCAGTATATTTGTAGTTTACAACGTTTGTGCTTAATATCCTTCGGTTGCACTTAGAAAACAAGTAGAGAGAATAAACAAGATGACGAGAGAACATTGATCCTACGGTTGTCAGCGTCAATCGAACTTAGTTAAAAACAAGCTACATGTCCTTATGCAAAGGTATATTTGCTATATATTTGTAAGTTACTATTTACTAATACTATTTTAGACCGTATAATACTTATAAGTAATTCCTGTTGTAATAACATCTCAATATGAAAATACCCCTGAAATTATATACACGGTGGTTGTCACCACTAAAGTATTATTTGATTAGTTCTTATGTAGTTGTTAAAGTATTTTTATTTATGGGTTGTCACTACTAAAGTATTATTTGATTTCACGAGATCTCAAAATTATAATATATAATTATATATATATATAAATCTAAATTTAATTTCCTACTATTATACAAATATTTAAAATAGTTGAAGTAATTATCGTACGGTGTCTAAACAAATGAATTTCGACCCGTGCTGGCACGGGTTAATTATACTAGTATTATATAACCACGAATCATCCACACAAGCATCCACGTCACATATTCACTAAAAATAGTCAGCAGCCAACTCAATTCCACATAAGCATCCCAATTCCGCGCGTCGCCCGACTCTGTCAATATCATCCTCATGAATCTAATCACCAACACTTATATTCCGGTAGTTGGATTACGTAACGACAATACAATCAGCGGTCTCAACATCAAAGAAGTAATCAGCGGTCCATATTAAAATGGATTTAGTGTGACGCCATTATTCACGAGGAGACATGAAAACACGGCTATTTATTGCAATTCAATTCCCCTTTTAAGGCAATTGATCATGATTGATTTTTAAAAAAAAAAAGCGGTCAATGACCTTAGTAAAATATACAATATGTTAAAGCCAAAATGTAGAATATGTAAGCGTGGTGATAATTTAAATCGAAATTAACCCTCTCAATTGGTTGATCGTGTGTTTTCATTTTCTCTTTTCATGCTTCAAAATTATTATGGTTATTGATACAAAATAAATTGAACATAAATAAGAAATTGATATTAATATATATTTAGTTTAAGCTAAAACATATAGGATTTTTCTTAACACCAGCAAGTTGTCACCCATACACCCATCTTTTAATTTTGGACAAAAATACCCTACAAATAACAAACAAAAACACAACTTACTTCACTTTACCTATTTCCAGAAAATTGACCCCCTCCTCCAAAAAACTATCAGAATTTACCTTATAAATTCGACGATCTTTTGAAATTGAAATTTTTTCACGGATTACACCTAAATGCGGTTAGCAAATTGCTAACCGAATTTACCTAAGTTCTTGGTAAATTCGAAATTCCCTAACACACCCAGTTTACCAAAAAACACGTTGGGATTACTGGATTTCTGTAGATAGGTAAATCGATCGTATTTACAAGCGTGATTTACCCACCTATTAGGTAAATCACGGAATCTCCAACAAGCTTTGTAAAATAAGCAGGCTGGAAATCTGAGTTTTGTGATGTATTTAGAAAATTTGAGCTATAAGTCTTTTTTAAAAACAATTGGGATGGGGGTGGGAGAGAGGTAGTGGGGTACCAAAAACAAAAATCCAAACATATATTGTAAGGTCAGATAGTCAAAAATTGGCCTTGGAATTTAGTTCCGAAATTTAGATTTATGTGACGTACGATTAGAGGAATTTAAGTTGTTAACACTACTACTGTGAAAAAGCCATTAGTAGTGACTTTTTTTAGCATTTGGTAGCAACTTTTGGTATTTCACTAAAACTACAGCTCTGTTGCCAAACTCCTGCAGGGAGCGCTCAGCAGCTACTAATAATTAGGAAAAAGTAGTGCTTTTTAGTTCAAGCGCTCCTTATTCCCAAATACGCTAAGACAATAAGTAGCGCTTTTTACTTCAAGCGCTCCTTATTCTCAAATATGCTAAGACAATAAGTAGCGCTTCTTACTTCAAGCGCTCCTTATTCAAGATTCGCTACAACACAGTCATTACTATCATAATCAATAACATCGGTCATTACTATCCACTCTGTGAGAAAAGGCAATAGGTAGCGCTTTTTGGCCCTTTAGTAGCGCTCATGGCGCTCTAAGCCGTGCGCTCTGTTGCAAGAAAAGTAGCGCTTTTTAGATTAAGCGCTCCTTATTTTGAGATACGCTTAGACCAAAGGGGCGCTGTTATACAAAGCGCTCCTTATTCCTACACTCAAGAGTAGCGCTTACAGGCACAAAGCGCTCCTTATCCCAATATACGCTAGTACCAATGGTAGCGCCTTTTAAGCGAAAGCGCTACCTATGCCTATTTTTTAAAAAAAAATTCTGCTTTTCCTAGCTCCTGCTCATAATCATCAAGCAACAATACCAGCAAACCAACAACAAATTTCAAATCAAATTCCAACTAATTTATAAATCCACCAAAATTACATAAATCATCATACACCAAAGATGAATGTCAACATAGACAACAAAAATTACAACATATCCAATATTTACATCAATTTCGATTTTGCATGAATCAAACCGACAACATGGCGACACAATTTTACAATTCTGTACAACTCAACAGTCAAATACCGGGTAAATGGAATGCTAAATGAATCATGAATACATGTGCGCGCAGCATCCACTTTCAAGTTGACCATATTATCTGCAATACAAACAAACAAACCCAATGTTCATAACAGAATCTCAAGAAAGTTTGTTAACTATTGACTGCAAGCATTCATAGAATAGGCCAACATGTAAACTTAGTACCCATAGATAGATGCAAATTGCAATCTTAATGCAGCTGCTTCTCCATATAATAGCAAAATGTTTTGCATTAAGATTGTCAAGCCACCTTCAACTCCTGATGGTCAAGCCACCTAGCCTCTCTGCCTTATAAGGGCCAAAAAAGCTGCTACTGCTACTGCTAGAAAAGGACATTTTGATCTTTAAGACAAGCTGCTACTGCTAGACCTGAAGGACCAGCTCCTACTATTAATTCTCCATTCACCCATTTACAACTAAGTTCTATAGATAAAATGATTAAATTTAAACTTCTACCACTTTCCTTGCTCCAAATTCTAAGCACATCATATTCAAACACCAAGAAACTAGTACCAACACATAGAAATATAATATAACAATGTTGTATTACTGTAGGATTTTGCCTCTCATTCAGGAACACCAACCAAAGTTTATGAAAGAAAAAAAACTATTAAAATGCAGTAGTGAACTTGCACTTTTAATAAAGAAAATCAAGCAAATCAAGCTATTGCCCAGCAAAAAAAAAAATAACAAAGTATAATGAAACCAATAGGGTTATAACAAAGAATAATGAAACCAATAGTGTTATTTTCAATCACTGAACACATTTCGCTGAATCCCACCTCAATTTTTCAGAAATATTATTTGACCAAAACAAATAATAAAAATCAGAGTTAAAGTTACTCTGTCACATACCATTTAAGTTAATTAAGCTGAACTACCAAGCATCATAAGTCAGATAACATTCACACAACTGATGAATTTCTATTTCACCTTCTAAATTACAGATCAGACAAAGAGAACTATTGCATACTCTATTAGATCTATCACTAGCATAATTAAACCACCATGACACAAAATCCAAAGAAAACACCTTACCCTCACCAGAACAGCCAACTTTCAAATCAAAGTACAAATCTGATAAAATTAAATTCAGATTTTATACAAGATGTAAATTTTAACTGTAGGTTGCTGCACAAACTTATAAAATGCAACTTCATCATGAATAAGATGTATATATAAGTATACATATATATATAGTTATACCTGGTAGTTGGTTGGTATACAACAACTAGTCAAATACCGTGCATGCATATAATCTGTCAAGAAAATTTTACGCCCCAGCACTAAAGGCCGGCTCCGCCCCTGTATGTAGCAATGAGCATCACGTTGAGAAAAAAGTACATTCCTTGAAATATATTTTGTTGCCAGCCAAAAAAGGAAGCACAAAAACCATAAAATTAATCCTAATCACAAAGGTGCTTAGTGTGGCTAATTATGTAGGAATTGTGGTGGATAAAATTAGTTAAAGTCACTATTACTTTACCTGGCATCAGCTTCCTCCTGCAGTGCTAAAGCTTGCTCAAGTTCAACCTCAACCTCACCAATTATTGGTCTTTCTTTGGTTCTATATTCAAGCATCTTTTAGTGATATCCATGAATACTGCCAAACATTCAGGTGCAATCTCACTCATGAGAATGGGATCAATTATCTCATCAGCCTTAAACCTCTCCAAAAAGTTAGCTGGATTAATTAAATTAAGTGGCTTCTGGGAGTACAAATATGGGCGCTCTAACATGATCATCTTGTCAAAGATGGTTTGCTTATAGTTTGTGCATGCTATTTCAAGTAGAACCACGCCAAATGAGTAAATGTCACATTTATCTGTGAAAGTACTGGTTCAGACATACTCTGGAGCACTGTAAACAAATGAACCTGTCAACAAAAGCATTAGTGTAATAATTTCTGATAGTTTTGCAGCTCAATTATAAGCATACAAATAAAAGAAAACAATTACCAAATGAACCACCACTTTTATTTGTAATTCTCATTTTCATTTTAATGTACCTCAGTCAGATCCCAACTACTGGTCCCTATGATTACTAATATTATAAGTGTTGTTGTCACTGAAATAAGGACCTCGTGCACTACAGTTTTGTAAGGCCTTTTGCAAGCTTCAAATTTTCCAAGTCTTCAAAGTTAAGAATATTGTTTTTCATTGTCTGTTTCTTTGTAAGGCCTTTAGTGGCACCAAGTGCAAGAGTGCCAGGTAAGAAACACACCTGAATGAGAGGCATCGAAGTTTACATAAATGTTAGTTGGTAAATGACAGGTAAATTTCTTATTTGACAGAACTGCTATTTGACTTATGCAATTGACCTTGAAGGGAATCTATATGGTGGGAATATCATAATTTCGCATAGTCCCTTACATATGATTTCAGAGGCAATAATTTTTGAATCTGACACTGAACGTAGATACACCAAGATTTAGAATCAAATAAGTGTGGCAAGATTATAAATTCAGAAAAAGTTCCATAATGCCTAGATGTCATAAAGTGAGAAAAATTCACATAGATCTTTTGAGCGTTTCATTTATTCTCAACAACACATTCACAGTACAAAGGTATAACACAAAGAGTAGCGTAAAGATATGTTGTACATAGCCGTTTCAAATTGAGCTTTACTATGACCACGATCGGCATCCCGTTTCATCCATTCTCTTGCTAGTTGATGATTACGAGTCAGTCCTTCCCCCAAAGAGTAGCGTAAAGATATGTTGTACATAGCCCACACATATCCACCTTTTGCAGCTTTCATACACCACTTAACCTATTCCAAAGAAAAGTTGTTAAAAAAAGAAAATTCATAATTCTTATTCTGCTGCAATCATTAATGCTTTACAGCAGCACTGCAGCACAACAATTATAGAGCATTTACTATCTGAAAGAGCATTTATCAAGCAGGATCATCAAATGTGACATCAATTATTTTAAACCTATACCATTTCTGATGATATAACTGCTGCGCCAAAATCAGTTTAGAAAACTTGAAAGCATAGTGAGAGATGCAAAAAACCCTACCACAAAAGCATCAACAAAAGTTCAATCACCAGCCACGCTTATTCAGAAAATCTTTAGTTCTCATTCTCATCCAGTGAAGACAATAACTACAGAAGCCAAGATCCATGAAGGAAGTTCAAGGAGAGAAGTTTCATTTCTTCATCCATTCTGGAGTTTCCCTCGAAACTATTGTTATCAAGAGTGTTATTAGTGCAACCCCAATTAAGATCCTGGTAACTGGTTTAACTAGTAAGTCCTGCAAAACAAAGCTTTCAGTAAATGAAGCACTTATACCACACCAGTGGTTAGGAAAAGAGGTATCTCAAATGTCTTGCTGCCACATACATGTCCTTCTTGTTAGACCCCTCCTTTTCCTTCCTAACATACTTCACCAAACACTATCCCATTCTCACCTCTTCCCATATTTCCACACTCCACAGTGTGGTCTAACATATGAGGGCCTAACAGAGACCAAAAAGCTATATGCCAGTTAATTTGAACTAAATAATTTGTCATTATACAATAATAATAATAATAATCATGATACATTATGACTCTGACATTGTTTGATCTACATAATCAATCCCACCCATTTCCAAAAGCATTTTTGTTGTTGTAAAACACAAACAAACTCTTTCCTAAACACAATTAACCAAAACAAGAGCGCCAATTGAAAACACAATACTAACAGAAACAAAAAAAAGAGTAAACAATCAGTATCAGTAAAATTGAAAGAAAAAGCCTATTTAATACTTTTTCCTTCTCAAAGCAATATTTAAAATGGTTCAACAAAGATGATATAACTAAGTAAGAAAATCCATACCTGAGGTTCTCCATCAAGATAAACACGAGCACCATCTCTATAAGTCAAAATTGACCTTCCATTTTTAGGGTTAAACCTAACAGGAACACCAGGAACACGAGTTTGAGGACTGAAGGCAAAAATGGACTTGAATCCATATTTATCGAGGATATCACGAACCTCTAACTGATCATGTTCCCAACCTCCTAACGCCATTTTGAACACCGCCACTGTTCCTTTCATTGCCGGAATAACTGGATCTTTGCCTCCGGTACCTTTGTTCACACGTGCCTCGCCGTGTCGTTGTTGCTGTGGCTGTTGGTTCCTTCATCTATTTGTTCGATTTCTTCGATCAAGGGTTCTTTCTCGCTTTCGTCCCCCATCTGTTTGATGCTCGCAGATGCGCTGAGAAGAAGCAGATCTGAGATCGACGAGGAGATTAGGGTTCGTAATTTAGGGGTGAAATCGAACCCAAATCGAACGCTCAAACTACAACGAAGGAAGAGGAGATGATGGTGAGACTCGAGATGAGTTCGTGAAGAGAGAAGAGATGAGTTCGTGAAGAGAAGATGAAAGATGAGTCGCTGTGAGAGAGAAGAGAGTTGGGTTTGTGAAGAGAAGGACGTGAGAGAAGTAGAATTAAAATTAGAATTAAAAAGTTAATGAACCATAGGGAGCGCTTGTCTAATGAGCGCTACTCATCAACATCCGTGTTTGATCATAGGGAGCTATTTCGCATCTGGCGCTACTCATTGGCGTCCATGTTTAATCATAGGGAAGTATTTCGCGTCAAAGCGCTTCCTCATTATGCGTCCGTGTTTAGCCATTGGGGAATGTTTCGCATCAAAGCGCTCCTCATTGTATGTCGTGTTGGGCATAAGGAGCGCTCATCTAAAAAGTGCTACTAATGTTGGCGTTCCTTTTTAAAACTTCTGTTGTAGTGATCATAATCAATAACATCAGTCATTACTATCATAATCAAGCCAAAATCAAAAAAATTCAACTTTGTCGATGAGTAAAGTTGAAGGAAATGAGCCACAATGACCTTACATAACAAAAACTACATTATGCTAAGATAACTTATGAATAAAATTTAATGTACTAACACCAGTCATTACTATCATAATCAATAACATCTCCTATTGAAATCATGTTTCCTATTGAAGAAAGGGGAAATCAAGTAGTGCCCATAATATTTGTAGGTGAGTTCTGAATAAAACTTAAAGTATTTTGGTCCAAAAAAAAAAAGTTGTTAAATTGTTTAGAAGTAAAAATACGTCATTTTGAGTTAAGGAAGGTAAGTTTTCATTCTAACTACCGAAAACTTTGTCATGGGCCACAGCAGCTTTTGTGAATTTTGTTTCAACCCAAATAGAAGTAAATAAGGACTCACTTATATATATATCATATTGATCTCAGGTATCAAAGTTGTGGTAAGGACAATTTGATACACATTTTAAACATTTGTATGTAATTTTGTAATTTGATTTTCCATTGAGTTCCAAGATATCTTAGTTACTCTTAGTCTAGAAGTAAGCCTTTGAAGATATAAACTTTACTCAGCATCAACTTTTTTTACCAACATCATTAGTTTACTCTGTGAAATCTTCTTGATGTTGGTTTTAGTTCCATGTATTATGTTATGTTTGTTCACATGGAGCAGCAGGGTTTAAGCTTCCATGTAATGAAATAATAAGGGAAATAAAGCAATAACCATAAGAAGGCATGGATGATTCATGTTCATTATTTATAGCCACATTTTTGTATGTAAATGAGCCATGATTTAGCTTTTTCTCAGGTTAATTAAATGTAAGTGAAAATCAATTTTCATAGGTCTGTTTTGCATATTTCACTAAAGGACTCTATATTTAGTCTACCACTGAAGTCCGATAGAAAATGAAGATCGTAATATTTGTAACAAAGGTTAAATGCTGACGGTAACTAAGTTAGGTTCCTACCTAAAGTATCAAGTTAGTCTTGGGTGTGACAAAAATTCTCTTTGGGAGGAAAGCCACCACGGTTGCAAAAAGTCGATTACTGCGGCGCTTGTGAGTTCCCCAATGTAAATTTATCCACTGCAAATCTTTGTGCTACTAGCTTAACACTTTTGTTTTACCACCAGGTAATGCCTTTGAACTATCGCTTTTATGGTCCTTGGGAATGTAAGTGTAAATGATGAGTGCCTGCTTCATGCTACATTTATACTGAGGTAGCAACCATTTATGATATAAGGAATAAGGAATAAACTTGAATACATGTGTTGATCGTCTTCCTAGATATAAAATAACCCTCACAAATGACAATTTCTTCACATTAATAATTTATCATGTCTAGGATTAGAAGGATTCCAAATTGAGATTTTTTTAGAATTTATTCACTTGATGTAAGCTTCATTGATGTAACAAAGAAAAAATGTTGCAACGCAAGAAAAACACTTATTAACGACGGGAAAAGGTTGTCGGTAAGGTCAAAAAGTTATCGTTAATCAATTTGCTTTTAACGGATTATTTCACGGAATTCGATAGTCGGGCGTGGTTCAAAGCAACGTAACAGCGGGCAAAATGAAACTATCAGTAATTACCGTCATCTATCGAAAGCGACAACTTCATTGTTGTAGCTATTTTTGTTGGTGTTTTGTACATAGAACAATATTGTTCAACCTAATTATACTACAAAACAATTTTGCATTTTTAATATTGTTGAATATTTAAGAGTTAAATACATATTTGGTCCCTATACAAAATTTCACTCAAGAATAGCATATATCCGAATAGTAAATTTTACTTAATCCAGGATGATAGTTTCAAATGTGTTAGGAT
Organism: Oxytropis ochrocephala; assembly: GCA_020916435.1. Taxonomy (NCBI): domain Eukaryota; kingdom Viridiplantae; phylum Streptophyta; class Magnoliopsida; order Fabales; family Fabaceae; genus Oxytropis; species Oxytropis ochrocephala. The sequence goes on from CM037095.1 coordinate 32,265,102, forward strand.
TCAACCATAACCCCATAATTTGAAATATTCATAAAGAACAATAATGATCGCAACATTAAAATACAAATATAATATATAAAAATAATCATAAACATTTACAATACACATTAATATCTATTTACGTAAAATGTTACTTTAAAGTTAAATTAAAAAATACGATGTATACGATGCAGTATACGCAAATCCTTTATACTAGTTATTAAATAATAAATACATTATATAGTTGTAATATTTTAATTTTTTCAATTTTTGATTAAAATAAACATGATGAATTTTTATTTTATGGTCATGTTTGAAAGTGATTTTGATTTATGAAATTTTTTTAGCGAAAAGCTGGTTTTGGTTTTGATTTTTGAAATTTGTAAAACTCAAAGCAGGCTGGTTTAGTTTTGAAAATTTCAAAGCAGAGAAAACCACCACGAGCGAGGCCTTAATATTCACACCCACATTAGGCCCTTTAATTTATGGATCGACCATTCATAAGCGCATTGCTTAAAGTGGCGAGGATTGCTCTATGTGATTCAACACTTTTTGTAGTTTATATGCTTGCTTGTCATTTTAAATTGATGATAGGCAATATGATTCTCACTTGTGCCTAGTGCACCTTGCTTAAAGTGATGAGGATTGCTCTATGTGATTCAACATTTTTAGTTTATGTGTTTGCTTATTATTTTAAGTTGATGATAGGCAACATGACTCTCACTTGTGCCTAGTGCACATTGCTTAAAGATTATGAGGATTGCTCTATGTGATTCAACACTTTTTTTGTAGTTGCGCCGAAAAAGTCACTGAGTGGATCTTTCTTCGTTTACAACTTTTAAAACAATGAAGTCGCCACCAATATTTTTATAAGGAAAATATTGAAAACCTTTTAGAAGCGAATGGCCTTTTAGAAACAGGAAAATTTGGGTTCGGGGGCGATTAGGCATGGGAAGGTATTAGCACCCCACCTCCTTTCTAACGAAATGGAACCTTTAATTAAGCGTGTGGTTTTAAGTGTTGATTTGGAAGATATTTAAATTTGCCTCTTTATAGAAAAGGGAAGGAGAAGACTTAATGAAAATTTTTATTTTTGGAAAGCAGCGAGAGTTAGCCTCTCGCTCTACGTATCTCGGTGCGATGGAGAATTCAAAGCTACGTAGTTCTTGTTTGTTTTGAAAAAGGTTTTGTTTTTATCTTATTTAGGTGAGTTTTACGCAATAGGAATGAGGTTCGCAATGACCAAACAACAACGGTTTAGAGTGGTCACACTACTAACTCTTTTGAAAATGAAATTATCGTTAACAACCAAGCGGCAGCGGCGCGGTGATCATTAATGATAATCGGTTTTGCTTTTGATTCGAGGGTTCGCGGCGACCAAACAACAGCGGTTTAGAGTGGCGCACTACTAACTCTTTTGAAAATGAAATCATCATTAACAACCAAGCGGCAGCGCGGTGACTATTGATGACAACGGTTTTATTTTGATTATTGAAAAGGTTTTACGCAATTGAAGAAGCGTTTGTGAAGACCAAAAACAACGATTTAGAGTGGCGCACTACTAACTCTTTTATGAAAATGGGATCATCACTAACAATCAAGCGGCAGCAGCGCGAGTGACTATTGATGACAACGGTTTTATTTTGATTATTGAAAAGGTTTTACGCAATTTGAAGGACCAAACAACAGCGGTTTAGAGTGGCGCACTACTAGCTCCCACGGGAATGAAATCATCACCCACAATCAAGCGGCAGCGGCGCGGTGATCATCAATGACAATTAGTTTTGATTTTGATGTTTTTAAGATTCGTTTTTGAAAAGTGTTTCGTTGGTTTGATTTGGGAGAATGTTTTGATAACTTGGAAAAGAGTTACGCAATTGGATTGGCGTTCGCGATGACCAAACAACAGCGGTTTAGAGTGGTCATACTACTAACTCTTTTGAAAATGAAATTATCATTAACAACCAAGCGGCAGCGGCGCGGGTGATCATTAATGATAATTGGTTTTGTTTTAGGTTTTTTGATGCAAAGAGGTTTTGAAATGGAGATTGTCACTAACGAGTAACAACTCATGCAAGTTACAAATGCATACTCACAAACATCCAGAACAAACATACCAATTCAAGCCAAATAATCAAATCGGTTGTGATTCAAATCAAATTCTAAAATGCAATTGTGTGTGTGTGGAATGGGATGGGAATTGTTACTAACGAATAACAATCTCTTGTGGTAGCATATGTTCTTGTAATGAAGGCTATTACTAACGAGTAATCCTTCATTATATGCTTAATGAAATCCTATAATGAGAGTCACCACTAACAGTAGCAATCTCATGTAAGAAGCAAAGTATTGGAAGAGGTAATGCACCACAACCAACTTGAGAACATAGCGGACATCATAAACAATTTAATGCAATGTGACTAGAGTATAGAATGATCTAGGTTGCATGAATAAGTAAGCAAGAAACAAAATGCATGATCAAGTAAATGCATGGATATGCATCAAGGTTAAATTAACCTATCCTATGCCATTACTTACATTAACAAGTGGGAATGCATCAAGACTAGAATTAGTCCATCCCGTTGCAGTGAGGATGCATCAAGGTTAGGACAACCTATCCTTTGCAAAACCTACACGAAACCTTAAATTACATTCACACAAACCTTTCAAGGTGAATGCCATCATAGGCCAAATTGGCCTTCAAACATTCATGCATTATTTAACTATCATAAAAGAAACCTAAATTTGCATCTTCCTACTAATTAAAAATTATAAAGGAGAGATTGAATCATTTCTAGGTAATCCTCCTCACTTAAATTAAGGTGCACTAGGCACAAGTGAGAGTCACTTTACCAATCATCAACCTAAGACAACATATAAAGTAATTCATAAGAATAAGCAATCTCATAAACTAAAAGGGAATTGAATCACTTAGAACAATCTTCATCACTTAGAACAAAGTGCGCTAGGCACAAGTGAGAATCTCCTTGCCTATCATCAATTTGAACAACACCTAAACTAAAAAACGTTGAATCATATAGAACAATCCTCATCACTTTAAGCAAAGTGCACTAGGCACAAGTGAGAGTCATATTGCCTATCATCAATTTGAAAAACACCTAAACTAAAAAAGGTTGAATCATATAGAACAATCCTCACCACTTTAAGCAAGGTGCACTAGGCACAAGTGAGAGTCATATTGCCTATCATCAACTTAAAATGACAAGCAAGCATATAAACTACAAAAAAGTGTTGAATCACATAGAGCAATCCTCATCACTTTAAGCAATGTGCACTAGGCACAAGTGAGAGTCATATTGCCTGTCATCAACTTAAAACCATAAGCAAACACATAAACTACAAAAAAAGTGTTGAATCACATAGAGCAAATCCTCATCACTTTAAGCAATGTGAACTAGGCACAAGTGAGAGTCATGTTGCCTATCATCAACTTAAAACCATAAGCAAACACATAAACTAAAAAAAAAGTGTTGAATCACATAGAGTAATCCTCATCACTTTAAGCAATGTGCACTAGGCACAAGTGAGAGTCATTTTGCCTATCATCAACTTAAAATCATAAGCAAACACATAAACTACAAAAAAGTGTTGAATCACATAGAGCAATCCTCATCACTTTAAAGTGATGAGCACTTTATGCAAAAAAAGGCACTTTTTTATCATTGTTTCTTGTTTGTTTTGATTTTTTCTTTTTGTGTGGTTCATGATGGAGGAAAGGCAAGCGAATTATGAAATATACATCAGAGAAAAGAAATTGAGAGAAAAAGAATAGATGAGAAAATAGAAAAAATGATGGTTGATAGTTACGAAATATTTAGTCGACATCTAAAGTAAAGCCTGAGAGGAATTGGAGTGTGTTTACGAAAAGAAAAAGGCAAGCAATAGTAGAGATGTGGTAAAATAAATAGAGATAGAAAAGAAAGATTAATTGATAGAAATCAAAAAGCAGATGAAGAAGTACAAAAAATATTGTTGGTAATGTTGAGAGAGATTGCAAGTTTGAGAAGGAGAAGGAAAAAAGAAGAATTTAAAAAGAAATGGGGTGAAAACTTGTAGAAATTTTTATATAACCCTTTAATTTACTATGCAAGTTTGGATTTGAGGACAAATCCTTTTGAAGAAAGGGAGAATGATGAGAGTATGAGTTCCTTTAGCATGTGGAAGGAATTGTACAAGGAATTTACTGTTTGATTTTAAAGATGACACAATTTTAATTGCATTTAATTACTTTATTAGGATTCAATGATTTGATTCTTTTCATTAGTAAAGGCTATAAATGCCATTTATGTTATTTATTAGGATTTAATGATTTTTGTTTATTAATTGATTTGGTTTGATTTTAAACTCAAATATGAAAATTAATAATTAGGTAATATTTGAGTATTTTAGTTTTAGGGTTATTGAGTCAAATGGGCCAAATGGGCCTCTAGTTCTCTATATATTGTAACTTTCGGTTTATGAAATTAAAGGTTGAATTTTGAGATAAAAATTTAGAGGCGTGTCTCTATGGTTCTCTGAGCCTTTCTTAGAGCTTAGCGGTTTCTTAGTGGCGCTCAGCCCAGACTTATCAGCGGATCCTCCATAGCGGTTGTGGCGTCTTCCGGCTATCGATCGGTCTTCCATCCCGATCGTGGTGTGTCTCCATCACTCCCACCATCATGACTCTCGAAATTGTCGCAAGCGACTCAGAGGTTGCCATCGAGTTTGCACAAATCTTTCCCGATGTAGATTGTTGTTTGTGGAGAGGAATGAGTGATGAGCTTTGCAAAGTTGAAGCCCACTACGGCGAAACTTCATGCTCAAAAATTCTCACACCTAGGAATCACGTCCGTAGATGTGGTTGTACGATTTCTTTGATTTTGTAGGAGTACACCTGCTTTGGATGCTTTCATCGAATATTTGGTAGCGGTTGTTTCTTCACCATTTTTGATTGAAGTTTTTGAGAATTTGAATTGATTTTGGGTGAGAGGTTGAAGGCGATAGCTTTTTGGTTAAGGGAGTGAATAAGAGAGCTTTGATCGGTTTTGCAGTGAGAATGAAAGGGTTAACTTTGTGAGAATGTGGCGGTTTATATGAGATGAGGGTGAGTTAGTGGGAAGGTTAGTTGGAAAACTAGCCGTTAGGTGGAGAGGAGTGACATGCAAGGCGACACGTGTCTTGTTTAGGCTTAAACACGTCATACTCACAGCCCCTAATCGAGTCTTTCCACTAATATGATGAGCATGCAAGTAATCATTTTCATCAGTCTTTTCTTCACATTGCTAGAATATGAACACGGTGTGGGCAATGTGGCTACATTAAGCGTGGCTTCTGCTTGGCTACTCTGTTGTCTGTTTTTCTACAAAACATCAAATTGCACAAAATAATAACTTTAACTATTTAAAATGATGGGTTGCCTCCTCAGCGCTTGTTTTAAAGTCTTTGGCTGACTTTCTCTTTGCATTAGAGATTTTCAACATGAGTGACCTTATCTCACCAATTGCTCTCCATAGTACATTTTCACTCTTTGGCCATTGACTTTAAAAGTGGTATCGGTGGTTGCATCATACAAATCAATTTGCACCATGGGGGTAAATTTTGACTAGGTGGAAAGGTCGACCATCTTGATCTCAATTTTCGGGAATAACTTTAACCTAGAATTATATAATAGAACCATTCCTCCCTCTTTAAGTTCTCTCCTTTGAATTTTTCTGTCATGCCATTCTTTGGTTTTTGATTATAAATTTCTGCATTCTCATAAGAGAATTGCCTAAATTCTTCTAATTCATTAAGCTCTAAAAACCTTTGTTCTCCTGCCTTTTTAGATCAAAATTTAGCTTTTAATAGTGATATGACTTGTTCTCTAATTCAACGGGGAGATGACATGCTTTGCCATAAACTAACCTATAGGGGGACATACCTAATGGTGTTTTAAATGCAATTCTATATGCCCATAATGCTTCATCTAAGTGTAAGGACCAATCTTTCCAACTTGTTCCAACCATTTTCTCAAGCATTCTTTTTATTTCCCTATTTGAAAGTTCAGCTTGTCCACTAGTTTGTGAGTGATAGGCAGTAGCAATCTTGTGTTTTATTTCATATTTTGCAAGAAGATTTTCAATGAGTTTATTGCAAAAATGTGAGCCTTCATCATATTAATGATTGCTCTTGGATAGCAAACCTTGAAAAAATATTTCTTTGAAGAAATTTGCTAAGCGATTTGGCATCATTATTTGGAAGTGCTCTGACCTCGACCCATTTGGACACATAGTCTCTGACTACTAAAATGTACTCATTGGCAAAAGAAGGTGGAAAAGGACCCATGAAATCCATACCCCTGAACATCAAAAGTTCTATTTCTAGAATATTAGTCTAGGCATTTCATGTCTATCGATATATTACCACTTCTTTGACATTTGTCACGAGGTTTTGACCACTATAATATGCATCTTTAAATAGAGTAGGCGAAATAACTTTGATTGAAGTACCTTTCTTTGTTGTTCTTTGGCTTCCAAAGTGACCTCCATATGGTGCTGACATGACAATGCATGAGCCTTTACTTCTTACATTCTTCTTTAGGAATGCACTTTCTCATGATTTGAGTGGACACATTTTGTAGAGATAGGGATCATCCCAATAGTATTGTTTTACTATGTGGAAGAATCTCCTCTTACATTGATAGCTCATGTCACTTGGTACAATTTTGCTCACAAGGAAGTTTACTATATGCGTATACCGGGGTGTTGATGCATGAGGTGTAGCTACTTGAGTGTCTGAAACACTATTTGCATTCATGGTAATTGCTAGTAATTTATCATCGAGGAAACTTTCCTTGATTTCTTCATTTTTGTACCTATATTTTCACTTTCAAGTCTAGAGATGATCGACCACTTGGTTCTCCACCCCCTAACTTATCTCTAATTTCAAGATCAAATTCTTGAAGGAGGAAAACCCATCTTATTAGCCTTGATTTTGCATCTTTTTAGAAATTAGATACTTGATGGCGAGTGGTCGGTGTATACAATTACTTTGGTGCCAACCAAGTAGGATCTAAATTTTCAAAAGCAAAAACCACTTGCTAATAGTTCTTTCTCTATTCTGAGTGTAGTTCATTTGAGCCTCAGCGAGTGTTTTGCTAGCATAATATATGGAATGAAAAATTTTGTCTTATCTACTGCCCTAGAATTTGCTCTATTGCAAAATCACTAGCATCACACATAAGTTCAAAGGCTTTGATCGGGAGTGACAACTCTAAAGTCTTTATTACTAATGCTATTTTAGTTTTTGAAAAGCTTCCATACAAGATTCATCAAAGTTAAAAGGAACATCATGTTGCAAAATCATACACAATGGTTTGAAATTTTTGAAAAATCTTTGATAAATCTCCTATAGAAACACTGCATGACCTAAAAACTTCTAATCCCTTTGATTGTTGCATGACCTCAATTTTGGCCCTATCAACTTCAAGACCTTTTTAGATATTTTATGACCAACACAATGCCTTCTTTTACCATGAAATGACATTTTCCCAATTAAGCACTAAATTAAGTCTTCACATCTTTGAAGAATTTTTCTAAGTTTGTGAGACACAATGAGAATGTTTCTCCAAAAGCAGAAAAGTCATCCATGAAGACTTCCATTGATTGCTCAATGAAGTGCGAAAAAATTGACATCATGCATCTTTGAAAGGTAGCGGATGCATTACAAAGTCAATTATCTAATTTACTATATATGTTTACTGTTTAAAGTGTTAGTTCTTCGATTTGTTATGCATTATCTAATTTACTATGTGTGTCATTTGTATTTGTTTTCCTAACTTATATATTGCTGATTGTTTTCCCATTTGGTTTGTGGTGACTTTATCTTCTTTGTTTGCTCCTTTTTACAAAAAGGTTGTTTTGATTAATTTTCTTTTTGTTTTTCATTTTGGTCTTCTATATGTTTGATTTTTAGGTTCTTTTTCCCCATTTTATACTTTTCTTCTTAAGTTAAGATAATGTTATGGCCTACCTGTGTTTTTACTTCCCATTACCATTTGTAGTTTTAATTAGAGATGGTATAATCCATTTACTTTTCGTTTTCGGTTCAAAATATCACTTTCAAGTTTTGTTATTTACAAGTAATTAAGCTCTTTTTCTTTGAATTATTTATCATTTTTAATTGTACTGATTGTGTTATTTTTATTAATACCTATCTTATTTTTAGATGGGGTTTCCATTAGTCATGTTTGATATTGATCTTTATGTTAACGAAATCGAGTCAAATTGAAGACATATATTTGTTCCTACGGTCAATGGTGCTTTACTATCTTTAATTGAGTGTTACATGTCACTACCTATACAATATTTATATTAAATTTTTCTTTATTTTATAGTTTAGAGCCTAAAAATCACAGTGGTCCATATGTTTCTTTGAGTAGAAATCTAGATGTCTCTTAAGTTATTAGTTTATTTTTGGTGTTTGAGTTTTTTAAATTTGTCTAACCATTTTGTGTGTTGTGCATTGTGTTTGTTTGTTTGTTGCCACATGTTCTTCGATTTTAGTTTCTTTGCATGTTTATTTCTTCCTTTGATCTCCATGTGCTTCCTTCATTGTGTACTTTCCATAGAGGATTTGTTTGCATGTTTTGTGATTTGTTATATTAATTGTGTTATGTATTATGTGTTGTCATGTGTCACTCGTAAGAGTTGCCATCAATTACCATGTATCATGTCTTGTCATGTTTTTAGATGACATCTATACAAAAACTCACTGCCAAACAGTTCTTCTTTTTATGTATGTCATAATTCTCTCTTGGTATCAACTTTGAAGTGAATGAGGATAAACAGATTAATGGAAAATTTTCCTGAAAAACTCATTTAGTTTGCATAACTTGAAAATATAGAAAATTTTAATCTATATGTGTGTTTTGAGTACCAAAAAAGAATTGTTTGTGGGTTTTAGATATTTATATTTCTAGCATTCTTTTTATTTGTTTTATATATCCTAACTTTTTGGCTATTTTTTTGCATATGTTATTTCTTGCAATAAAGAGGAAAGTAGAAGCAAAATCTTTGTTTCCCAATGTTTGCATACGTTAACTCTAACAAGCTAAAATATATTTATTTTTAATTTACTTATTATATTTTTCAAGTTTTAGCCAATATTGTCCATAACAACAATGACACCCATGAAATTTAAGAATATGTTTATCATTTGTGGGAATGCTTTATAGAAATGGAATATATCTCACGAGGTCATCTACAATGTATTCAACCTTGACAAAAGTTTGATTAAGGAGCCACAAATAATCACATCGTCATAAACATCAACAAACTATTAAAAATAATTACAGTATTTTTAAATAAATTTTAATTTAAATATTTTCAACATTTTGTTATCACCCGTGCATGCCTAACCCTGATTAGTCTATCTAATTATCGGTTGTACTTGTTTTAAACTCAATAAATATTGAATTTAGTTTGTTGCATCTATGTCTTCAATGTTTACCAATTTCCTCTATTTAAACTACAAATCGAGCTTTTTTTATAAGCCAAATTTTTTTATTTAGGGGCAGCTGGGGGTCTCATCAACCCGTTAGATTCAACATGTAACAAGTTCAAATAGTCGGTTGGGTTATTGTTCCAATCATTGAATTCTATAGGTACTTGATTCCCCAATCTATTAGCTATCCCCCCCCCCCTTGAACACAACTCTATTACGGGTAATCCAAATAATCCAAACAACTCCTACCCAAACCAGAAAATGTGTTCTCTTATTTTTCTTCCCCCATGTTTAATTCCATGCTTCATAAGGTGATCCCATCCATCATTGAATTCCAGAAAAAACAGTCCCAACCACTCCAAAAATAACCCTCCGCAGTTGAACCGAGACGCTACACTTGAAAATCAAGTGCTGGGAATCTTCATGGTATCTGAAACAAAAGGCATAGCTTAGGCTAGGTTGAAACGCCATCACTCCCCTCTGATGTAGCAGCAATCTAGTAGGTAATCTGTCCAGCAACAATCTCCAACCATGTACTAAATACTTAGAGGAGCAATTTTTTTTTAAAATACTTCTTTTATTACACACATCTATTAAATTCTTTCCCAATTCTACCAACAAACTTCAATACACATCATATCATAAACAATAACACACTTTAAGTAAACTAGGACTGAATTTGGTAAACTAGGACTAAAGTGTGTTATGGTGGATATGATCATATTTTGAACAAAACATTGTTTCTCTTTTAGTTTCTAAATGTAAGATACTTATTTTAATGTTGTTCGAAGTATTTTGATATATAATGTGTTGCTGTCTGAAATGATTGGTATAACAGGTTCTAATAAATAAATAAATTTACTGCTGCGAATTAAAAATATAAAAAAAACCAAATAAAAAAAGGAATTTAGCATCGGTTATGTAAGATGACCGTTGCTAAAAGTCACCAAAAATGGACCTTTAGCATCGGTTATGTATGATGACCGTTGCTAAAAGTCACCACAAATGGACCTTTAGCATCGGTTATTAAGGATGGCCGTTGCTAAAAGTCCAAGATGGACTTTTAGCATCGGTTATTAAGGATGACCGTCGCTAAAAGTCACCAAGATGGACTTTTAGCATCGGTTATTAAGGATAGCCGATTTCTAAAAGTCACCAAGATTGACCTTTAGCATCGATTATTTAAATAGCGATGCTAATAGTATATTTTCAAGACATAAAAACACCAAAAAGCGTCATTTAGCATCGGTTTTTGAAAATCCGATGCTAAAAGTCACATTTAGCATCGGTTATTTACCGATGCTAAATTTCAAACACTTAGTATCGGTCGAATTAGCATCGACGGATAAGCGATGCTAAATGTGCAAAATAACAGATGCTAAATGTCTTTTACGCACTAGTGATTATATTCTTTCCCAATTCTACCAACAAACATCAATACACATCATATCATAAACAATAACACACTTTAGGTTTTCCTTTTTCTTACTCTTCTTTATAACTAAATAGTTTACTTGTTCTGTTGAATTTGCTAACCCTTGTAATTTTCTCTCTCTCTCGAATGCGGAGTGTTATGAGTAAAGATAAGGGTGTGAATATGAAATGTTTGGCCCGAGATGATTGAAGCCTAGTTCTTTGGAGCAGTGGGTGCAAACAAAACAAAACACTTGTATTACGAGTTAATACGGAACTCGAACCCGATTTACCTAGATACTTCGCAGATCCACACTTGACCCGGATTATATAAGCTTCTTTCACTCTTTATTCCTCAGAACTTCAAGAATCACTCTCTCACTCTCTTGAAACTCCGTTGTTCTCTCTTCTTCTCTCTCTCTTTCTTAAACCCTAGTTCTTCTGTAACTCTTACCTTCGATTAATGGTGATTGAAGTTGCAGTAGCTATGGTTTATTGGCTTGTGATGATTATCAACGATGATGAAGCATAGCCTATGTGTTTTGCTCTTAGTTGAATATTCGATCTGAAGCTTCGTTCTTCACTTCTCACTTCGCGATACTCAGTTTGTTACGAACCTTTGAATCTATGCTTGACCAATGTTACTTTGGTCTCATTTCATCTATCAGAGGCATTTCCATGTGGACATCAATATCCCTATTTTGTTGTCGGGATGGTAGGTTGTAGCATAGGGCCTCGATCGAAAAAAAAAGTTTTATAGGGCCCGAAAAATCTATCGATGATACCATGTCGGATATTGACCCAAAAAAAGCCTTTCCCATCTCATTCCCTAAAAGCGTGCGATGATTCCTTGCATGTGGTGACTCTTCTCCGAAATTCTCTCTTATTTCCATTTTCTTATCACTTCACTCCAAGCGGTTATGATTCATTGTGTTCTGAAAACAGTATTTACAAAATCAAAATCAATTATCTTCTAACGCCAATGCTAATAAACTAACACCATCGCTTCACTATACAACATGTATATATTTCCCCTTTTTCTTCTATTTCTTCTTTACTTTTTCATTATCTCACGGTTATGAATCTAGCAATTTTTATCTCTATGGTTTCGATTTTGGCTTTCTTGTGGAAATCGTGTTTTTCTTTTCCTTTTTCTGAAATTCTAATTTATGATCAGGTCCCCATTATTAAGATATGCACAGGCCTACAAATTGTTTCGAACAACCCTGTACAAAGTGAACATAAACAATGAGCAATATTTGATGAAAAACATGTTCTCAATAAGTGTATGTATATGTTGTCAAAAAAACAATCAGTGCATTTATATAACTATTTGATGACTCAAACACGTCATCTATTTCCTAGTACATTTATGATTAAGTACATCTGAACGTATTTATTATAATGTTGTTTTTGATAAAGTATTTATTATAATGTTGAACAACTCAAATCTTTTTATTTATTAAATTACTATATGTATATGTTCTTAAATGTCATTAATGAATTGTGTCAAAAAAATATAATTAATGTATGCATTATTTTCATTTAATATATTATACTTAATAAATATTGTATTTAATGTTATTATTTTAGGAAAATTTAAAATATTTAATTTCTATACACGATAGGTGTATAAATGTTTTACACTATCTACCAATTATAAGTTTACACGTCAGTAAACTAGAGTTAGTTTGTTAGTAAGCACCTTATATGTCAACCCAGTGGCGGATCTAGAAAGTTTTAGTGGTGGGGGCAAAAATATATTTTGATATATTTCCTTAGAAAAAAATTGTAAATATTTAAAAAACACATATTCTCACGATAAAAAAGAGTATATACCCTGATAGATACAAAAATTAACACTTATTTAGTCTGTAAAAAATGAAAAGTATCAATTTGGTCATCAAATATCGATCAAATTAATTATTTTAAAATAAATTTAAGGTTATTTTATTACTCTTTAGAGACTAGTTTGGTGATATTTAATTTTTAATGATTTAACTAATACTTTTCATTTTTGAGAGCAATAAAATTAGTACCAATTATTCTCACTATATTTCTTATAATTTTCTGCAAACATTCTAAAAAGTTGGTAGTTTATGAGGCAAATCTTTTTTTTTTTTTTTATGGGGGCAAAAGATATTTTGACTAAGTATCACTAGTAAAATATTTTTTCACGGTGTGGGGCAATTGCCCCCACACCTCTATATGTGCATCCGCCCTTTGTGTCAACAACAACCAATAATAATTCATGGTATGATTGACATATAAGGTCGTTACTAATTCACGTAACTTCTTTTAAGCGATGTGTAACTTTATAATTGGTAGATATTGTAAACCATTTATACACCTATCGTGTAAATGACCTTAAATACTTGATAACTTCCTTAAATAATAACATTAAATAAAATATTTATTAAGTATAATATATTAAATAAAAATAGTACATTCATTATAAAGTCATTTGTTTTGACAAAATTCATTAATGACATTGATATATGTATAGTAATTCATTAATAACATTCTTTAATGACATTAATGAATTTCATTAATGATATTCATTAATGACATTTTTTTTGTGTCATCAAATGTGTATAATTACACTTCTTGAGAACAAGTTTTTCATCAAAGGTTGTCCATATGGTATATGTTCACTTTGTACTAGTTGAGGTCAATTTGGCCTTTATGTTTTCCATCAAATTTCCTTTCTTCCTATTTCACTATTCATCTACCATTCGAAAATACCTCCTTCAACATTGATTTTTCTTCACTTTTCAAATCAAATCAGCGAATCACCAAATGAGTATCTTCAAAATGAATTGTGTCCTTAATCTGTATCCAACTCCATCTTCTCTTACTAACCTTCTCTAACTGATGGGGTTGTACTTTGGTTGTTGGTTCACTCCTGCTACATTGTTTGAAGAAACAATACTAGGCTTATCAGGTGAACAAGCAATTTTGGTTAACAAAGAGGTAGGCCTTTGACCCACTTGTTTTAGCTTCTTGACCAATTCTTCTTTGGTCTCATTTCATCTATCAAATGCATTTCATGTGGATATCAATATCCCTGTTTTGTTGTCGGGATGGTAGGTTGGCATAAGGACTCATTATTACTTTTTTAATGTTGTCTTCATCCTCAATAATCAATGAAACCTTTTTTGTGGCCATTTCATGTGACTTTCTATAGGAGAATAAGGAGAAGGTGGCTATGGTAAACTCAGCTTTCTTAAGGAAAACATGCAAGAGGTTGTTTCAATATATTGTTTCAAGTGATGAGGAAAGATGTCTCCAAAGTGTTATATATATACATAACAATTTGGGGACATCTTTCCTCATCACTAAAGCTAACATCTTGAAACAACACTTGCATGTTTTAATTTATTTTAAAAAGCTAAATTTACTTTTGACCACCTCCTCCATATTCTCCTATGAAGTGTCACATGAAATAACCACAGCAGTTTCATTGATTATTGAGATGAAGACTACATTAAAAAATAATAATGAGTCCTTGTAACAAGCTACCATCAGACAACAAAATAGGAGATCTTGATGTCACATGGAAATGCCTACGATAGATGAAATGAGAGAAAAAACATTGGTCAAAGAAGGTGAAGCATGTGGGTCAAATGGTCACCTCTTTGTTCACCAAAAATTCTTTTTCAGCCGATAAGTCTAGTGTCGTTCTGCAAACAATGTAGCGAGGAGTGAACTCATCGACAAAATACAAGCGCCATCGGTTGGAAAAAATAAACAAAGAGAAGGCGGGGTGCATATAGATTAAAGCGCAAGTCATTTGATAGATACTCATTGGCTTATTCTTGATTTAATTTGAGAAAGTGTATAAAGATAAATATTGAAGGAGGTTTTTAAATGGTAAATGAATAATATAGAAGGAAGAAAGAAATTTATGGAAAGCATAAAGGAAAACCTGCCCTTAAATAGTACAAAGTCGGGAACTGTCATTCTCACGTGTATCCTGTGCTGTAGCATATGACCTCAGTTAAAAAAAAGTTTTATAGGGCCCAAAAAAAGTTTTATAGGGCCCAATAAATCTATCCTGTGCGATAATTCCTTGCATGTGGTGACTCTTCTCCGAAATCATCTCTTATTACTTCACTCCAAGCGTTTATGATTCATTGTGTTATGAAAACCGTATTTACAAAATCAAAATCAATTATCGTGAGACACTTATTCATTTTCGGTTTTGTATTTGTGTCTACCTTTGGAGAGTCGTTATTCCCTAATAATCTAACGCCATCGCTCCAATATACAGCAGGTATATGTTTCCCCTTTTTCTTCTATTTCTTCTTTACCTTCTCATTATCTCATACGAATCTAGCAATCAGTTTTATCTCTATGGTTTTGATTTTGGCTTTAAATCATGTTTTTGCTTTTCTTTTTACGAAGTTACGATTTATGATTAGGGCCCCAATTTTTAAGATTTGCCACAGGACTCCAAATTGTTTGAGCAGCTCTGTACAAAGTGACATAAACTATGGGTAATATTTGATGAGAAACTTGTTCTCATGATGTGTATATATATTTTGTCAAAAAAAAACAAGTGTATCTATACACCTATTTGATGACTCAAACACGTCATCTATTTCCTAGTACATATATGATTATGTACATATGAACGTATTTATTATAATGTTTTCTCTTGACAAAGTATTTATTATAATGTTGAACAAGTCAAATCCTTTTATTTATTAAATTACTATATGTATATATTCTTAAATGTAATTAATGAATGTCATTAATGAATTGTGTCCCAAAAATGTCATTAATGTATGCACTATTTCCATTTAATATATTATAATTAATAGATTATAATTTCGCTAATTTCTTAATTTCGTTACTTTCGAATTAAGAAATTAGCGAAGTGATTAATATCGAGTAAATAATAAATCAACTCTCCTTATTGAATTGTCTTGATCTTAACAAAATCTCATGCTAAATTTTTGGAAATGACACAAGTAAAGTCTCTATTGTTTCACTGAACATCAACACTTAAAAGTATACATAGTTTTAAAAACAAAAACTAGATAAATGTTTTTGCAAACAAGTAAAAAACATGCGTGATGATTAGACTACCATTGGATTATTCAATTGTAAACACAAACATATAAAGAGAAAGACAATAAAAACCAAACAACAAGCTGATAAAGCGAGATAGACTCTACAAATACTACATAACAAAGACAAGCGCCTAATAGGACATCAAAATTTCCAAATGGTAGAAAACCATCAATGTTGATCAAGCATATTTTTTCTTGATCACTTCAAAACTTTCTTGATCGGTATATTTTTCTTGATCAACCGGGCATTACCTAAACTTTGATATCACTCTTGACTTCTAAATCGGATGGCCAAACCACGGTGAGGATCGGTTGGATAGGATATTCTGACACATGCTGAATGCCATATAAGTCTTCATCTCATCGAGATCCTTGATTAAGTATGTAGAAATTCATATATAAGAAGAGCCTTGGCGAGAATAATTGCGACAAAAGTGAGAAATGATAGAGTGGAAATTGTAAACCAAATGGTATAGTGTATTTTGATCTATTTTGATAGGAGTAGCTAAATTATGAATTTCAAAAATTTAGCTTTGTTAATGTTTTTTCACGATTCTGATTAGATTTATTATAAAAATTCCTAAGTGGCTATTAGAGTGGTTATGTGGTTGTTAAAGGTGTCCACGTATCCATGTCTTTATGTTGACTAGTTATTTTAATATATACCATGTGTACTAGGAAAATATTCCAAAGCGAGAAACACTGCTGAAACCTTGAAAAACAAACCCAAAACACATCAATTTTAAAACCCAATATCTTGACACGGAAGCTAGAAGGCATTAGTGATGCGGAACTTAAAGCAGATCGGTGAGAGATGCGAAACAAAAAGTGTAACACCCTAGTATTTCTAATTAATAGAAATACCAAAATGTAACTAATAGCATCCATCGAGATAAAAGTAACCCTATTTGATTGTGAACAATTAAAAACTCGGGAATACTAACCAAGAGTCATACCAAACATAAGTACTCACGAGTAAAAAAACTCAAATACCTCGGACAACTTAAACCGGATACAACAACGTGTTCAATATCCAAAAGTAAGGAAACAACTAACATAGGTTTTACAACTTAACGAATAGCAAGTCATAAACCTAAGTACAAAATAAACATAGGGAATCCAAATACTTGATTCGAATCACTATGTCTTCATATCTCAAGACACATCGCCTAATCATGCCTCTTCACTTTGTGTTTCCCTGTTTATCGAAAAACAACAACATATGATAGGGTGAGATAACATATCTCGATGAGTCCTACTAGTGAAACCTTACCTTTCACTCGGTTAATTTATGAAATCTTATTAACCCGTGATTTAATTAATAAACCACGTGCATTATCAATTGCACAATCCAGAATTTGCCCTCAGGCTAATCCGTGCTTGATTGCAATCATAACTTCATGGCATAACAAGCGCCCTCGGCTAATCCGGTGAACCCCGCTTCCCTTTAGGACTTTCCACTAATAGTAAAATTTTATAGGACCTAGGTTTAGGGGCTCATGACTTCCCCGCCTAGTATGCTAAACTCTTTGGGTCGTCACCCATACTCGACATAATTTAAATATCGGAACATAATTCATTATATGACATATTTAACAAACACTTTAGCACAAGCAAAAGCTTATATCACAGTCAAGCATCATTTATAATCAACACTTTAGTTCCCACACGTTTACAAGATTTTAGGGTTTTTCAATAGATTTGTAAAATCAACCAAATCAAACCAAACAACTTAAAATCACATCAAACCATAGCAACATCGAGTCTATTATTGTCACGATTGATTGGGAAGCGATTGAATGGAGCTTGGAGTCGAAAAGGCGTCAAAGCGGAAATTGGGGTCGGAGGCAACCACAAAGCACCGCGACCCGTGCACCATAGCACTTTGCGTTACGTAGCTGGCATCATCCGAAGGGCCGAAACTTGAACCACGACCCGTGCTATAGTGAACACGACCCGTTCTACTGTGTAATGTGCTATGTTGCTCGTTTTTGTTCGTTTAAGCTTTCGTTAAGTATCCGTCCGTTCCCGTTCCAATTCCAACCGGGAACATATAATACAACCACATATTCAAATTCAAATATATCGATTCAACAATCAACCTAATAAGGAATTCGTTTGAGATTTGTAATGACACAAACATTTAAACACACAACATGAGTGCGGGTTTCCCTCTGGTGTACCTACTTGGCAAATTATTTAAAATGAAAGCGACGCCGGTTCAACAAGCGACCACTCATTGGAACACTCTGCGAGTTAGGGATGGCAATCTGGTTTTGCCCTTGCGGGCCGACCGTTGACCCATAAAAAAAGCGGGCGGGCTGGAGTATTGGGGCCGTGACCGTGCCCGCCCCCGCCAAAAAGAAAAACGCGGGCTAGAGCAATAGCGGGCGGGTCGACCCGCTTGGCCGTTTTTAATAAAAAAAACTTTAAAAGTCCATACATTGTTTCTTTGCTTTTTGTTAGAAGTTTGGTTAGTTTATGCATTTACATTTTTACATTTGTATCTGTTTGGTTACTTAATGGTAAAAAAATCGATAAGCCTAGTGGTTTGCAACAATCTTTGGTTTACTATTAGTGGGTTTTAAACTTTTATTGTTTTATACTTTTATTTTGCATATATCAAGAGTTTTTAAAGTAAAAATTTGTTAAAAATGCTTTATAAAAAAATCTATTTTAAAAGAAGCGTGAAAAATCCTATTAAAATTGAAATGTTAAAAACATATAAGTTTTTGTTCAAAAACATTGAAAAAAAAATCGAAGTGGGCGGCCTTGACTACTTCGACCACGTCACTTAGCGGGCGGGCGATCTTTTGAACTTCGCATTTTTGGCGGGCCAACTTCGCCCGCCCGTTTTTAGCGGGCGAAGAAGGCAAAGCGGGCGGGGCGGGCGGCCCATTTTGCCATCCCTACTGCGAGTGTAGTTTGTACATATAATTTTCATTTTCAAAATAAGTATCCGGTTGGTACATTTTTTCAAAATACTACCCCGATGTATCAAAATTAAATGAGAACTTTTTGGTCGACTTACAACCCAATTTTCTTCTTGATTTCTTAATGAAATTTGGTGAAACCAGTGCCTATTTCGTAGGAAATTAAGTCTACTTTCAATGAAACACAAACCAACTAAAGCGATATTTGTACATAATTTCTGAGCAAATTATCAAGAACAACGGCATACGGGTTTTGAGAATAATGCATAAAATTTTCACGGTTTTTGACTCTAAAATCTTTGAAGCGAATGAGGCGAAAACATTTTGATAACACCAACAACAAGTCGAAACAATAAAAACCCTAAAGCGTGAGTAAAACTCACCAATCGTGATGAAAATCACGCCAAAGCCGATTCTTTGACAAATTCAATCGTTACGAAGCGCTCGAATTCGGCCGAACTCGTTCAACACTCCCAAACACCACCACAATCAAAAAACCAGCAATGTAGCTAGCAAGAGTGCTTCTAAACTGAATATTGAGCTCCTCTGCCCAACAACAAGCCTACAATGTCACTAACTCGATTTCCAACAAATTGGAGCTTGAAACTTCTCAATGGTGATTTGTGAAAGATGAAGAAGTAAGGTGCGAAATTAGTATCAGCAGAGAGAGATTGATAAATGGAGAAGATTGGTTACTAGATCACTTACATGCAAGTAGATTTGATGAGGATGTTGTTGCGCCTAAAAATCGGTTTGGACTTCTCGTTTGACAAGCGTGAAAAATAGTAGAAGCGCCACCAATATTTTAATTTTAAGACCAAAACATTGAAAAAGGTCTTTTAGAAAAAGCGGATGGTCTTTTGAAAGCAGAGAGATGTAGGTTAGGAATTCGATTACGCATTGGTAAAGTATTAGCACCCTGCGTCCTTTCTGAGAAGGAACCATTAACTTGATGTGTGGTTTAGGCAAAGGTTTGATTCGAAAAGACTTGTTCTACTTCTTTTTTTCTTTCTTTTCTTTTTATTTGAGAGTTTGTTTTATTGAAAGCAGGAGGGGAAGAAGATATTTTTGGTTATCTTTGAAAATCGAGGACAAAACAAAGTTTTTTTAAAAGGGTGCTTAGCGAGGGCGGGACCAGCTCCTACGTACCCTCTTTGGGATGAGGATCAAAGCTACGTAGTTCTCGGCTTTGCGTGCAGCGGCTTAAGAGTTTTTACGCAATTGGGTGGCGTTTGTGACGGCCAGAACAACAGCGATTAGAATGGCCTCACTAGTAACTCGGCGGGGATAAGAAAATCACCATTAATAATCTAAGCGGCAGCGGCGCGATTGACCATTAATGACAATTGATTTATTTTGAGGAATAAATAAGCTTTTGAAAATAGGATTGAGCTTTTGCGAAGACCGAACAACAGCGGTTATAATGGCCTCATTTACTAACTCCTTTTGAAAACAAAATCATCATTAACAACCTAAGCGGCAGCAGCGCGATTTATAACGCCCCAAAAATAATTCAAGTATTTATTTAATTAAGTGGCATATTGGTTAGTTATATTAAAATAATGATAGGGTATTTGATTTAAATGAGGAGTGGTGGTTAGTAAAAGGAGTGGTAATTTAATTAAAGAGAGAGTAGTGCAAGTAATGGAGGAGGTGTAAATAGGGCCCATGATTAATTAGGACCAAATCCATGATATAAGGAAAGTGTCGAATGAGAGAGCTCATTTGTAATCAAAGTAAAGAAAAGTCAAAGAGTAAAGTAAGAGAGTAGAGAGAGAGAGAGGGTGATGGCTCGAAGAAGAAGAAGAGAGGAGATTGGCGTGGAGAGCTCAAGCTCAGGGAAGAGGAGCTGGATTGTTGGTGATGGTTGGTGATTCTTGGTGGAGAGAGTGCTAGTTTCTTGATAAGGTAAAGGGCTCTCTTTCACCTATAATAGAGTATATGATGAGTGTTATGTTTGGGTTAGATTCTAGGATGATGTTTGAGCTGTTTGTGTTGCTTGGTGTGTGATTGATGTTGTGTTTGCTTTCCTTTGGTGAAATAGTGATGTGTGTATGTATTGTTGATGATTTGGTCCTATGTAAGACCTAGAAAAGAAAATGGGTTTGAAGAACCCTAGGTATGAGCGCCATTTTTAGTGTTGTCACCTTAGTGGTTATTTTGATGTGTGTTGGACAATATTCGAATGAATATGTGTTGTAGTAGTTGTGAGGTAAGTTTGATCATAGTATGAGAATCAAAGAGAAGAGGGAAGATGAGGGTCAGGCGTCTAGTGCGCCAGTCGAAGTGAAGTGGTGCACCTGTGTCGAGGTGAGGTGTTGCGCCATTCGAAGTGAAGTGGTGCGTCTGTGTCAAAAAGAAGTGTTGCGCCATTCGTAGTGAAATACTACTGTGTGCCGAGAAGGTTTGTGCGTCGAAGGTGTGTACGTTGTAGGATGTGTGTGTTGAAGGATAGTGAGTCGAAGTAAGGGTGTGCCGAGAAGCATAAGTGTGTCAGTGTAAGGATGTGCATCGTAGTATATGTGCGTCGAAGTAGGTGTGTCCCGAGAATAGTGGGTGTGTTGAAGTGTAGTATGTGTGCGTCGTAGCGTGTGTGCGTCAAGTATGTAGGCCAGAAGTAGTATAGCCGAGGTGATTGATGGTGAAGGAAGGAGTGTGGCCCAGATGTAGTGTAGTAGAGGTAGTGTAGTATCGAGGTGAGTGATGGTTAAAGTGAAGGAGTGTAAGTGAAGTAGTGTGCTTAGGGTAGTGTGGCAGAGGTAGTGTAATGTAGAGGGTGAATAATGGTTAAGTGAGGAAGTGTGGCAAGGTGATTGATGGTCAGAGTGAAGTAGTGTAGCAGGGTAGTGTAGTGCACAGGGTGAGTAATGGTCAAGTGAAGTAGTGTATGGCGGGGTGAGTGATGGTGAATTGAGGAAGTATAGCAGGGGTATGGATGTATTGAAGTAAAGTATAGGTATGTCGAATCTAGTGTTGTTGAGGTATGGATGAATTGAAGTGTAGTGAATGTAGGATGAAATGTAGTTGTCAAAGGTATAGTGTATATATGCAGGGTGGTGTTCTTAGAGGTGGAGATGTATTGGAGTGAAGTGTATGGATGTCGAATCTAGTGTTGTCGAGGTATGGATGAATTGAATCTAGTGTTGTCAAGGTATAGTGTATGTATCACAGGGTGTGCAGTTGAGGTGTAGATGTATTGGAGTGTAAGTGTCGTTGTTTAGACATGTGAGCGTAAGTGTAGGGATTCGGCGTGTAGTTGCCGAAGTGAGGCGTATGTGTGTCGAGCGTAAGTGTTGAGCGTAAGTGACGGGCGTAAGTGATGAAGTATAGGTGACGAAGTGTAAGTGTGTATGAGTCTAAGTGTAGGTGTAACACCCCTTACATTAGACTACTATTTAATTGATAAAATCGAGTTTTCAAAAAACTTTTCTCACTGATTGGCGAGTGTCACATTTACTCCAAAGCGAGCTAGCATCAATTACATGCTCACATAATTAAGGTTGTTGATACATAGCACATAAAGTTGGGGCGAGCCCTCAAATACACCTATCTCGATACATCACGACCATAATGAATAACTTCATGTGGAATACCTCAAAATAATAGTATTAACTCTTTTACATCACAAAGTAAAGAGTGAAACAACATCAAGTCGAGTAAAACCTAAACTACTCGCCCCAGGTGCTACGTGTCGAACATGACTCTGAGGACCCAAAAGAAGGTAGAAAGAACCTTGATCGCTATCACTGCGGGTTGCAGACATAAGAAGCAACACGAAAGCGATAGGGTGAGTCTCTTTACATAAATAATAGCAAATAGGATAAGCATTATATTAGGGAAGGCAACTAACAACAATCACATTCCAACAAATAGCATACGACATTAAGTATAGCACATCGACTCACTGACCATCAAAGGCAACACCAATTACATGAATGTGTGCATGTATGCAACCACACTAAGGGCATATGCATGTGGTACCATCGACCTCCTTAAATGTTGCCTTGAGGCTGACCACCAATATATAGATATCAATGACCACCTTTTGATATCGAAAGTGAAACTTCTGACCACCGTTTGATGCATATGAGGTATGAGACACCATGAACAATGGATCGATCACATACAATCTCATTATATGTAAAATACCACCACCATTGAACAACCACCTTAAGCGACCACCTTGAGCAACCACCTTAAATTCACGAGACATCATCAACCACTAGCTCACAAGGCTAACACCGAGACATAGCTCTAAGGCTATCACCAGCGTCGAGGACCAACTTGTCATATAAGGACTAAGCCCGGCACCCGCGAGGACTAGCGGTCACACAAGGACTAAGCAGAGCACCCACCGAGGACTAAGCGGTCACTAAGGACTAAGCGAAGCACCCACCGGGACTAAGCGGTCAATTAAGGACTAAGCAGTCACATAGGGACCAAAGCAAACACAATAGAAGGACTAATAGTGCACAAGGACCAAAACAACACTTTTAGGGACTAAGCGGTGCAAAAAGGACCTAAATGACATTTTTAGGGACTAAGCGGTTGCAAAAGAATTTGTCATACCCCAATTTTTGTCAGAAACAGGTCAAAACCTAATTTTCCCAAAAAAGGAATAACCGGAGGAGTAAAGAGCATCATGCATTGCATTTAGGTTTCTAAAAGTCATTTCAAAGCTTCTAAAATCGTTTTTAAAGTGAGAATGCACTTTTAGGCAAATTAGGACTTTTTAGGGTAAAGGGCATTTTGGTCATTTTCTAGCAGGATGATTTTCTCGTTAAAAATATGCATCCACAAAAAGTACATTTATTCCATCAAAATAATTTTTGTACAATTTTTGGGAGAAACTCCTAGTCAAAATAATTAAACATGCATTTTCCACTATTTTTAGTGCATAAAAAATGCCAAAAGACCATCAAAAATCCCCAATTAATTAAGTGACAATTTTGATTGTCTAGAACAATTTGGGAGGCTATTTCATGGTGTCCAAAAATATGTAACATGTTTCAATAGGTGCATTTTCATTTTACATGCCCGAAAGATTCAAAATTCAAAAAATAAAAGGAGGAAGTGTCGCCGATAAGACAAAAGACCAAAAATGAGCATTTATTTTTATTTTTCTCTCCCACATTCAGCTGCTCATGCGCAGCTCTCTCTCTCCCTCTCTCTCTCTCAAGAAGCTTCTACACACCTCTTTTCTTACTCACCAAGATTTGATTTGATCTATCCTCACTTTTGCCCATTTTGGTAAATTATTCACACACTTACACTAACCTCTCCACCAACAAATGTCATCTTTCCCTTTTGATAACATTCCCTCACCATAATACCCATAACCCTATCTTGCAAAGTCACCATTCCCAAATTAGATTTTTGTTCACAAATTTTCCTTTTTCCTTCTTTTATCGCCACCTTCACTTCATCTCTCTCACACACTTGTGTTTCTAAATACCCTTGATCCATGTGACTAACAATCCTAACCATCCATTCAAAATTAAAATCCAATCCTAGAGCCCAATCAAAGTAAAAGGACCTAAATACCCTAAAGCCTCAAAAATTCCTATAAATACCTCACACATTCACTCTTCACCAATTTTTGGCTATTACTCTCACATTCAAGAAAAACCAAGCATCATACCTCTCCTCCTCTCCACCTACAGGCAGAAACCCTCTCATTCTTCCCCCTCCTCCATTACTTCACCTTCATCCACCAAAACACCTTTAATCCACCTCTCACACCCATAACCTTCCTTTCTCACTCGAGGAGTTCATCACACCATCTTCATCTTCTTCCTTCCCTTGCAAGGCGAAGCTCTCTCTCATTTTCCTCTCCTCCATTTCTTCAATTTTCTCTTCCATCTTAGAAAAGGTAAAATCTATAACCCCTTTTGCATCATCTCAAATATTTTGCATTGAAACTCATTTTCTTTCCCTCATTCCTTTTCGCATAGCATCATCTTTACAATGTAGTTTGTTGTGGTTGAGGGTGAGATTTGTTGTCTCACCCTAAAATAAGTGGATTAGTGTTGTTTTCATGTTAATTTTTGAGTTTTCTTGTTAAATAAAATGGAGCAAGGTTTCGCATATACATGATCAAAATGTCCTCAAAATTGATTTTGTTGTTTCTTTGTTTAAATCTTGTTGTTGGTATTTTCTTTAGTAAGTTGTTGAGGATTTGGCTCTATGATTCCTACTAGTGCCAAGTGCACTTTGATCTTAGTAGTGAAGAGAGCTAAAAATGACTCTTATTTAATATATTAGTTTATGTACTCATTAGTTCTTGTGTTTTAATTTACCTATTGTTTAGTTATTGATGATCTTGCAAAGTGATTCCCACTAAGTACCTAGTGCTTTTGATTTAAAGTGGTGAAGATTGCAAGAAAGGATTAAATCTATTTCATAGTTTATATGTTTATGTGTTCTTGTGGTCTAGCTATATTGTTGTCTAGTTGTTGATGATCTTGCAAAGTGATTCCCACTAAGTACCTAGTGCTTTTGATTTAAAGTGGTGAAGATTGCAAGAAAGGATTCAATCTATTTCATAGTTTATATGTTTATGTGTTCTTATGGTCTAGCTATATTGTTGTTATTTGTTGATGATCTTGCAAAGTGATTCTCACTTTACATGCCTAGTGCATTTTATTCAAGTGGTGAAGATTGCAGAAGGGATTCAACCTTGTATAAATTGTCATTCCATTCTCTACTTTATCTCTTAATAGTTCTTGTGAATTAATCATAGTTTTGCTTAATGTTCAAAGTTTTCTTTGCATACTTGGTTTTGGCCATGGGCCCATCTCATTGAATAAAATTCTCTATTGCATGTTCTATAGTGTTGGGGTTTTGATTTTTGGTTTTGGTTCCCTCATGTGTGTTCTTGGGATTAGGGTTTTAGGTTTTGAGGTTTAAGTTACTAGTTTGTTTTCTTGAACTTTTAGGTTGAATAAAAACATGCCTTGCTAGATACCTATTTGACAATTTCATATGTTAGCTTAGATTTATGCCTCATGATGTTCTTGTGTGTTGATATGGAACTTAGTTTGTCTCTCTTTTGCCATCATGTTTTTTACTAAAAATGCAAAAACATTTTCTATTTTTATCATGTTCATCAACTCTTATTTTGTGCCTCTCCACTAAACATTTTGTCTCATTCAATTCCCCACACTTTGCATTCCATCATCTATGCCTACATGTTCATGCATTCATTTATGTCTATATCTCTTGCATTTTCATACTCTCTTAAATGCTCATGCATATATTAATATCATGTCTTGCATCTCATAAATTAAATGCTCATGCATATATTAATATCATGTTTCGCATTTCATAAATTAAATACTCATGCATTCAATAATGTTGTACTTTGCATTCCATAATTGCATACTCTTGCACTCATATGCTTGCATCATTGCGCATCAATTGTTCATAGCAACTTGTGAATACTCTTATGATTGCCTCGCTTGTGTTCCAATGGTTGTTTTGGTTTTGACTTGAAAAATGATTTGAAATGTTACATTTCTTTTCAAGCTTGAAATCCCATGTTTTTTTCTCAAATAAACTTAAGGCATTTTCCTAAATAAATCATTAACCATCACTCGAAGCCGTTGCTTGTTTGATCGTTAATGAGGAGTTATTAGTGATAGTCACTCGAAGCCTTTGCTTGTTTGACTATCATGAAAGCTCCACACATTAAATAAACAACAACAAAAAACAACTAATTCAAACTTCCAAAATAACCACGAGCTATTAGCTCACCACCTTTCAAAACTATTTTGAAAGAATAATCGACGTTGTCGCTTGTAATCACTCGAAGCCATTGCTTGTTTGATTACGGTTCCAACTCTCTTTTCTTTCGAGTTAATACGAATGCCACTCGAAGCCTTTGCTTGTTTGGTGTTCGCGAACACTCGAGTCTTATTTCAAAAACTCCAAAAGCACTTTCAAAAAATCATAAAGCGTTTTCTGCATAAAGCGAGAACTCACGTTGCTTTGATCCTCGGCGGTGAAGTGCGTAGGGCCGGGTTCATGTCCGTCAAGCATACCTTTAAAAAACACGAGAACTCGTTGCTTTGATCCCTCGGCGGTGAAGTGCGTGGGACGGGTTCATGTCCGTCAAGCATACCTTTAAAAACCCGCAAAAACAAGAACTACGTTGCTTTGATCCCTCGGCCCGGTGAAGTGCGTGGGGCCGGGTTCTGTCCGTCAAGCATGCTTTTCAAAAATCTTTGTTTTGTTAAAAGCTTTTCAAAGATACCAAAAATATCCCTTTTTCCGTTTTCAATAAAGTGATTTCTCAAAAGAAAAGAAAAATAAATAGAACAAGCGTATTTCAAATCAAACATTTCAAAACCACATCAAATTAATGGTTCCTTTCGGTAGAAAGAGCGCGTGAAGTGCTAATACCTTCCCCATGCATGGCAGACCCCGAACCTACATCTCTAAGTTTTGAAAGACCACCGCTTTCCTAAAAAGGTTTTTCAATGTTTTCCTAAATAAATATTGGTGGCGGCTCTACTATTTTCAACGTTGTCAAAGTGAAAAGTCCCAAACCGGATTTTTAGGCGCAGCGGTGGCGACTCCTTTGGGGACTTTCTTTCTTTATTTATTTAAAAAGAGATGATGAGGTCAAGCCTAATTAATTTGATGTGGTTTAAATTGGTTGATTTGAAAAAACTATGTTCTATCTCTTCCTTTTCCTTCCTTTTCTCTTCTTTTGTATGCACTGTGGTTGTGTTTATGCATGCATTCCCCATTCTATTATGTCCCCTTCTTCTTAGCTCCCTTTCATGAGGTAAGCAATCGTGTAATCACTTTGTGGACTTATTAGGATGTTTGTATATTGTAATGATGTATGCATGTTGAACCACTAGGGTAGGCGACTTTTATATCTGGGTACATTACGGCTTTCCTTGCGGGTGGGGTTGGTTAGATTCTAGGAAGTATGTCCTCAATCACACACTTTCACACCTTATGATTTATGTTCTATGGTGGGCTCCTATGCCGGATCAACAAACACTTAGGAGAGTGGAGCGATTAGTGGTATCATTCAAGACCTTTGTGCATCGATACTCACGAAAGTCTCAGCAGAGATGCGCTTTCTCATGGCGCCTCTCACTTGGTAGCATTCTACATTTGTGGGTGTCGGCATGAGATTCTATAACCGGTAGCCATTGTGAGTGTGAATTAGAACTACATGGGAGGAACCTTTGAAGTTGCCCTAGAACTTAGGATTCCCACCTTTGTAGGACACGAGGGCATACGAATTGTGTCTTTGCATGGTAATTTAGGGCATGTCTTCCTCGAAAAGGAGCTTTTCAAAAACTTTCCAAGAAAATACAAAAATATTTTCCTTTTCCAAATAAATCATTTGCGTGGAGGCGCGTAGCGTGTTTCCTAAATTTTGAACTTAGTCCATACGCATCGCTTTTATCATCTCTACATGCATCATTCACATCATAATCGCATCATCTTTGCATTCATTAAAGCTAAATGTTGTAAATATTTGCATTCATATTGCATTTCATTTGCATTTGCTTGCGGGGACCCTTTGAATAATGTGCCGTCTTGTCATAGTCGCATCGAATGGAATCAAATAGCAAGGCTTGACTTACTTTCGCTTCCGGTTATGAAGTATGTTGATTTGCTATTTCGATTCCTCGTTTACTCAACTTCCTAAATCAAAGAAAAAGTTTTGCGCTTATGACAAGAGCGAGGCATCGTGGTTCCGGTATCAAGCAAACATTGTACATGCATTCATATATCCATTCATGCATTCTCATGCAATAAATGTCTAAATAAGCGAGAAAAACCTTATTTGGTTCTCCGATTACAGATACTTCACGACTACAAGCCAAGCTAATGGCTAACTTTGCAGAAACATCAGGAGATTGAAAGCAGAAAGTATTCGAGCAGGAAGATGTGGCGTACAAATTACGAATCTGGCGGTGGCTCGGGAGAACCAAGTGTAAGGATAAGGTTGGGGCAATGGAGGCCCGGATGCATGAGATGATGGTCATGCTACAAAGTCTAAAGAATGGGCATTTGTTGAAGCCGTCATTTTGTAGTGGGTCGATTGGTGTCACCTCTTTTGTTCCTCCTTGATGCTCGACCAAGCCTTCTGATTTGCGATTCAGCAAAGGATCGAAAGTCGATCACCACTGAAATGAATGTGTCAAATCGGTACATTCCACAAAAGATATCCTTGGGGTGTGCACAGGTACATGCATGGCCCCATTGGATCTATTCCTACCCAGGGTGTGAATGCGCCTAATCAAGTCCTTTGTCGCCGTACTGCGGGAGTTGTCGGAGGGCCATGAGATCGATTTCTAGTTCTCTGCTCGCTCGGTCTACTCAGGGCTGGTGGCACCAACTCATGATGCTCACCGGCTCGGATGGTATTATTACGGTATGGGAAGTCACCCCCGAGGGCACATGTTTGAAAGTCGTGAGCCAAATGACCCAGTCGTGCACTCGAAGAAAGAGTAAGAGGCGATGGAAGTGCGGTGCCGAGCCAAGGAGGCATGTGGTGTGTTTGGTCCCAATTTGGTTTTGCCACGAAGTTCAAAGCTCGAAGTGGACCAATATCTGAGAAGCTGGGCGTCCGGTGAGTCGCATTATGATGCTTGATCACAAGGCTCGGGGTTATCGATGCGAAAGCGAACCGATTTTGATCAATACCAATGACATATCTTGAGTTGTTTGATTACTTAATTTCCAAGAACTTAGTCGGATTTTCGTTCAATGAAGCTCGTTGGCCGCCATTTCCCGGAGGTTACAATGCTAATGCTACTGCGGTTTCCATGAAAGCGGGATTGGTCATCTTGTGGAGAGTGTAAAGCCTTGGCGTGTGGTGCAAGACCTGTCGATGCCAATTGGATTTCATTCAAGCAAAATGGTTCGGCATAGCTTTGCAAACCCATTCTTGGGGCGCGAGAAGCCAACCTCAATGCCATAGAAGATGTTAATGGGCAAGTAATAAGAAAGATTGCTAAAATCATGATGGATCAAGGGTATAAGGTTGGAGTGCGGCAGGAAAATGCGGACAAGGAATTCTTGCGCCGATCCGGCTAAAAAGGAACAAGGCCAGTTGCGGGTTGGGATACAATCCAAGTCTAGCCAAAAAAGAAGGAAAGTGGCGGAGGAAAGAAGTGGCGGATGGTTGGGTGAGTCAAAAGGCCAAGATCCACGGCCCCGAGCATTCTATGCGTGACATCGCGAGCCGTGAGTGCGGTTTGCTTAATCACAACCAAGTTGTTGCCATCTTTGGTGGATCACGAAGCCAGAAGAAGGTGGAGTGCAGTGCAGTTCGTCATTGTCTTCTTGGAAAAGAGGTGAAGAATTGAGAAGGCTGCTGATTTCCGTGACCTTTTAACTCAAAGTAATTAGTTGTAATGCAACTTTGTGGCTCTGCCAAGAGCCATAGGACAAGTTGTTAGGAGACACGCATGTTTTTATTTTGAGAATCATCATCATCAATAAAAATGTTGTTTTGAATTTCCATCAATAAAAATCATTTCTCTTCATTTCATGTGTCCTTTTTCTGTTTCGTTATTGTTTGCTTGTTTGTTTTAGCTTTTCATTCTGTTTTTAAGGCCGGCAAAGCGAGAATCAACAGTGTCTCTCAAAATAACGGTGCTAGCGGTCCATATTTTGACTTTGATCACCCTATCAATCAAAGTGAGAGGATGTTGAGGAAAGGCGAAACTCCTCGAGAACTCATGAGGTTAATAAAACAAAAGCAAGGGTTATTGACCTCACGGGAATATCTTGAAGTGATCAACTTGGGTACAAGCGAGAACAAGAAAGAGGTCAAAGTGGGTACCACCATGAATAGCGAAGATCGCATGAAGTTGGTTCGGTGGTTGTTGCGATTATGTGGGTGTGTTTGCATGGTCCTCTCGAGATAGGCACAGGTTGGACAGAGCATTTGTAGTACACAAGCTACGATCAAGCTGAATGCCCGCTTTGTAAAGCGAAGTTGAGAAGGAGGAAGCTGAAATGTCCTTCAAAATCGAGGCGAAGTGAAGAAGCAATTTGATCACGGGGTTCTAGCGGTGGCCAAGTATACATGATGGGTTGCCAATATTGTCCGATTCCCAAGAAGGATGGGAAAGTCGAGAATGTGCGTCGATTCTGAGAGATGCGAATCGTGCTAGTCCCAAAGATGATTTTCTCCTTCAAAAAAAAAAGAAACACAAAAAAACAAATGACCAGAAAAAAGAAAGGTGGTCAGAAAATAATCAAATAAAAAATATAAAAAAGGGGAAAATGTATAGGAATAAATAAATTATTGTCCTTGAGTTAATTTTTGAGAAAATGAGCAATCATGATTTGAAATAAAGTTTGACCATTTTCCCATATTCTCGAAAAACTGTGCTACCCACTGTAAGCCAAAAAATCCAAAAAAATCACCCTAGACAAGGATCACCTCAAATATCAAAAAAAAGGTGCGTCACCTTTTATCAGCTCACCCGAGTCAAAGAAAAAAGAAAAAAAAATCAAAATCAAAATCAAAAAGAAAAAAAAGAAAAAAGGATTTAAAAATAAAAATCCCAAAAAAAATACAAAAGAAATGTAAGTGGTGGTGATACATGTTACCACAAGCCTGAAGATCCTTGTCTCGATAAGCGCAAATACCTCCCTTTGACCTCGGCACCGCCCTCCCTGACCTTAGCGGGAATAAAACTTCAAACACCTCATCAAGCCAAATAACCATCATAAATCATCAAGCGTCGATAGCGCCGAATAAAAATCATCCTACCATTAGCTCAAGCACTTCATTAAACGATCATCCTTTCTCCACAAAAACCCACAATCTCAAAAAAAAATCCATTCCTATCAATGATCGATTGCTTTTGTTTTCTCGAGTTTTAGCTTTAGGACAAATAAGTTTATTTATTTAAATATGTTTGTCGAGAAAAAAAAATCTCAAAAAAAAAAAAAAAAAAAAAAAAAAGGGGAAAAGAAAATCAAAAAGGCTTGCACTCCAAGATTCATTCAAGTTACAATTATATCAAGGCAAAGTTTTATAGATCACCAATTGGGTTGAAAAATTATGCCTCATACTCGGTATAACGATTCGGTGCTTGCCAAATTTGTGAAGAAAGATCGATTTGTCGTTATGGACTTCAAGCAAGATCATCACAGATAATGGCGACAACTTTGAACAACAAAATGACGAAGGACCCGTATGCGAGTTCAAAATCGGCATCATAATTCTTCTCCTTACGCAGAAGATGAATGGGGCGGTCAAAGCGACCAACAAGAACATCAAGAAGATTGTGCAAAATATGGTGAAACCTACAAGGATTGGCATGAGATGCTTCCACTTTGCTTTGCAAGGCTCACAGAACCGATGCGCGCACTTAGTAGGGCAAATCCTTTTCTCTGCAGTATATGGGTGGAGCGGTCCTCCCTATTGAGGTTGAGATACCCTCCTGCGGGTCTTGATGGAAACCAAGTTAGAAGAAGCGAGAATGGGTTCAAGCGTCTGGATAAGCTAAACCTCATTGAAGAAAAAGAATTGCGACCTTGTGTCAGAGGCGGTTGTACCAACGAGAGAATGAAGCGGCTTTTGTGAAGAAAGTCCGACCACGTGAATTCAAGCAAGGGGATCGGTGCTTAAAAGATCTTGCCTATCAAAAGCTGATCCGTGGGAAGTGGACCCCAAGCTATGATGGCGTATGTAGTCGAAAGCCTTTTACGGAGAACGCGATGCTCGCAAACATGGGCGAGAGAAGATTTAAGAAACCCAGTCAATTAGATCAAGTGAAGAAGTATTATGCACGAAAGAAATGAGGCGAAAAAGAGAAAGACAAGCCAAGTAAAATTAGCTCGCTAGGTTGAAAACCATGCAAAGAGGCGGCCTAGGCAAAATCGAAGCGACCATTTGGATTGAAAACCCATAAAGAGGCGATCGAGGCAAAAATTAGAGTCGAGAAAACTTGAGCATGAAAAGTAAAAAGAAAGGCATACAACTCCCTTGAAGACTTGGATGAGGGTGATCAAGGTCAAGGACACAAATGTTTGGCGATCCACGAGGCGGACGATCGAATCGAAACTTCTTTCCTTTTACGTGTCTTTTTGCGGTTTAAACTTTCAAATGCATTGAGCGATCGGCGTAACTTTACATGCGACCGATTTCTACATCAATAAAGCTCAAACTTTCTCATATACGTTTGTTGATTATTTTCTGCTTTTACTGCTCAAAATGGGCGTTTTATGATGATGGTGATCTGTTGTAAAACATGTGCATACATCGTAAAGCATTACAAATCATTGAAATTCTTAAAGGTCACGGAAAGAGGCAATTCCCAAAACAAGTTAGTCATGCAGAGAAAGTGATTGAGCCCACGATTGCTTGAGCGACAAAGTTAAAGCCCACACTTTGGCCCATGAGCCTCGCATAAGTTCAATATATTCCTCGGTCTTGTGTCATGAGTGTCGCGGATTGGTGAATCGATGAAGATAAGCCAGCGAGGGCAAAAAAAAAAAAAGCAAGAGAGCAAAAAGGAAAACAAGCGGTCGAGAAAAGAAAGGTGACCAAAGAAAATTAATCTTACAAAGAAGTTTGCACTCTGAACCATTCGGATGGCGAACCATAAAGCAAACTTGCATTCGATCCATGAGCCTGCGGTTTCCATCGGCCTCTCGGTCTTGTGCGGGAGTATCGAGTCGGTTGAGCCGGTAAAAGAATAAGCCTTTGTTAAAAAGCGAAAAAACAAGCGATCGAGAAAAAGAAAGCTAACCAAAGAAAATCAAGAATAGCATCTCATTGCATTCATCATCATACCAAAATCATAGCATCGCATGCACTCATTGCATAACATGCCCTTGCATAACATGCATCCTCATCCCATGCACCATGCATTTGCATCTGCTAACATGTGCGGTACACATTATCGAGAGAAAGTTTAAGAAGAGACTGCGGCGGGCGGACACCACTGGATCGATTCAGCGACATTGATCTGTCGGAGGAAGCGGAAGAAAGGTCAGCTTGCTTTGGCGGACACCACTGGATCGGTGGAGCGACGTGATCACCTGTCGGAGGAATCGGAAGAAAGGTCAGCTGCTTTGGCGGACACCACTGGATCGGTCTGCGACATTGATCACCTGTCGGAGAAGCGAGAAGAAAGGTCGCTGCTTTGGCGGGCACCACTGGATCGATGGAGCGACATTGATCACCAACCGGATAAAGCGAAGAAAGGTCAGCTAGCGAGGCGGACACCTAGATCGGTACAATGGCATTGATCACCAATCGGAGGAGCGAGCGAAGGAAAGTCCGCTGCTTTGGCGAGCACCTGGATCGGTGGAGCGACATTGATCACCAATCGGAGGAAGCGAAGAAAGGTCGCTGCTTTGGCGGACACACTGGATCGGTGCGAAGCGCAGAATGACTAAAGAAGATCAGCGAGTTCGTGAATCGCCGAGGACTGGCGTCCCTTCAGCGACTTCACCTCATATTCCGGCGCGGGTACCTCACCTCGATAAGCGGCATTGGCCATCTCAATCGATCGATCAGCGAGTTTGCGAATCCGCCGGGACTGCGCGTCCGCCCGGGACCAATCGTCCGCCGGATCCGTCGTTATCGAGCGCGAAGCGAATCATCGGACCGAGTCGCCGGTTTAGTTCAAATCAACGGTCAACGGCGACTTTGAACTTCGACCTTCATCTCGCCAAGTCATCACGGGCATAGCGGATCGGCCCTCGGACCTCGTGTCCGCCATCTCGCCAAGTCATCACGGAGCATGCCGGATCGGCCCCGAACCGCGTCCTTGGACTATTTGTGCGGTGTAAAGCATAGTGCAAGTCCATCGAGTAAAATGTATCGCCCTTTGACTTGTCCCGAGAACCTCGGGCGCTCGAATAGGCCACCTTGAGCCCGAAGTGTTCGCTTGAGCCCAGTGTTCGCCAGAACCAAGTGTTCCTTGAGCCCAAGTGTTCCTTGAGCCCAAGTACTCCTTGAGCGCGAGCGCTCCTTGAGAACCAAGTGTTCCTTGAGTGTGGCGCTCGCCATTCCGCACTTTTTGTCACTTTCTTTGGCCCGGTGTCGAACATCAAAGGGCGGTACCTTCTTTCTTTATTCTATTTATCGTTTTACTTCTTCTTTGTTTACGCCACAGAAGTCGGCACCAATTTGTTTCTGTTTTGTTAGCTTCTTGAGGGTTATACGCATTCATTACAGTAGTTTTACGGCTAGTATCCATTCACCAAAAAGAAAGAGAAATTTGGGTTTTTCCCTAAGTAGACAAAAATCGGTATAATTTCTGAATTCTTTATCTCTATTTTGCCTCGGAATATGTTTGGCCAATTCATATTCCTTGTTAAAATCTAGATAAAGAGAGCGGTGTCATACCCTGATTTTGTCAATAAAACAGGTCAAAACCTAATTTTCCCAAAAAGGAATAACCGGAGGAGTAAAGAGCATCATGCATTGCATTTAGGTTTCTAAAAGTCATTTCAAAGCTTCTAAAATCGTTTTTAAAGTGAGAATGCACTTTTAGGCAAATTAGGACTTTTTAGGGTAAAGGGCATTTTGGTCATTTTCTAGCGAGGATGATTTTCTCGTTAAAAATATGCATCCACAAAAAGTACATTTATTCCATCCAAAATAATTTTTGTACAATTTTTGGGGAGAAACTCCTAGTCAAAATAATTAAACATGCATTTTCCTATTTTTAGTGCATAAAAAATGCCAAAAGACCATCAAAAATCCCCAATTAATTAAGGGACAATTTTGATTGTCTAGAACAATTAGGAGGCTATTTCATGGTGTCCAAAAATATGTAACATGTTTCAATAGGTGCATTTTCATTTTACATGCCCAAAAAGATTCAAAATTCAAAAAATAAAAGGAGGAAGTGTCTCGATAAGACAAAAGACCAAAAATGAGCATTTTTTTTTTTATTTTCTCTCCCACATTCAGCTGCTCATGCGCAGCTCTCTCTCCCTCTCTCTCTCTCTCAAGAAGCTTCTACACACCTCTTTTCTTACTCACAAGATTTGATTTGATCTATCCTCACTTTTGCCCATTTTGGTAAATTATTCCACACACTTACACTAACCTCTCCACCAACAAATGTCATCTTTCCCTTTTGATAACATTCCCTCACCATAATACCCTTAACCCTATCTTGCAAGAGTCACCATTCCCAAATTAGATTTTTGTTCACAAATTTTCCTTTTTCCTTCTTTTATCATACCTTCACTATAATCTCTCTCACACACTTGTGTTTTCTAAATACCCTTGATCCATGTGACTAACAATCCTAACCATCCATTCAAAATTAAAATCCAATCCTAGAGCCCAATCAAAGTAAAAGGACCTAAATACCCTAAAGCCTCAAAAATTCCTATAAATACCTCACACATTCCTCTTCACCAATTTTTGGCTATTACTCTCACATTCAAGAAAAACCAAGCATCATACCTCTCCTCCTCTCCACCCTACAGGCGAAACCCTCTCCTTCTTCCCCCTCCTCCATTACTTCACCTTCATCCACCAAAACACCTTTAATCCACCTCTCACACCATAACCTTCCTTTCTCACTCGAGGAGTTCATCACACCATCTTCATCTTCTTCCTTCCCTTGCAAGGCAGAAGCTCTCTCTCATTTTCCTCTCCTCCATTTCTTCAATTTTCTCTTCCATCTTAGAAAAGGTAAAATCTATAACCCCTTTTGCATCATCTCCAAATATTTTGCATTGAAACTCATTTTCTTTCCCTCATTCCTTTCGCATAGCATCATCTTTACAATGTAGTTTGTTGTGGTTGAGGGTGAGATTTGTTGTCTCACCCTAAAATAAGTGGATTAGTGTTGTTTTCATGTTAATTTTTGAGTTTTCTTGTTAAATAAAATGGAGCAAGGTTTCGCATATACATGATCAAAATGTCCTCAAAATTGATTTTGTTGTTTCTTTGTTTAAATCTTGTTGTTGGTATTTTTCTTTAGTAAGTTGTTGAGGATTTGGCTCTATGATTCCTACTAGTGCCAAGTGCACTTTGATCTTAGTAGTGAAGAGAGCTAAAAATGACTCTTATTTAATATATTAGTTTATGTACTCATTAGTTCTTGTGTTTTAATTTACCTATTGTTTAGTTGTTGATGATCTTGCAAAGTGATTCCCACTTAAGTACCTAGTGCTTTTGATTTAAAGTGGTGAAGATTGCAAGAAAGGATTCAATCTATTTCATAGTTTATATGTTTATGTGTTCTTGTGGTCTAGCTATATTGTTGTCTAGTTGTTGATGATCTTGCAAAGTGATTCCCACTAAGTACCTAGTGCTTTTGATTTAAAGTGGTGAAGATTGCAAGAAAGGATTCAATCTATTTCATAGTTTATATGTTTATGTGTTCTTATGGTCTAGCTATATTGTTGTTATTTGTTGATGATCTTGCAAAGTGATTCTCACTACATGCCTAGTGCATTTTATTCAAGTGGTGAAGATTGCAAGAAGGGATTCAACCTTGTATAAATTGTCATTCCATTCTCTACTTTATCTCTTAATAGTTCTTGTGAATTAATCATAGTTTTTGTTTAATGTTCAAAGTTTTCTTTGCATACTTGGTTTTGGCCATGGGCCCATCTCATTGAATAAAATTCTCTATTGCATGTTCTATAGTGTTGGGG
Organism: Oxytropis ochrocephala; assembly: GCA_020916435.1. Lineage (NCBI taxonomy): Eukaryota > Viridiplantae > Streptophyta > Magnoliopsida > Fabales > Fabaceae > Oxytropis > Oxytropis ochrocephala. The sequence continues at coordinate 32,302,618 of CM037095.1, forward strand.
TTTTGATTTTTTGGTTTTGGTTCCCTCATGTGTGTTCTTGGGATTAGGGTTTTAGGTTTTGAGGTTTAAGTTACTAGTTTGTTTTCTTGAACTTTTAGGTTGAATAAAAACATGCCTTGTTAGATACCTATTTGACAATTTCATATGTTAGCTTAGATTTATGCCTCATGATGTTCTTGTGTGTTGATATGGAACTTAGTTTGTCTCTCTTTTGCCATCATGTTTTTTACTAAAAATGCAAAAACATTTTCTATTTTTATCATGTTCATCAACTCTTATTTTGTGCCTCTCCACTAAACATTTTGTCTCATTCAATTCCCCACACTTTGCATTCCATCATCTATGCCTACATGTTCATGCATTCATTTATGTCTATATCTCTTGCATTTTCATACACTCTTAAATGCTCATGCATATATTAATATCATGTCTTGCATCTCATAAATTAAATGCTCATGCATATATTAATATCATGTTTCGCATTTCATAAATTAAATACTCATGCATTCAATAATGTTGTACTTTGCATTCCATAATTGCATACTCTTGCACTCATATGCTTGCATCATTGCGCATCAATTGTTCATAGCAACTTGTGAATACTCTTATGATTGCCTCGCTTGTGTTCCAATGGTTGTTTTGGTTTTGACTTGAAAAATGATTTGAAATGTTACATTTCTTTTCAAGCTTGAAATCCATGTGTTTTTTCTCAAATAAACTTAAGGCATTTTCCTAAATAAATCATTAACCATCACTCGAAGCCGTTGCTTGTTTGATCGTTAATGAGGAGTTATTAGTGATAGTCACTCGAAGCCTTTGCTTGTTTGACTATCATGAAAGCTCCCACATTAAATAAACAACAACAAAAAACAACTAATTCAAACTTCCAAAATAACACGAGCTATTAGCTCACCACCTTTTTCAAAACTATTTTTGAAAGAATAATACGGCGTTGTCGCTTGTAATCACTCGAAGCCATTGCTTGTTTGATTACGGTTCCAACTCTCTTTTCTTTCGAGTTAATCCGAATGCCACTCGAAGCCTTTGCTTGTTTGGTGTTCGCGAACACTCAGTCTTATTTCAAAAACTCCAAAAGCACTTTCAAAAAATCATAAAGCCGTTTTCACCGCCAAAGCGAGAACTACGTTGCTTTGATCCTCGGCCGAGTGCGTGGGGCCGGGTTCATGTCGTCAAGCGTACCTTTAAAAACACGAGAACTCGTTGCTTTGATCCCTCGGCCCGGTGAAGTGCGTGGGGGCGGGTTCATGTCGTCAAGCATACCTTTAAAAACCCATAAAAACAAGAACTACGTTGCTTTGATCCCTCGGCCGGTGAAGTGCGTAGGGCCGGGTTCTGTCCGTCAAGCATGCTTTTCAAAAATCTTTGTTTTGTTAAAACTTTTCAAAGATACCAAAAATATCCCTTTTCCGTTTTTTCAATAAAGTGATTTCTCAAAAGAAAAGAAAAATAAATAGAACAACGTATTTCAAATCAAACATTTCAAAACCACATCAAATTAATGGTTCCCTTTCGGTAGAAAGAAGCGCGTGAAGATGCTAATACCTTCCCATGCATAGCAGACCCCGAACCTACATCTACAAGTTTTGAAAGACCACGCTTTCTAAAGGTTTTTCAATGTTTTCCTAAATAAATATTGGTGGCGGCTCTACTATTTTCAGCGTTGTCAAGTGAAAAGTCCCAAGCCGGATTTTTGGTATGCAACAAGGACCTGACCTTTTTAGGGACTAAGCGGTGCAAAGGACCAAAAGCAGCATTTTAGGGACTAAGCGGTCTTTGGGCGGAAGCTGGCGCATAAGCAGACAATTGCACAAGGGGTGGCGCGCGGCGTGCCAACTCGCGCGCGCGACACTGCGCGTGAATGACGATAACCGCTTGCGCGTAAGTTGCGCGCACACGCCAACTACGCGCGGGACACGAACCACACATTGATCATAGTATGAGAATCAAAGAAGAGGGAAGATGAGGTCGGCGTACAGTGCGCGGTCGAAGTGAAGTGGTGCGCTGTGTCGAGGTGAGGTGTTGCGCCATTCGAAGTGAAGTGGTGCGCTGTGTCGAAAGAAGTGTTGTGCCATTCGTAGTGAAATACTATGTGTGTCGAGAAGGTGTGTGCTTGAGAAAGTGTGTATGCGTTGTAGGATGTGTGCATCAAAGGATAGTGAGTCGAATTAAGGGTGTCTTGAGAAGCATAAGTGTGTCGGTGTAAGGATGTGTGTCGTAGTATATGTGCGTCAGTAGGTGTGTCTGAGAAAGTGGGTGTGTTGAAGTGTAGTATGTGTGTGCGTTAGCATGTGTGCGTCAAGTATGTAGAGCCGATGTAGTATAGCAGGGTGATTGATGGTGAAGTGAAGGAGTGTGGCCCAGATGTAGTGTGGCCAGGGTAGTGTAGTGCAGGGTGAGTGATGGTTAAAGTGAAGGAGTGTAAGTAAAGTAGTGTAGCAGGGTAGTGTGGCCCAGAGGTAGTGTAGTATCTGAGGTGAATAATGGTTAAGTGAGGAAGTGTGGCAAGGTGATTGATGGTGAGTGAAGTAGTGTGCAGAGGGTAGTGTAATGCAGGGTGAGTAATGGTCAAGTGAAGTAGTGTATGGCGAGGTGAGTGATGGTGAATTGAGGAAGTATAAGCGGGGTATAGATGTATTGAAGAAAAGTATAGGTATGTCGAATCTAGTGTTGTCGAGGTATGGATGAATTGAAGTGTAGTGAATGTAAATTTGAAAAGTAGTTGTCAAAGGTATAGTGTATATATCATAGAGGTGGAGATGTATTGGAGTGAAGTGTATGGATGTCGAATCTAGTGTTGTCGGTATGGATGAATTGAATCTAGTGTTGTCGAGGGTATAATGTATGTATCACAGAGGTGTGCAGATGAGGTGTAGATGTATTGGAGTGTAAGTGTCGTTGTTTAGACATAGCGAGCGTAAGTGTAGGGAGTCGGCGTGTAGTTGCGGCCCGGGGCGTATGTGTGTCGAGCGTAAGTGTTGAGCGTAAGTGACGGGGCGTAACTAATGAAGTATAGGTGTGAAGTGTAAGTGTGTATGAGTCTAAGTGTAGGTGTCGATTTGTGTTTTGTCAAAGTGTAGCGTATATAAGCCAGAAGAGTAGTTCTTAGAGAGTGTAGCATATATATATATATATATATATATATATATATATATACCTAAGTGTAGTTCTTTGAAGTGCGAGTTGTCTAGGTATAGTGTATATCTACAGAGGTGTGGGTGTACAGAAGTGTAGATGTGCAGAGGTGTAGTGTATGTATGTCGAAGCTAGTGTGGTCGAGGTGTGGTTGTGTTGAATCGTAGGTGTATCAAAGCGTAGTGTGTCGAAGTGTAGTGAGCCGAGGTGCAATGTAGTGTACCGAAGTGCAGTGAGGGGTGTCGAGGTGCAGTGAGGGGTGCCGAGGTGCAGTGTGAGTGTGTCGAGGTTTTGTTTTGATGCGATTATGCTTGCGAGTTGCTACGAGGCGCGATTTTGGGTGTTGTTTGGCGTCGAGTGCGTCTAAGTTGCTGAATGGTGAAGCGGTTTAGTCCTTAGGTGGCGTTTGGTCCTTAGGATTACGTTTGGTCCTTAGGTGACGATTGGTTCTTAAGTGACGTTTTCGTCCCTAGGTGACGGTGAGGTATTGACGTTAGCCATAGAGCTATTAATTGTGGTGTCTAGGTGTTCGGTGAGTTTGATGTTAGCCATAGAGCTATGACCGAGGTGTTGATGTTAGCCATTGAGCTATGGCCGATGTAGTGATGTTAGCCATGGCGCTATTGATGTTGTCTAGGTGAAATAGGCGGCGGTGTGATGATGTTGTCTAGGTGAAATAGATGGCCGGTGTAAGCGGCGGTGTAATGATGGTGTCGATTCATACATGGTGTGATTGTTTGTGGTTGATGCATTGTTCATGGAGTCACATGCTCATATGCATTAAAGGGCGGTTATAGGCCGACCTCGATATTATAGGCCGGTCTTCATATCACAAAGGGGCGGACATAGGCCGGCCTCGATATTATTGACCGGTCTTCATATCATTAGCGGCGGTGGCGCCTTGAGGCAAAATAACGGCGGTGGCGGTACCATTAAGCGGTGATGGTATCCATGCATTATACCCTTGGTGTTGGGTTGCATTCATGCATACACTCATACAAATTGGTGGTCTCTTTTGATGATTATGAGTTGGTGTGTCATAACTTGATGATGTATGTTGGTTGTTTGAGGCGTGTTGTTTCTAGTTGCCTTTCTCTAGCATAATTGTTATCATACATTTTATTATGTGTTAGAGACTCACCCATACTGCTTTGTCTATGTTTGCTTCTCATGTCGACAGCGTGCGAGGTGATCTGAGTGAAGGTACTTCCTTCCTCGATCTGGTTGTGGCGTCTTGCTCGATCGTAGCAACTGGGGGACGAGTAGTCTAGTAGTGGTTTTAATTGTAGTTGTTGAGCGTAAATTGGTAATGTATGATTTGGTTAAGAAATCGGAGGTTTGAGGTTCGCCCGCTTTTAGTCGTGCTATGTATCACGCTATTATATTTGTTAAGTGAAAAGTATTGTTGACAAGATTAAAGTCATGTAATTGGTGAGCGTAGCATTTCCTTGAGGATGTATCTTTTAAAAGAAAAACAATTTTTGAACTACGATTTTTAATTAAATATTCATTAAGAGAAAAGGGGGTGTTACGATTGGTCATCAATGACAATTTATTTTATTCTTGTTTTAAATATAAAAGGGTTTTAAAAATGAATCTAGGAAATGAGTTTTAAAAAGAAGTAGAACATTTCAAATCAATTCTAAATCCATAACCAAATGCAAATGAATGAACAAGACTCATACTTCAACAATCAAGCAATCATGAACATATTATTCATCAACCAAGATTAAGCATGCCAATACAATCAAGGGATTCAATTATCAAGGATGCAAGACAAAGTTCTCAAAACAATTGTGTTGTGTGGGTGAGAATTGCTACAGGCAGGCAACAATCTCAAAGGGTGCATTCATCTTAATGACTCTATGCTCTGACAAGGCGTAGGCTTACGTCTTCATATAAGAGTACATGCATGTAGCAAGGATGGCACACAATTAAATCAAGACATTTAAATGGCATCATGAGCAAAATAATGCAATTGATCATAAGCATAGGATATTCTTAGCTTAAATGAGTAAGCATGTGGATATGAATGCACGATTAAGCAACTATGCATGAGCATACAAGGAATGAATGAACATTATTGAATGTAAGTTAATGAATGTAAGTTGATTTTAATTTTTGAAAACGAATGCAATTTTTGTTTGATTTTGAAATAATTGACATGGCATAAATGAGTGCATGAACATTTGGTTATTGAATGCAAGACATGACATTAATGAATGCATGAACATTTAAGAATGAATGCAAGACGTAGCACTATTGAATGCAGGACATACTTGGTTATGAATGCATGAATGACATACAAGGATGCATAAACATGTGAGAGAATAAAAGAATGCAAGATGCATAAGAATGCAAGAATGCATGAACATGTGAGCATATGGGAGCAAGCATGAGAGTGTGTCGCATGGATGATGCAAATAAATGAAATGCAAAGTTTGAAAATGTTTTGGTAAGAAGTGGTAAAAAGTTAGAGTAAGAATGTGGTAAAAATGTTTCAGTAAAAAGGTGAATAAAAAGCAAAAAATGTTTTTTTTTTATGTTTTTTGGTAAATCATTAATGAATGGTAAAGTAAAAAGTAAGTGAGTGGTTAAAAGTTAAAAAACACAATTGCATTCATTCACACAAGATCAAACAACACATTTCAAGCACAAAAATATCACTACTAGAAAAAAGGCTTTTTATATCGGTTAAAAAAGGCTTTTCATATCGGATTAAGTAACAGATATAGATAAAAGAGGATATTAAAAGCAGGCGCTTTCTATATCGGTTAAAGAAGCCGAGTATGGAAAATGTTTTTTATATCGGTTCCCAGTAGAACCGTTATGGAAAGTCAGTTTTTAAACCTATAAAACGCAATTAAAAACACAAGGAGAATGTAGAGCCAGAATTTATTATAATTATTTCTAAAATAAGGAAAGAAAGTAATAACCTCCAAAACATCAATGGATCGAAAAGCGCCAATGTTGAGTAGCCTTTTGGCAACATCATCCTCAAACATGAGCTCAATAGTTTTCTCTAAAAACTCCCGAATAATCAACTTGGAACCTCTATTCTACACATTTTAGCTTTACCACTCGAAGAAGAAACTCCACTTTCTATAATCCGCAATCAACCACAAAAACCTCGAATTACATACAGAGAACTCCTGAATTCAACTCGAGAAATAAATAACAAATTTCTGAGAAACTTTCACAATAACTCAAATAAACAATATCGGAAGACTTACCTTTTGTGATTCTTTAAACGAAGCTCAATTTTACCAAACATGAAGCTTTCCACGAAGACCTTTGTTTTCCTCTTCTCCTTACGTTTTATTCTTGATTTGGTAACAACGTATGAAACGGTAGCTTCCTCTTCTCCTCAACCGTTTTCTCGCCCGTGTCGCTTCCTCTTGCGCCGTCGTTCCTCTTCTTCTTCCTCTTGTACGTCGTTCCTCTTCTTCTTTCCTCTTCGCCGTCGTTTTCTCCTTACGTTTTCGGTGGGTTTCAAGGCTAGGGTTTTTGGTGAGAGGCGTCGAAGGAAGATGAAAGCGTATTTAGTTCAGCGTGGGTGAATAAAATTTTAAGGGTAAAATCGAGTTTCCATATCGGTTTGAATAGGGCGATATGGATTAGAGTAAAATAGAGTTTCCATATCGGTTAGAGACGAGGCCGATATAGATAATTTTCTCATAATTTCAAAAATGCCACGCCTCTTTTTCATATCGGTTATAGTGTGAACCGTTATTAATTCTTGATGTAAAATCCATATTTTCCACTAGTGTATGCCAAAGAGGCCTCTAAGGCGAAGCGACAACATGAACAAATCACCAAATTATTTCATGCCAAGATTCACAATCAACACATAGAACAAGGCACAAGACTAAACCCTAGATTATCATGCCATGCTACAAGACAATCATCATGCAAAGCATGTATTTATTCTTCACACAAATCAAAGGAGTGAAAAGGCAACAAAAACCCTAGGTTTCTAAGCTTAAGCAGAGGCACCCATACACCAAAATCAAGCAAAAATTCAACTTAAAATTCATGATATGAACAAGAGGATGCAAGAGTAACATAAGACACATAACATGCAAAGGCTTCTTAGTTAGAAAATGATGATTTATTTAATGAGAAATGAGAAAATGGGTATGAAAATGCAAGCAACATAGTTAAAATACAAGAACGTTCCCTTCAAGGCCAATGACTCATCTCAAACACCCAAGGCTCCCAATGTCCTTGCCCGATAATGTTTGAAATGAGCCTCTAAGCTTTTCAAGAAGGAAGAGGAGTAGAAGAGAGATCTACATGTTAATACTTAAAGAAAATGCAAGAGGAAATAGGCTTACCTCTAGATCTAACTAGAAAAAAAGGAAGTATGAAAAATAGAAGCAAGAACACTTGAAGAACACCTCCAACAAGCTTGGATCCTCTCGCAAATCCTCCTCCCTTGGTGGATTTTGAAGAAACTTGGATGATTATGGAAGCTTAGAAGGAGATCTATTGAATGGATGAAGGATTATCAAGTTTTTGTGGTTGATTGTTGAAGAATTTGTGTGGAGAAGGGGAGGAGAGGTCACGGCTGAACAAGGGGAGGAAAGGAGAGTATTGTGTGCTAGGGTAAAAAAATGAGAGTCTCCTCCCCCATGGTCTCTTATTTTGGGTTTTATATGAGGTGCAAAATTAAGGGTATATAGGACATTGTGCTTTTGCAAACCATTGAGATTTGAGATAGAATTTGAATCAAAGGCAAAGATTGCAATGCACATGGATTAGGGACAAAAATTGATATGAAACACAAAATGAGGTGAAAAATAGGAGTTTTTGTTGCACAAAAATTGTCAAGGGCAATTAGGGTTTTAATTTGTACACAAAGTTTAAGCCTTGGATTTGATCTAGAATTTTAATCAATGGCTAGGAATACAACTCACATGGATCAAGGCATGAAGAAACACAAAATGAGGTGAAAAATAGCTGGAAAATTCTGAGCAAATGAGGCCTTGGTGCCCAAGTTTTGCAAGCTTGCCAAAAGATAGTACATTTTGTCTTATTGAGGACACTTCCTTATTTTTACCATTTTTGATTATTCTTTTCATGATAATTCCATAAATTCCACCCATTTTGGGCCATATCCTAGGATTCAATGATTGGGCCCAAACTTCTATGATATCACCATTCCCAAAATTGATATGAAACCTCACCTTGCAATTTTGAAGGAAATTCCCTTTTTGTTGACGTTTTAAAAATGACTTTTTGTACAAAAATCAACAATGCATGCACAACACACATATAACTCAAAACATTTGCCCCAAATAAGTTCCCTTAAAAGTGCACAATGATGCTTGATTAGCAATTATCCTACTTTGCAAAATGACCAAAATACCCTTTGACCTAAAAACTTGCTTCTTGCCCAAAAATGCATTTCCACTCTATAAATGATTCTAGAAACCCTAGGATGACCTCAAAACCTTAAAAATGCAATGCAAAATGCTCGTTACACTCTACAAAATGACTTCACACTTCACAGTTTACTATTTTTGTGGAAAATTAGGGTTTTGAGCCTAGGCGGACAAAATTAGGGTATGACAGATGATGCCCATTCTTTCTCTCATCCTCCCCCACGTTTCTCCTCTCTCTCTCAGGGAAAAAGAACTTAAATAACAAAATTGAAAATTTAAATTAACTAAAGGGACCTTAGGGAAATTTTCTCACCATTTCTCAATTTTTTAAAGCAGCGTTCCTCTTGAAAGCATTGATAATGTATGGAAGCTTCACATTCTTTACGGTCATGATAGTTGGCGATTAGAAAACAAAGTGAAAGGAAGCGAGTAAAACTGTCAAAAAAAGCGAAAACAAAGTGAAAAATTCGTAAATTTTGAAAATGATTTTATTGTAGCTTTCTTATTACTTGAGTAATATTTATATAGATAAATTTGACATACTAGTAAATTTACGCATTTATTTGATCAAAAAAATGACCTCATTTATTAATTAGAGATTAGAGATTCGTGTATTGTAAATTAGGTACCATCAGCTCATTATTTGAAGCTCGCGGGTGGAGACTTTTTCCCTTAGGGATGGGGAGAAAATCCTCCTCGGTCGATATGGGGATGAGGGCGGACACCATGTTCTCACTTGTGTGGGGTCCCCACACAGAATATATTAAATACAAATATTTACTATAGATTTATATTATATTATAAATAATTGGTTTTTAGTCTTTTTATGTGTTTTTAATGAAAATATTTTAAAAAATGGTAGCTATCACTTAGGATCCTCCTTACCTCGGTATTGCTTCACTAGTGAAACCGGGAGGCGGTATCTCTTTCTTGGATTTCCCATCTAGCAGATCTTCATCTCCAAAAGCTAAAGGAGTCGAGATGGTAGAGCAGGAGGCTGAGAGGTGGAAGCTATACTTTGAATCTCCTTACATTTCCTTATTATTGTGCGATCGTACCTTGATCACCAAGTGTTGTGTCTTTGCTCCTTTGTCAGGTCGCCGGTGGCGTGGGGCCGGTCTTGAGCACCTCGGGTGGTACACTGCAAAGACACTCCGGCGCTCTAGTCGGAGGTGTGCTAGCAGGCGGGGGTATCCGCGGGGTAGGAGTGCGTACTGACGATGTGGGCGGAGGTGGTATTTATACCCTTTGGGCGACTGGCCGTTGCGAGAAATGCGGCGGTCGCGAGAAGTGCGGACAAGCCACGGTCTTGGGCGTTTAGCGGTGGGCGGCTGGCCCATTCTTGCTTGCACCTCGTGTCCTTGCTATCGCCCTGAGCGGTTGCCCCCAAGCCTAGGTCGGCGAGGCGGGGTGAGGCTTGAATCGATGCTCGTGGTGGGAAGATGTTTACGCACTTTTGGCGAGGACTAGGTTGGTCTGTCTTTGAAGTCGTCCGTCGCGGCGTGGCGCGCAGGTTTCGACCACGCCATTAATGCGCCAATGATTGCCGCGATTTTGCGTGTCTCGGCGCCTTTTGGTGTTCCCCATACAGCGGATGGGAGGCGTCTCGGTGACCGCGGCGTTTTCGTGCGGTGGGCCCTCTATAAATAGGGCCTTTGGTCGGCCGCGTCTTCAACACACGAAAAGCATTCCTCTGCTTGCCGTCGGTATATGCAAGCGCCACGAAAGCCTTTGTTCGAACATCATCGCTCCTTTCTTCTCTGCATTCCAAGTAAGCCGCTCTTCTCGACTTTTCTCTTTGGTTTTATTGCTTTTTGTTGCTTTCCTAGTTAGTTTCCACGCCTCGTGAAAGGGAGGCGTCGGTCGAGAGGGCGGCCACGTCGCCCCCTTTCTCGAGCGCGGTTTGGCTCGGTCGACTGGCGCCATGTCTTTCATAGGTGGATCTGGCGAGCAAGCGGACCGCCGTATATCTGGTGCCCCAGCCAAAGCCTCGCGCTAATGGCATGCAGCCTTCTCGAAGATGGAGCGGGCCGGAGTCTTCGTCCTCTGAAGTCGCGGCCACTCTCAAGTTGAAGAAAGAACTTCTCCACGGGATCTTCGCGGGGGCATTCCTCGGCTCGGCGGCAGTACCTCTCTATCGACTTCCGCAGTCGACCCAGTCGAGTTCCCCGCGGCGCCCGACACAATGGCCGGGTGGCGAAGAAGCGGCGACCCGGCCGTCGATGTGGTGGGCGGCGATGATATGGCGATGTTACCCGCCGCCTGCGGGTCCTTTTATTGATCTTGTTGACTTGGAAGATGACCCTCCGGGCGAGCCCATGCAAGTGGAAGATCGGGCGGTGATGGAGAAATTCGAATCACTGGCGGGGATGGTGCCGCATTTTGGCGGTGCGGCGGCCGAACCGAATGAAATCGCGGACGAGCGGATGGAGGATGAAGGCGGCCGCCGGAGGTTATAGGCGTGAATGACATCTCGTGGGTGTGCGAGAAGATGAGGGCTTTCAAAAGCTTTGTTCCTCAGAGGCCCATGTATTGGCGACTTGAGCGCCCTCTTCTGGCAAGGGGTGGAAGGTGAAAGGCGTCTTTGGAAAGTGAAAATATTGCGGCCGTCCCATCAAGTTAAAGTTCACCATGCGGGTGGTATTTGAGAAGATGGGGATCGTCCCCCTTCTGAGACTTCGGCGGGGCGTTCTCGAGATACTGAGCGTGGCCCCTCTCGAGATCCATCGAGCGGTGGGGCTTCATGAAGGCGTTCGAACATTTGTGTGTGGCGGTTGGGCGGGCGTGTCGACCAAGCTCTTTCTTGCCTTGTTTGAATTGGTAGCGCAGGGAGTCTGGGACCAACATGGCTCGCAAGGAAGCAGTGTCTTTCAGAACCGAGAAGTCATTTGCCCTTAAGTTTTTGAGCTTACTCGGACTCTGCTGTAGGCGGTTGGAAGAACCGGTACTTTTGGGTGCGTTCCGATCTGAGGCCCTAAGATATGGCGAGTTTCTCTCGGGCCGATGCTGCGAGGAGTTCTTTCTTCCCCGTATCTGGCGGGCGGCTAACTTCTCGGTGGCCAGGGCGATTACGTTCGTTGTGTCGACTCTTGATGAAGAGGATACTGCAACTTTGGGGATGATAGCAGGTTGTCCGCCCTGCTGCCTTGAGAACCACGAAGGGGATATCCCATCTTGGCCAGATTACGCTTGTATGAGGGGATAAATTGGTATCGAACTCGGTCGGTACCTTTTGCTACTAGTTTGCTCGTTTTTATTCGTATGGTCATTGACCTCTTTTTCTTTGCGGCTAAAACTTTGAAGATGTCTACCTCAGTTAGCTCGATGCGGAGAAGCTGCGTCACCGCGTGGCGCCCAAAGAAATCTGCCCCGGTTCTGGCGCGCGAACACCCCACTCCTGATAGGGGCGTTGAGGCGGTCACCGAGGATAGGGGCGGCCGGTGGTGGCCTGCGTGGCGGGGCGGTCATAGCTCCTTCTAGCGGCCAGGGGAGGAGGTTGAGTCCCCGTCTTTGAACTTGAGGATTTTGATGATGCTCGGGTGGCACTTTTCAAGAAGGATCCCATGGTGTTTTGTGGCGACTGCTCGAGTGCGCCAACAAGACTATGAAGGACATAAGAGGAGCCAAGCACGTGAGTTCTTTGTTTTTGTCACCTGCTCGATCAAATATTCGACGTTAAATGCATTAACTTAGTTTTCCATTTAGTCTTGGTGGCCGGCGGGATGCGGCCCGAGAAGAAGGTCAAGAAGCTTGAGTCGGCGGTCGGAGACTTAAGGTGGAGCACGAGATTGCGCTCTGGAGCAAACCAAGATCAAGTGGCGGCCGTGAAAAGGATAAGCGGTTGGCGGCGACAAAGGTCAAGGCGGGGGCGAGGAACAAAGAGCTTCTTGATTTGGTGAAGACCACGGCCGAAGTCGCCGCTTTGAGAGAGTCAAGCGGCGGCCGTCGGGAGAAAGGTTGCGAGGTAACCGGTGGCAAAAGGCGACCGCTACCCGGTTCGACAATCTTGTGGCCCAAATGAAGTTGCTCGCGCCGCTCGGGGCATTGAGTATAATGACCAATTGGTGCAACGACTATGTGGTTGAGGTGAGAGATCGTCTTGCCATGAGGATGGATGATAGCGGCAAAGTGACTCATAAGCGGACCGTGGTCTCCCTCGTGCTAAAAAGTGATTAATTTTCTGTTTTGCACTTTGCGGCGGTTTACTATTTTGTAATTTCGTTGTTCTTGTACTCGCCTTGGCGGTTCAAACATTTTAAGCGCGGCCGTCGGGCGTTTAGCTGTAATGAATTTCACTTAAATTCTGAAATGCGGACCGATCGTTGGCGCTATTTTGGGCCGCCAGAAGGCACTCGCTTTAGGCGATCGTCGGCGATTCATTTCTTGACCTTTTATTTAATTATTGGAATTTGGGGCGTTCGATGGCTCTCGTTGTAGGTCGCTCGGCGATCTACGATCGCTAGTGGGTTTACTTAACCCTTGGGCCATTCGATGGCACTTTCGTTGTGGAAGTCGCTCGGCCTACGATCGCTATTGGGTTTATTTAACCGCCAGCCCGGTCGATGGCGCTCGTTGTAGGTCGCTCGGCCTACGATCGCTATTGGGTTTATTTAACCCTTGGCCAGTCGATGGCGCTTCGTTGTAGGTCGCTCGGCGGCCTACGATCGCTAATGGGTTTATTTAACCGCCAGCGGTCGATGGCTTTTCGTTTTTAGACGCTCACGGATCTTCGTTCGTGCGGACCCCCTTTGGGAGCCATGCGGTCGTTCAGATTAATTGGGAAGCGAGCGACCAGCTCCATAATTTAAAAGCGCCAATATATTAAAAAGCGGGCCTCTGTAAAAAACCCGATGGGAAAAAAGCGCCAGCTTATTGTTTATTTCAAGCGATCGATCGATTACAAAGGTGTGAACTAAATATATCTTGCTTCAATTTATCACTATTCCATGTCAGGGGATAATCGCCCCTTCCATGGTTTCTAATTCGTATGCCCGCGGCGGTCTTATTAATGATCACGATGCGGGCCTTCCCGATTGGGGCCAACTTCCCTTGGCGTGCATTCTTGTTCAAAGCGTCGCGCTTTGAGAACCGGTGTCCGATCGGAAAGTCCCTCTTTTTGTACGGGCGTTGTATCGGCGGCGACCTACGCTTGATCGGTGCCTCCACGAGGATGCTTGGTTGCGCTTGACTCTTGACCAAGTCTAATTCTTCTTTTATAGCGCCGTTATCGGCCATTGTCGGTGAGTTGGCCGTTCTCGGTTCAGCTCGTTCATCTCAATAGGAATAACGGCGTCCATTCCATGAACCGGTTTGAAAAGCGACTCCGATCGATGAATGAAGTCGTCCTATATGCTGAGAGGGCGGTTGCGACTCTTCGACCCAATTCCGCTTTAGCCCGGCCAAAGTCTTCTCTTTAACCCTCGTAGAATGACTCTGTTGGCGCCCGGCTTGCGTTAAATGCGGGGTGCTCGTAGAAGTGAAAGCTTATTTGTTTCACCCCAAGGCGGCCAACATGTCTCTGAACTTCCTATCTGCAAATTGGGTGCCGTTGTCCGTTATGAGTGCTGCGGAACTCCGAGCCGGGCTAAGGCGTTCGGCCAAAAAACTTGTTGATCTTTGCGAAGTTATTGTTGCGAGGCTCGGCCTCTATCCACTTTGTGAAGTAGTCCCCTTTGCCACGATCGGGAATTTGAAGCGGCGGCGCTGCGAGAGCGGGCCAGAAGCAGATCCATCCCCCACGCGGTGAGCGGCCCACGGTGAGGTGAGGTTTGCAATTACGATGAGGCGGCGTGAACATCGGCGTGTGCTTGGCACCTCTTGCATTTACGTACTAACTTTTTGGAGTCCTCATCCATGGTCGGCGGTAGTAACCAGCCACTAAGTGCTTTCTTTGCAATGGACCGTCATACGATGGCTGCCACGTATCCCCTCATGTATGTCCCCTCGAGGACATGGTGGAAACTTCGGCCAAGCGATAAGCTGCCGGAGTGGGCACGAGAATCCTCTTCTATCTCGACTTCCGCCGATCCACGAGAATACTTGGTGGATCGTAACCTCGATGTCTTAGCCTTCTTTGGGTCGGTGGCTCTTCACCCGGTGTGATGCAGCGCAAGATGAGGCGATCAATCATCTTCTGCCGATGGTCGGGGCGGCCCTTTGGTTGACTAGCCTTGGTGGATCGATACGCTCGGCGGGTGAGGTTTCTTGAATTAAACTCTGTGATTGCGGTGTCTTGAGTGCGGCTAATTTTGCGGGATGTCGGCCGGGCGTTTTCGGTCCTCGACACGTGTTTCACTTCGCGCCCGTTCAAGCGGCGGAGGAGCTCTCTAACTCTGGCGGTAGTTCTTCAACGCCGTCTTTTGCATCATATAACTCACGAATGCGGGAGGCGACCGGCAAAGTGCGAGTGTAGTTCTACGGTCGGCGTTGAATTCTTTGCGGCTGCGGCCCGGCGGCTATGCATGCCTCGTATTGAACTTAGTTATTGGAAGTGTGAAGCGCAAATGTTAGGGACACTTCTACTGCAAGTCATACGAATTCTCTAATATGAGGCGCGCCCACTACCTTTGTTGTTGGAGGAGCCGTCCACATGCAAGGTCCATATTGTCTCTGTGGCCGAGTCTGTGTTGGGGTCATTTTGCGATAAAGTCGGCGGCACTTGGGCTTAGCGGCCCGATCTTGACTCGAACTTTATGCCGAACTCACTAAGTTCTACCGCCCGTTTGATCATCCAGTCCCGCCCGGTCTGGCGATGGAGGACTGTCTTATGGGTTGGTCAGTTCTTACCACGACACGGTGGGCCACAGTATGGTCTCAGCGGGCGGGCGACTAGTAGTGCAAGTGCTAGCTTCTCGATCTTACGGTATCTCGATTCAGGTCCTTGCAACACGCTGGCGATGAAGTAGGCGGATTTTGCCTTGAGTCAATTTCTCGACCGGGGCGGCACTCAATACCTCTTGATTATGGCTAAGTACAAATATAGAATTTGCGAGCTCGGGCTTTGTCATGATGGGTGGATTGGTCAAAGCCTCTTTTAATTGTTCGGTGCGTGCGCGCTGGTCAGTCAATCGAAGTCTACTTCCTTCTTGGCCGATTTAAATAGGGGGCGACTTGCACGCGAGATCTTGGTATGAATCTTGGCGAGGCGGCGACCATGCCATTCAGCCAGTTGGATTTCTTTCTTTGTGGTGGCGGCCTCGTGTCGGCGTAGCCCTACATTTATGCAGGTTAGCCTCTATCCCCCTTTCGGTCGAGATGAAACCTAAGAATTTGCAGGCCACAACTCAAAGGTGCACTTTTGCAGGTTAAGCCTAAGAGAATTTTCCTCGCTTCTTTAAAGACTTCTCTCGGTCGGCGCGCATGATCTTGGTCGTTCTGCTCTTGATGATCATATCATCGAGGTAAACTTCGACTACTCGGCCGTCGATCCTTGAAGATCTTGTTCATCATCCATTGGTATGTTGCCCGGCGTTCTTGAGCCGAGCGGCATGACCTTATCTTGGAAGTTCCACGATCGGTCGTGAAAGCGATTTTGTGGCGATCGGGCGGGTACATCGTGATCGATTGTACCCGAGAATAGGCATCGAGGCAGCGGCAATTTATAGCGATGCCCGTCGACCAATTTATCAATGCCGGCGCACGAGGAAGGCATCGCCGGGCATGCCTTGTTGAATCTGTGTAGTCGGCGCACATCGCCACTTGCCATTTTCTTCGACCCGAACCACGTTTGTGACGGGTTGTGTATTTTATCTCCTCGATGAAATCGTCGGCCTTGACTAGGTCGTCACGCGCGGCTTCTTTGCTTGGGATTTTCTTGATTTTGGGTTCGCCTTCTTTGAGCTCTACGGTCGACATTTTCATCCCGCTGCGGTGATGGCATGCAACACGTTGGGATGCAGGGCATGTCGAGATGCTTGCCATGCAAACAAGTCTGCATACTCCTTAAGGCGGTGTGTAAGATCTTCTTTCGACACCTTTCGGGAGTCGCGTCGAGTTTGGCCGTCTTCTGCAGGTCGTCCCCTAGGCGGGCGTCAACTAGCTCCCCGTGTGGCTCGGGCCTCTTGATCTATTTTTAGCTCGCGGGCTAATTCATCTTCGTGCGTCCTGCAGGTGCATTGCTCGAGTCATCTGGGCGTCTAAGTCGCGAGTTGACTTGGTGCCTTTTCTCCGGTGCTCGTGGGTCGATGTCTCTGTCTTGCTCGTTGCGGATGTCTTGATACAAATAGTGGCTTTTCTTGGCGCTTCTAGGTCGGCTAGCTAACACTTGTCACCACTTGATCGTCCTTCTTTGTGAAACTTCATCTTGGGTGGTGTGGAGGCTCGACCCCTAACTTTCCTAGGGTCGGTCGGACTATAATGCAGCGATAGCGAGGATTTGATGGGTAGGACTAAGAATGTGGCCTTCGCCGTCCGGTATTTTGTGCTCGTTCTGAGTCATCACCAAAGGTGACCGAGATCTATCGTTCTAAGGGTAGGTATTTGCCGTTGAACCTGTTAGGGGTGTTGGATCGATGCGTGGAATGATCTCACTCCGGTCGACATTGATCTTGTCGATCGGCTCTTCAAATATGATGTCGGCGAACTACCAGTGGCCGAGTTGGCGTGCCGGTATTGGCCATTACGCTCACGATTACCAGCGGGGCATAGCTATTGGCCGCCTTAGTCGGCAAATCTTCATCTCGAAGGAAATGGCGGCTTTTTGAAATTTGGTCGCTCGTAGATGTAGACCCAACCATCATCGACTTCGTTCCATTTTCTTTTTATAGCTTTCTTGAATCCACTTTTCTCTAAGGGGTTTCCTCCTTGGATCACCATAGCCCACTCTCGGCCGTTGGACATCCGGGCGTCCTCTTGGTGTCCTTGTCGCTATTTCCTCTATGGTTCTTTGCGATAATTTCTTTGCCCTTTGATTGGGGCTTTTTCCTCGGCTTTCTCTTGGTCGGCGGCACCCTCGGCTTCGGACGTCTTTGCTTGGCTTTCCCTTTTGGATGAGATCCTCGATGTCATCTTTTAGAACCATCTGATCATTGGTATCGTGTCCCTTGCTTTTATAGTGCAGGCAATATTTTTGGTGGCGTCGCCCTTCTTGAGTACCGATGGATCGGGCCTCTTCACGTCGACAAATTTGTTGTTACGACACTTTCGGACGATGTTGGGCTATGGGAGCATTGAGCCTCGTCCGATGCTCATACTTCTTGGCGTACTACGGCATTGTCGGTGTTGTCTTGATTTACGGCCGCTTCTTTATGCGTCTTCTCTAAGTCGCCTTGACCTTTCAGCGGCAGGGTTTCCTCGTAATGCATGTGGGCGTTGGCTCTTCGGAGGAGCGTGCTAAGATCGTCGATGTGGTTCAAAGTGAACTCTTCCGCAAATCGTGGTCGCGGATGCCTCTCTTGAGGTATTTGGTTTATCCACATGCTGTTAGGTCGTGCACTTGATCGGCTTCATTGTTAAAGCGCTACATGTAGCGTCTTAATGGTCGTTGTCCCCACAGGTGATGGTGTCAGTGCTCTTCATGGCGGTATTGCGCCGGTTGGCGGTGTAATTTGCGAAAAGATTACGATCAATCCTTCCCACGAGAAAATGGTGTTTGTAGTGGCGACCCCACCATTCTAGAGCTCGTCAGTCAGTAGCGTAGGAGCAGCCCGGCACTTCATGATGGAATCTAACTCTCGGTAGCTCTGATGGTGTTGAAGTATCGATGTGTTTATCGGGATCACCTCGCCCGTGAGCTTGTTGAGGTTGGGCGGCTTTCTTAGGTCCACTGGGGATCACGATGGCGTCGATCTCCACTAGTGAAAGGGCCTTGGCGCGCGGTCGAGAAGTCGTTCGGCGAGCGTCTACATCGTGAGATATGCTTACGCCGGTCGGTATTCCATAGAATCCTGCGCCCGGTATGGTGCGTGTATGGGGGCCGCTTGGAGCGGCGGCCTCTGTTTCTAGTGGAGTGATGTCTTCTCGGTCGTCGTGAAACATCTACGATTTTCCGTTAGATATTCGTTCAACTTCGTCGTAGGGGTCCCACGATCGGCTCTAGGCGCTGAGTCGGAGGATTACGTGCGAAGAATATCTTGTGGTGACGGTCCGGCTTCGGTGGTAGGGTGAATCACGAATAGTCATAATTATGTGAGAGGCAGCGTGCTTGCGCGTTCGTGATCGGCGTCTGCGCGCCCGAATCGCCGGCGAGGATCGGCGGTACTCCACCGATAGCGGGCGATCGCCGGGGCCACGGCCTGCGTGAAGCGCGAGTTCGGCGAAGGATGCCCGTGTCTCGTTTCTTGGTGGCGGGCATGGACCCTCTCGAGCGAGTTATCGAGTTTTCGGTCGGCTATGATCCGATTTTTGGTTTGAGTAAATTTGGAGAAGCGGCACGGGTGGCGTGTTCGGCAATTGCTCCATGATCGGCCTCGGCGATTCGCTCGGAGTCGTTGATGCTCACGGTTAGAGGTGGCTTCTTGCGCATACGGGTGAAGGTTCGGGCGAGGGTTGCCATGGGATTCATTGATTGTTAGAAGGCGCCCTCCGGTGTCTCTGCTGCGGACGGCGTCTTGGCCGGCGCGGTCGTTGCAGGTGGATGCCGCGTAACGATTTTCTTGGGCCCATCTTTGAAGTGGGGCGGCGCTCGGGCTCCCTTTGTGGTCGCAAATGATCGTACCTTGATCACCAAGTGTTTTGTGTCTTTGCTCCTTTGTCCGGTCGCCGGTGGCGTGGGGCCGGTCTTGAGCACCTCGGGTGGTACACAAAAGACACTCGGCGCTCTACAGTCGGAGGTGTGCTAGCAGGCGAGGGTATCGCGGGGTAGGAGTGCGTACGGCGATGTGGGCGGAGGTGGTATTTATACCTGCTGAGGCGACTGGCGTTGCGAGAAATGCGGCGATCGCGAGAAGTGCGGACAAGCCACGGTCTTGGGCGTTTAGCGAAGGTGGGCGGCCCATTCTTGTACACCTCCGTGTCCTTGCTATCGCCCGAGAACATTGTCCTTATAGTGGCTTCTTACGGATCTCCTCTGAGATTCACCGATTACCACCGGTGCGTCCTCTAGACTTTCGGGTATCACGTTGAATAAAGTAAAGAAGATCCAGGCGTGGCGTCCTTAGAGTACTCCATGGTTAGCTCGAACCCCGCAAAAATCCCTGACAATTCGGCAAAAGGCTGCGATGGGGCTGCTCGTATATATCCAGAAGACTTGTTGTTGGAAAGAATTCAATGGAAAATGACATTCATCGCCTCAGCGCGCCGCTCCATAAAAGAAAAATCCAAGGTGTTTGTGTTCACTCGGGCGAGGAACCCGAACGCCGGCGTCGACCTCCATTTATGTCGTCGGGAGGAATAAGATACTTCTCAAAATAGGAAAGCGGGCTTGTCAGGCCTCGACTTAGTATGCATGTGATAACTCTATTTTATATAGAGTTCATATGTTTAAACTTAGTAAATTGCTCTCTTTCTAGCAAAGATAAGGAGTTTATATAGTATTTTATGTGATCTATGATAACATGAGTGTTTGACATGGTTTAAGTTGTTAATAGGCCATTTTGAGTATATTGTGAAATGTTTGATGAGTTTGTTCGGTGGAATCTCTGAGATGCTCTGCATTACATCTACACTACAAATGCTCTTTGCCTTTGGATTAACATAGCGCTCCTACATTGCATCTGCATTGCAGCGATTAAAGTCATCACTTGCACATCACTTTGGCAATAATTGTTTTTTGGTGTTCTGAGCAGGGCGGAGATACTCGAATTCACCGAATTATTCATGTAGGGGTGTAGAACAAAGACCGCGATCCCTTGGGGGCAGGAATGGGATGGCCTTCGGCCGACTTGTTCAAGATCGGCTTACCAGGTGGAACGAAGCTTTGCATTTCTTAAGCTCTTAGTATGGGCCATCTACAGAGAGGGTGCTTCCATCACTCATCTAACTCCGATCTGCTAAGTGCTACCTCGGGTAAGCCAAGTCGATACTACATCTTCCCACAAGGGGCCTGGGGTGACTCTCCTTCCAAAGACGAAGTCGGCCCCATGGAAAAAGTAAATCAAAGGTAAAACTTTAATGCTTTAAAGAGTAAAAATCTTTGCGAAATTAACCTCTTTTGCGAGAAAAATATGGGTTAGTATTTGAATGATGGACTCATGGCGCTAAAGAGTAAAGTACTCTGAAACTAACCTCTTTTTTAGGGAGCGCTGCGGGCCAGCGGAATCTCTAGAAATCACAAGTGAAGTGGAAAATGGCCGTCTAACTCTCGTTATATACTCCATCAGCAGACGGGGAAGGCAAAGTGGCGCCTACTTTCGACCACGCCTCATCAATTACGCCGCGACAAGAAGCGCTTTGAACTTGCAAAGCGTCATCTCGAGCATGAAGCGTCACATCGTTGTCGCACCATTCACAAATCAACACGTGGAATTGCCGTCATGGCTTTCTCATCGATCTGTGCGAGAATCAAGCGGCCGACCTCAGCGTTCATCCTCGACTTGGGGGCCTTTGTTACGGCACAGGCAAAGGTCCGCGAGAAATTGGGCACGACCTAATCCGACCTCAAAGTGCAGCCCAACACGCGCTCCGCCATGGACTCGCGCCTCCAGCGGTCGGTATCTTTTCGCGTATCCGGCGCTCTGATGCGCTTCTATCCTCTATAAATCGGTACAACCTTCAAGAAAATGCGAAGACACAACAATCTTTAAAGTGGTGAAAAGACTAGTTTCAAACTTCTTTGTTGCGAGATAGTTTCAACCTACTTTACGACCGAGAAATGTCAAGTGGGATCCTCTTTGTAAGAACATTAATTGGTTCTTTGTTACCATTACTAGATTGTTTAGTTCAACTTTGCTTTTGGGTTATGATGGTGAACAATCTTTAAGATAGAAGAAATGTTTTGTTTATTAAGCTTTGCTTTCTTCTCTGTCTCCTCATTCGGACTTGATGCTACTCGAATCAAAGTTGCTAACATTACCTTTCGAGGAATTGAAATAGAAGCATGGTTTAAGGTAAAAATATCATCCTTGAGCTTTTATTTCTTCTCATCCCTTGCCCGGGGTATGTTGAACAAATTCAACTTCTATAGAGCTCCAAATGACGGTATGAATAGTGGACTTTTTCATAATACATAAATTAATCAAGCAAAGATTATTTCTTGAAATAAACTAAAGATTAATAGGAAAAGGAAGAAACGTTTGGGAAGCTCTAAAATGCCTACATGGAGATCTTATTAACATTTGAGAGACTTCAAGAAAAGGAATGAAAACAATTTATTTTTGAAGAAGAAAAGTGAGTGATTACAAATTGCAATGAGTTTGACCTTAATACAATCTCACTTAGCTAATCTATAACAAAGTAGTAACTAACTCTAAGCTGAATTCAAACTACTAACGAATTGTAACAACTAACAAACTTCCTTAACTAATTAACCAACTAACTATAATATTTCTAATAGTCCCCCACAAGCTAGAAGTTATTCACAATGCTTCTAGCTTGAAATAAGCTAATAGAAAGTTACATCAAATCAAAGAAAATTACATCAAGAGATGTCGGAAATACATCGGTAAAAATCAAAGTATGAAGACCAACAAAAAATACTCAATTCAGAGCCAATTGACACAAAGAAAATTCCCATTGCACATGTTAGCAAGGGGCCAAAATTCTGCCTTAAATGCCTTGGTGTAATTGACTGCGGTAGCTGGAGGTATCTCAGAAAATGCTCCTAAGAGCACAGGCATAGTGATGAGTCTAATCCATTCTTTATCACGAAAAGCCTTATGTTTTAGCCAAACAAAGAAAGAGCAAGAGCCTCAGCCAAGAAAAACCAGTTGACCGCCGAATAGTGTCCGAGATCTCCAAAAATTCTTCAAGGAATCATAGAATACATAATCTCCAGGACAAGTCCATGGGCTACCTTTTGGAAGCAACCCTCTATGGCATAAATGTGGAACAGTTTCTATTAACCACCATGCTGTTAATAAATGCACCAATGCTGCTATTATGGCTCCAATTACCTGTGCTAAAAACATTGCTCTAGGGGATCTTCATGTAATGGCCAAGCTTGAATGTCAAGGTTATAGTGGGAGTCAATAATAGCTGAGATGTTGTATTTTTCACCATTAGACTTGAATTAACAATGTTGAGAAACATGGGAATTTTCTTGCATTGTAAAGTTTGAGCCAATAAGCAGTAGGCACAATGACATACATGAAAATAGAAAACCCAGCAGCAATGTTAGCTGTTGTAAAGCCAGGCCAAAGGGCTACCGAGATAAGAACACATACTTGACCAATAAAATCCAATAGCCCCAGTTCCAAGACCATGTTGCCTGAGACAAACTGTTGTCCTATAATAGAAGTGGGAAACACCCAACAAATCAAGAAGTAACGTTAACTTTGGGAACAGGTAGCCAAAATGAAAGGTCGCAAGAAAAGAGTGAAGATTGTGACATGAATCTCAAATAAAATAGACTGAATCACAAAGTAGAGAAGCAAATCGCAAAATCATAATAATGAAGAAATGCAATGCATCAACAACTGATCAAAAAGAATAATGACGAAACACAATCACATTAGAACTTTGAACTACAAGAATCGTAAAGCGAGTTGAAACAAATTTAGAACTTCAAGAATCAAATTGGATAAGGAAAATTGAAGAATTAGAGACACTCTCAAAGAAGCGAGGGAAGGAGAAAGCGATCAAGAATTGAAGAGATTTTGAACATGAATTGAAGAGCAAAACCTAAGACAAATACTTGAAATAGGAGAGACTCGCACAAGAATTGAAGAAGCATAATTGAGATGAAATCGAAGACCACGAACCAGAAAATAAAATGATCCAAAAGCGAAATCGAATAGGCGATGAGCGAGAAAATGAAGATATAAAGCGAATAAAATGAAGATAAGATTAAGGAATTTCTTGTGATATCAATGAGTCTCATTGTTCTTGAATGGTAAAATAGAAGAAGAGATTCGGGGAAGGCAATGGAGGAATCATTGAGGAGAAAAGAATCACGGAAGCTACATGATGCTTACGATATCATATTAAGATTTGAGAGACTTCAAGGAAAAGGAATGAAAACAATTTCATTATTGAAGAAGAAAAGTGAGTGATTACAAATTTTAATGAGTTTGACCTTATATATAGATCCAATCTCACTTAGCTAAACTATAACAATGTAGTAACCAACTCTAACGAATTCAAACTACTAACGGTGTAACAACTAACAAACTTCCATAACTAATTAACCAACTAACTATAATATTTCTAATAGATCTGCTCATCTTTTTTATTTGTCTTTTCTTGGTTATAAGACAATCAGACTATCTATAGCCACGTTGTTCAGAAGGGTTGACAGAGAGATTCTTTGTAAGACTGACGAGATTAGTAAGTTGCTTGTTACCACTTGATTGCATCTCTGTTTTCTTCTCGCTTGCCTTCCCAGTGTTATGGTGATAGTTGTTATTGTTGTATACTTCCTGTCCAGATCTATTACGTTTCAGTACTCTTTTGGCAACCAAATAACTTATTAGCTGAATAACTCTTAAAATAATTCAGCATCTCAGACCCTCCTTCAGTCCAATCTCTTGTGTCCCTACTGAAAGTCACACACTTGTTCTCACTGTTTTGAAGAGTGATGTGCCAAAAGAGGCGGTTGGAACATCTTTTATAATATGCCACCTAATTGGGAAGAAACCATTGTATTTGTCAAGTTTCCAAAAACTCATGTCTTTTTTGAAATCTACCAGCCCTACCATTACTCGAAAAGAAAATGAAATCTGGACAATTTAAGCATGTCTGACTTAATTTAGCTTCTTCATTAAGGATTGTTGTGTTCAACTTCTTGTTTCCATGTGGAGTGCTCGCCCAAACATCATACTTAATGCCCTTGTTAATGTCATCTTCGTTAAAAGATTTAATCATATAAAATTTAGCAATTTCATATTCAGTTTGGAAATCTGGAAGGTTATATCGTTCTCTACATATGGGGATTGCAAATTCATCCTTAACAACTGATGATTGTTGATAAAAATTATTTTGATGACACAGAGGACCTCGAGTCATTTCCTTGGGCAATTCAGTTCTCCACTCATGAACTCCTCACCCACAAAGATCTATCATTTAGATTTGATACTACGCCATTTGGCCTGTAGTCGGTAGAGGTAGTTGGCCGGTGGTTAGTAGGAGGGAAGACATCGCATCTTGAGTTGAGAAATGATAAATTTCAAGTTTGATAGTAGGTCCTCGGAGAAGCGGCTGCTGTAAAATGAGAATAAAAATGATGAGCCTTGTTTGAAATTTCAAATTCTTTTCTTGTATGAGTCATAAACTTTGATGATGTGACTCTTAAACTTCCATCTCTTTGTGTAGGTGGAAGCTATTACCTTCGGGAAGGTAGAAGATTTTGGATCATTTTTGCAAATCTGAGAACCTTTGTGATTTCATCTTGCAAGCCGGTAGAAGCGGCCCGATGAATAATAAGGTGCTTGATTTGTGAACACACACTGCAAAGCTAAGCGATAACATCTCTATTAATATTTTACAATACCTTCACCTTTTCAACAACAACAAAATCATCCACTTTTTATTAGTCTTTGATTTGATTCAAGTTGACACCAAAACCAATATTATGAGGCATTCGAACTACTTACATGCTCTAATAAGTATTCATTGATTTAATATAGAACATATGTTCATCATATAGTGAACTACTTACCATGATTACATTATGCATGTAAGATCAGTACATATACCAATGTTGAAAGTCTAAAAACTTAAAACTATACTACATATACCGTGGCTAAAAAGTGGAACAACCGTGGCGAAGTGCAAAAACCGTGGCCTAAACCTTAGGCCCCACGGTTTTTAAGCTTATTGTCTAGGTGGCGTCGCCTTTTCCTTCAAGCCACGTTTTTTTACATTAGGCAACAAAATATTAAAGCCGTAGTACGGTTATAAAAAGCGAGCCCACGGTTTCTTGGTCTAATTTCCGGCCACGGTTTTTGATTGTACGCATAAATAAGCGTGGCCTATTAGTTTAAGCCACGGTTTTCTATTAACCACACATAAATACTTAGTAACCTATAAGTTTTGATTACAATTATTTAATTTCATTCTTTTCTTTATCATGGATTTGTTTTCCAAACATTTAAATCACAATTAGCCGACTCTAGAAATATACATAGACAATACATTTGGTGTTTATAAATTATAATGTAGAAACACTAGAATAGTACATCATACCCTAATTTTGTCGCCTTTAAGCAAAACCTAATTTTCCACAAAAATAGTAATGTAGGAAGTGTGAAGTCATTTTGTGAGGCATAAAGAGCATTATGCATGCATTTTAGGGTTTTAGGGTCATCCTAGGGTTTTAGAAGAATTTTCAAAGTGG
Source organism: Oxytropis ochrocephala (assembly GCA_020916435.1). Taxonomy (NCBI): domain Eukaryota; kingdom Viridiplantae; phylum Streptophyta; class Magnoliopsida; order Fabales; family Fabaceae; genus Oxytropis; species Oxytropis ochrocephala. The sequence continues at coordinate 32,328,526 of CM037095.1, forward strand.
ACATGTGTTAGAGCAAAAACTAGGGATTTTTAGGGCAAAGGGTATTTTGGTCATTTTTTTTTTTCTAGCAGGATGATTTCCTCGTCAAAAATATGCATCCACAAAAGTACATTTTTATTCTATCAAGGATAATTTTTGTACAATTTTAAAAAGAAAATCAATCAAAATAATTAAAAATGCATTTTCCCATTTTTATTGCATAATAAAAAACTAAAGACCATTACATATTCCCCAATTATTAAATGACAATTTTTTTGTTGTCAAGAATAAATTGGGAAGGTATTTATGGTGCCCAAAACATGTAACACATTTTCAATGGGTGCACTCTCATTTGCATGCCCAAAATTCAAAATTCAAAATTCAAAAAGAAGGAAGTGTCTCGATAAGATAAAAGACCAAAAAGAGGCATTTCTCCCCATTTTTCAGCCCATTTTCGAAATTTCTCTCTCTCACAAAATTCTTCCACACTTTTCTATTCCTTATCCCTTAAGAATATGCTTTGTACTATTCTTAACTTTTACCTTTTTAGTGACCCTCACTCACTCTCACATAGATTCATACCCTCTTTTGTAAATTACCCCACCCACTTACCCTCACCTCTTCATAAAAAAATACAAAATTACTTCTTTAGTAACATTCCATCTCAATTATACCCTTAACCCTATTTTTGCCTCACATCACATATGAGCCCCATTCCCAAAATAGGATAAGTTTTCACACAAACTCTCCTCCCCTCTCTCTTTATCACTTTTGCTCTACCTCACTCTCATTTTTGTTTTCTTACTACCCACAATCCAAGTGATCTCTAATCCTAGCCCTTCATTCAAATTTAAAACCCAATCCTAGGGCACCTAATAAGAACAATGACCTAACTACCCTTAAACCTAAAAAACTCTATAAATACTCTCTCATTTCCACTCATCCGAATCTTTTGGCTTCTCATTTTTCCTACACTAAAACCCTAGCACACCAAAACCTCTCCCCCTCCTTCCCTCAAAACCGTAGCCACCACCTCCTCTCCTTCATCCATTTTGATTTTCTCTTCACCCAAATAACACCATTTCACCTCATTTTCATACCTCTTTCACATATCTTCTTCATTCAAGTTCAAACATCATCATCGAGGAAGATTCATCAAGTTCTCTTGGGTTAGAGTTGAGGTTCCTTGAAGATTTGTTGATTTGCTCTAGTTTCTTTCTTCAATCTTACTTCTAGCTTGGAGATAAGGTAAAATCTCTAAAACCCTTGCATCATCCTCAACATTTTTGCATTAAAACTCACTTTTCTTCATCATATTTTTGCATATCATCATCACTTTTCTATAATGTAGTTTGTTGTTGTTGGTGAGAGGAGCCTTAAACATTTTGACAAACACTTTGGGAGGTTTGGGTGTTTAAGGTGCCTCTCACCCATGAATAAATTGATTCATGTTGTTTTTGTGTTGATCTTGTATTTGTGGTGAAATAAAGTGGTTGTTTCATGTGTTATTTAACTCACATATCATATTGAAGTTTGTTTTTAATTTGACTTTGTTCTTCTTTGATGTTTAATCTTGTTGTGATACTTGATTTTAGGGTTTTAATGCTTAGATCATTCATTTAAGTTAGCAACTTTCCTTTCCTTACTCATATATGTTTTTTTCACAAAAATTGAAAAGTCTAAGAATGAATGTCGATTTGAGGTTTTTAGTGTTTGAATCATGTGATTAATTGTTCCTAAGTCTTGCTAGTATCTTATGCTTGCTTGGTTTGGTGAGTTTGATGAATAAATTTGTTGTTTGATCATGTGGTGGTTTCGCAAATCATGATAAATAATTAGGGTTTTGTTGTTTCTTGGCTATGTGGTTTGCAATTGTCCTTAAAAAAGTGTTTTCTCAAGTTGTTTTGATGGAATCTTGCTTGCAAGTAATTGTCATGTTGATGATTGGCAAAATAGTGACACTTGTGCTTTTGTGCACTTATTTGATAGTGTTGAGGATTGCCTAAAATGATTCAACTTGTTTTGGGGCTTACAATATTGAGTTTAATTGTAAATTTGTTGATGATTGGCAAAATGATTCCCACTTGTTCCTTAGGCACTATTCTTTAAGTGGTGAGGATTGTTCAATAAGATTCAACTCCTTTTGAAATATAGTCTTACTTGTTCTTTTGCATTCATTTCTAACTTGTATATTCACATGTTCATGCATACTCAAATGTTCATACCTTGCACAATAACTATGCTCATGCATTCATAGTCTTGTAAGCTCAATCATTCATTCATGCATAGTCTTGTATGCCCATTCATTCATGCATAGTCTTGTATGATCATTCATTCATATCCTTGTATGCTCATGCATTTGCATATTTGCCTAATCATGCACATCATTGCTTGCATGTTCATTCATCTAACCTAGATCATTCTATGCCCGTAATCAATTGTATTCTTTTGTTCATGATGCCATTTAAATGTCTTGATTTAATTGTGTGCCATCCTTTCTACATGCATGTACTCTTATATGAAGGCGTAAGCCTACTTTCTTGTTGTAGCATAGAGTCATTAAGATGAATGCACCCACTTTGAGATTGTTGCACTGTCTGTAACAATTTTCACCCATCTAAGCATAATTGTTTTGAGAACTTTGTCTTGCATCCTTGATAATTGAATCCCTTGATTGTATTGGCATGCTTAATCTTGGTTGATGAATAACATGTTCATGATTGCTTGATCGTTGAAGTATGAGTCTTGTTCATTCATTTGCATTTGGTTATGGATTTAGAATTGATTTGAAATGTTCTACTTCTTTTCTAAAACCCATTTCCTAGATTCATTTTAAAAACCCTTTTATTTTTCAAAACAAGAATAAAATAAATTATCGTTGATGACCAATGCGCCGTTGCCCGTTTAGGTTGTTAATGATGATTTTGTTTTCAAAAGGAGTTAGTAGTGAGACCATTCTAACCGTTGTTGTTCGGTCTTCGCAAAAGCTCAATCCTATTTTCGAAAACTTATTTATTCCTCAAAAATAAATCAATTGTCATTAATGATCAATCGCGCCGTTGCCGTTTAGATTATTAATGGTGATTTTCTTATCCCCAGCGAGTTAGTAGTGAGACCATTCTAACCGTTGTTGTTCGGTCTTCATAAATGCTCACCCAATTGCGAAAAGCTCTTAAGCCGTTTTCAGACGCAAAAGCGAGAACTACGTAGCTTTGATCCCTCATTCCAGTGAGGGTACATAGGACCGGGTTCATGTCCTGTCAATCACGCTTTCAAAAAATCACAAAAAGCGAAAACTACGTAGCTTTAATCCCTCATCTCAGTGAGGGTACGTAGGACCGGTTTCATGTCCCGTCAAGCACCCTTTTAAAAAAATCTTTGTTTTGTCCTGATCTTCAAAGATAACAAAAAATATTCCTCTTCCCCTCCTGTTTTCAATAAAACAAACTCTTAAATAAAATAAAAGAAAAGAAAAGAAAAAGGAGTAGAACAAATTGCTTTCAACTCAAACTTTTGTCTAATGGTTCCCTTTCGGTAGAAAGGACGTGTGGGGTGCTAATACCTTCCCCATGCGTAACCGACCCCCGAACCTACATCTCTGAGTTTTCAAAAGACCATCCGCTTTTTCCAAAAAGGTTTTCAATGTTTTCCTAAATAAATATCGGTGGCGGCTCTACTATTTTCACGTTGTCAAGCGAGAAGTCAAGCCGGATTTTAGAGTAGCAACAATAACTATATAATCAAAACTCTTTAATTATAAATCAAATCCAATATGTACACCAAGTTCATTATTTCAAATTCAAATCACCAAATGGGAGTAGCTCTATAACAATACATAATACCACCCCACTGTACAATATGAAGCCACAAATAAACAGCCCCTATCTTGATACAAAGGGGACAAAGAAAAATAAAATTAAAAGGAACATGCTGGACATAAGTAAAGGACCACGGCTCCCAAGCTCTTGAATAAGATACATATCTAATGCATGATATAAACCTGTCCAATACGAAATTCTCTATATATCTGCAAGAAAAGAAAAAACAATAGTGAAAAACTTAACTTAAGCAATACAACTTCAAGTGACAAAGCTAACATTTATGAATCAATGTACCAACTGCAAACCTATCGCCATAAAACATGGATAAAATTTGCGGGAGTTGTAACATTACAATTAGGGGTACTCTCGAGGAAGAGCAAAATAAGTATCTAAAATTATAAGCTACCAGAATTTGTATAATTACAGTCTTGTAAGGATTCTACACATAAGAAACTTTAATAATAGTGTAAATGCACTTTGACTTTTGAATAGGAAATTATAAACTAATAAGATTCATATTTCGAAATATTAAAAAATATGTTGAGCATAAACTTAGTTCTAATGATATGTATATAATAAAGTGTCAAGTTATTTGCCAAGCGAGCATAATAAGCTTAGTGCTAATGATAATATTAGAGCGAGAAACAAACATATACATTCTTGAGCTCATAGAAACATAGAAATCAAACTATAAGTAGATTAAGTATGTGTATTGATGAAGATATGATGGAAAAGCTAACAGTAGATCAAGTAAGTATTGGACAAACATCATACTTAAACAAGCTATAGAGAAGATACGGGAATGTGTATTGGACAATTTTGAAACCATATAAAAAATGAGCAAATAATAATACCTAACAGTAGATTACACACCAAAGCAACTCATGTACCTCCTGGAGGCGGCAATATCATAGGCTTCAGCTGCTATTCAACTGTGTTATTGACAGAAAGTAATTCAGCAAGTTTTCCTAGTTAGTAATAGAAAGCAGCAGCAGGGACCATACACAGAATAATCCAAATTACGCAATCGATACCACATCAGAATCAAAAGAAGTTAAAGAAACTAGTTAAAAAGTAACTTTCGAACTCAACCGTTATCTCAGGTTTTCCAACTTTAGCAGTGGCGACATTAAGCGCCTGCGGCGAAACCAATACTTGAATGCAAAGTGTCACCGTCAATGTCTGAAAAGCAAGAATACAAGGTAACTTACCTATACTATTGATGCTATTGAAACCTGAAATCAATGAACCATAGTTAATTCATTACCAAGCAGGAAGTGTGAACTAATCATGAGATGATATGAAATTAACACAGAATTTTGTACAAACATACCACGAAAATGTACTTTTCGGGGACAAATCAACTAGAACATTCCTAGAACATGTGAAGCAGAAAATAGACCAGTGATCCAACTAAATACAGCTGCCCTTTTGTTTTCATAGACAACATCTGCCTAACTAGGAAACTATAAATATAAAAATATTTACATAAAACTATTTGCCAATTTCTTTGTTATATTCAGTTAGGTAAGAGAAAAATCTTACCACATATGCAACAGAAATACAGAAAATACTTTCTTGACTGATTATGTACGAAAATGTGTGAACCACATAGTAGGCATATACAAATTCCTTAGACTGGTTCCAGACAAGTAATGCTGCAACAACATACAAAAGGAAATTGTAGGCATAGAAGAATGAAATTTAATAATTTGTGACAAGTTTGAAACCATACATATCTAAAGAAAATATGGTGGTGGACATGGTAATAAGGAGTAAAGGTTTACAGCCATGCTCATTAAAAGATGACCTAGAATTGGGTCAATATTATTCTTGTATAGTACTACTACACTACTAGTACAAGCTCAAGCTCAATATCAGAGCGAGACTTTTCAAATAAATTAGTACTATAAAGCTCCAGCTAGGTGCACAGTTCATAGAAGGGTCATATCCACATACTAGGAAACATTGACTTACATTTGCCAAAGGTTTATTTCAAGATTCAAACCTGTGGTCCCAGATCACATCATAACAATTTCAATTGCTGCAACAAGTATCCCCTTGATACAAAAAGACTTTTACCAACACTAATTGAATAAAGGAACTGATTGGCAACGAGCCCCTATTGAGAAGGTATCTGGTGGCAGGAATGGGAGAGAAAAGAAAATGAAAAACTGATTGGTCAGAAAATAGTAAGCTCAGTAGGGCCGGCCTCCATCTGATGTTACCAAAATTTCAAGACACAATAATGATCTAACTATTATTGGAAAATAAATCAGAACACAAAGTTCATTAGAAAATAGTAACTTACTCCTAAACAAGTGATTTCCTAGGCTTCCCCGAGGCATAAATTCATACACTAGCAACCTATGATCATCTACAATAAAGGAACCTATAAGTTTGACAAGGTTTGGATGAACTAGATCACCAAGATAATTCACTTCAGCCCGTCACATGAACCAAATAAGAAATTAAAATTCCAAAGAAAACAGTATATAATATTCAAAGAAAAACCAAACAAGAAAAAGTTACGAATCAGCCACAGAATCAGATAATCAAAATCCTAAGTTACAAATCGGATGAAAAACTTCCAAGTTACAAATCCATTAAAGTAGATAATCAAAGTTAATAACCTAAACCTAAAATCAGATAATCAAAATCCCTAAAATCAAAGATAATCAAAATCATATAATCAATGGATATGAAACCTAAAATCGAGAGAAGGAACCTTGAAACAACGATCTTTGCAGCGACATCTTGGTGGTTGCGGTGGCGTCTCGTGGTGGGGCTCAGGTGGCGAGTTGCGGCGGTGGCATCGTGGCGACGCGGCGAGATCGTTCTAGGCGAGAGGAATGAAGGCGTTGCAGGTGAGAGAAGAATGAAGAAGGCTTTGCGTTACGGATCAAAGAGAAACAAAGAGGCAACCAAAGGGCTTTGCGTTCTGGCATGGCTTTGCGAAGATTTATTTGGTGGCCGGATTCCTTTGTTTGCGTCCTTCCCCTCGGCGTTCCTTTGTTTGGGCATCTCAAGCGGTTTGTGGAGAAATGGAAAGAAGATGGGACAGATTATCACGGCACGGAGAAAGATTGAGGGCGCCATGGAGAGATTGGAATGCAATCACGTTGAAAGATTATGTCGCCGTGGAGAGATTGTGGGCGGATTGTAATCACGTGGCCTAATACGTATTCGGGCCACGGGTTATTAACCATGGCAATGAGGCGTGGCCTAAAGTCAAAAATGTTGTAGTATGGAATTTCACAAGGAAATTTGGACATTATAATATCAAAAATAGAATCCAAAAAATAGATGTCGAGGGAAAGGGTCAATCTTGATAGACATGACATGTTAGTTGAATCTATATATTGACTACCAAGGATATTTTTGACATTCGGAAAAATTAAACTATTAGATTGAAAAGACATTAGTTTGGAAGGACATTGAGAACAACTATTGTACAAAACTATAAAACACACCTTAATCAAAGAAATCACGATCGGTTGGAGAATTACGTAGTCATTGCCACGAAGAAGCAGTTGAAGCGACACATAACATAGAAGGTGAAGGTGTGTAAGATATCATCAACGACTTCCATATAATTAGACCTGTAACAATGACCCATAAATTAGGTTTTGATGCCTTTGAAAAATACAAAGTGGCATAGAAAGTTAAATAAAAAATAAAAATGAGTTGAATCTTCCACAATCGGTTGTGTGTGTTTTTTATATATATATATATATATATATATATATATATATATATATATATATATATATATATATATATATAAAATAAAACCATAAGCCACAATCGGTGTGCTCCTCTTTAGCATCATCATAATCAAATCAATCTCATCGGTTTGTAATTATAAACATATGTGTGAGTGGGAGATTACCATATAGTGAGAGAAAACATTTGTTCTAAACAAAACCAAGATGTAAGCAGCGAAGGCAGATCGCTCCTTGGAATTCTGAGAAAATGGAGTTTTCCTTTTTCAAGGAGTAGTGCAAAATTGATGAATGGAACTATAAATTTATAGGAAATCATTGCAATCCAACGTTCAAATGTGTAAAATCAAAAAAGGGGTTGGTGTAACGTTAAATTGCAAATTTAATTTTATAGGGAAATCATTGCAATCCAACGTTCAAATGTGTAAAATCAAAAAAGGGGTTGGTGTAACGTTAAATTGCAAATTTAATTCATTTTGAATATAAAGTTGTTAAATTTAACTAAAAGTAATGATGAATGATATCACTAATAATTACTTAATAAATTCATTCAAAATGTGTTATAATTGGCTTCACCAATAATGATTTAGATATTTTATATTATAAACAAAAAAAGAAAACGGCCAAATCCTACACTTTCTATTTATTGTTGTCAAAAAAAGTTTTGTCTATCCTATTATAGTGTATCTATATAAATAAAGTAGTATGTTTTTTTACCAAAAGTAAAGTATTATTATGATTCTCATTACTTTTAAATAAAAAAAAAATGCACACTAATTAAAGAAAAATGATAAACTACTTAAAAAATTAAATGAATAGTTATATTTAGATATTCTAAAATAATATATTTACCTTTTTATGAATTATAGTTTATTATATTAATATATTAATATATTAGCAAGAAAAAACATTATTCCACACTAATATTGTCAAAAAAATATTGCAAACTTGAATTCTTAAATTATTATTTATTTTGGAGCCTCAGCTGGAAAAAAATTACATGTTAATTGTGTAACTATTTTTTTATGGCGAGTTTACAATTTTATCTTTGATAGTTTAAGTATTTGATTATAAATCATTGTTTCTCTTTTGAGTCCCTACTAGAAAGCACTAGATGTTGCGGAAATAATTAATTGTTATTTTTGTATTTCGGACTCAATGGGTAAGCGTTCAATTTTCTTCATGAATGTCTTGGTATTAATTTAGTTAATTTTTGTATCTCGGAATAATTATTTTTATACTCGTGTAACATCCTAACTCCGTTAATTTCGATTTATGAAATTAACGAATGATTAATGTCGTAATGAAAAATAAATCAAGTTTGGATATGGGATAGTCGAGAAAGTATCATATATTGGTTAAATCGGAGGATTAAAATAACCTAATGTTTTAGCTATGTGGTGATTTGGAGAAATTGGGTTAAAATGAGAGTTTAATTGAAAATTTGAAATAAGGACAAATTGGTCATTTTACCCTCATTTTAACTTCCAGCTGAACCAAACACCTCACCTCTCATTTCTCACTCATTATTCTCATCAAATTCAGAACAACATAAATGTCTTAGAGAGAAAGAGAGAGTTGGCCGAGAGAGAGAAGAAGCGAAAGAAGAAGAGGCCATTCTCAAACTTCTCATTGCATGTAAGTAAACTCAACTTCATTCTCCTCCATTTTCATTCTCTTTCCAAGGGTACCAATTTCAAGAGCTGAATCTCTCTATATTTCATTTCACCATTCTTGAACTCCCAAGCTCAAGTGGGCGGTAATGGAGTTTTGAAGGTTAATGGAGCTTTGCTTGTGCATTTGAAACTTGAATCAAAGTGAAACTGTGGATATATTGTGGATTAGAGATATTTGAAAGCTACTTCAGTTGTTAAAAACCAGAAGATTTGATTGTGGGAGCGTTTAGAGTTTAGTAGGGGAGCAAAGACACCGTCACGAGGATCGTTCGTTTGCTTTCGTTCTTGAGCACTTCTCGGAGTTTCGACCGTCGTGATTTCATCACAAAGTGGTGAGTTTTACTCACGTTTAGGTTTTATTTCATTTTTTTAAATGAATGTTGTCGTTACTGGTTGCAATAAGTTTATTCGTTTCGAAAGATTTTGATTCGAAAATCGTAAATTTTCATGAACCACTGTTAAACCCGTATGTGAGTACTCTTGGTAATTTGTTAGTAATTTTCGATGCAGACCATGTTTTGAGTTGGTTTTGCTTCATTGGAAAGTAGACTTATTTTCATACTGAAATAGGTACTGGTTTCACCAAATTTCTTTAAGAAATGGGGAAGAAAATTGGGTTACCAAGTTGACCGAAATGTTCTGTCCAATTTTGGTACCTCAGTTAAGTATTTTGAAAAAGCTGTACCAACTGGATGTTTATTTTGAAAAATCAAAATTCATATGTAGAAACTACACTCAGATAGCTTTCCAATGAGTGGTCGTTTGTTGAAATTCGAGGTCGTTTGCTATTTTTTCGAAGTAGGTGAACTGCTGTAGGAAACTCTGCACTCATGTTTGTGTGTTGAAATGTCGGTTTGTGTCATTACAAATCTCGGAGCGAATCACTTTATGTAATATTTTGTGATTGATGTTGTCGGGACTGGAATTGGTATTATATTTTCTGTTTGTAGGTTGGAATTGGATTGGAACACGGTTTGAATCTGAGCGGAGAAGCGAAGCGAAAGCGAATACGAGCTAAGTTTATTCGGGTCCGAATCTTCGTTTCGACTCGAACTTCCTCTAATCCTCTTCCCAACCAATTGTGATAATTATGGATTGACATTGTTATGGTTTTGATGCATGTGCAAAGTTATTTGAATTAGGCGATTAAAGTTATAAATCTTTGGCAGTAAAACATAAGTGCGATGTAGGAACCAAATGTTTTATAAGTTAAAGGTTATGCAGGTGATTTCATGAGTTTATACTTATGATAATATGTTATTATATCTGGTCATAGAATGAATTATGTTTGATAAATAAATTATATTGAGTATAGGAGGCGGCCTAATGCGGGTATGATATGTAAATTATATCGATTATGGGTGGCGACCCGAGAGGATAGTACACTGTGGGGAGAGGGCCATGAGCCCTCGAGCTAGGCCCATATGAGGATGTTCACAGTAGAACTCACTGAGATATGTTATCTCACCCTATCATTTGTTGTTGTTTTTACAGAGGGAAAGAAGAAGGCTAAGCGGCACGAGTAGGTGGTGTGTCTATGGAAATGTGAAGACTAATTAGTGTCTATATCCATATTTATTAGTTCCCTTGTTATTTCTGTTTGGATTATGTAACTTGCTTTGTTGCAAAGTTGTGTAAATCGCTTCCGTACTTCCTTTGTTTTGGATATTGGAGAGATAGGCAGGTTACGTCTTAAGTACTTGAGTTATGGGTTATGTGATAAGTACTTATGTGATTAACTCTTGTTTTGGAATCAAAAGAGATTTGTTTGTTTTAATATCTGATACATGAATTTTTATACTCTGATGTATGCTAAAATATATATTTTGGTATCTCTAACGGTTAGAAATACTACGGTGTACTGTGCTTTTGAGTTACAACGGGAAACATCGGAATCATTACATGTTTTTAGCATAATTTCCTTCGTGAATTTTTTTAAATCTTTGATTTTGGTGATAAATACTATAAAGACACTTGACTAAATACTAACCTCATGAAGAAAGAAAGTGTGTCAAAAGTGTTTTCTGTTGATCCACATTGGACGTAAAATGGTCATGAATATGGAACAGTTTACCATGGCCTTCCGAGCAAGGTGCCTCTCAAGACCATGATGTTACAATGGGAGTGTTAAGATGCTTCTTAGTTGCGAGGATCATCTACATACTACATGCAATTACAATGTCTTATACATAAAGCGTGATCGATCACTAAACCAAAAGTTTAGTGATGATCACTAAATGAATTCTAACCATTGGATGATCACTATTTTAATTAAAATGTATCTAATGGTTATTGCTCAATAAAGGGTATTATGGTACTCTCAAATATATCTTATATTTATTAAATTTAATTAGAAAATAAACTAATTCCTATTTTTAGGGGACGGTTTTAATGCACAATTAAATGACTTTAATTATTGTTCCTATTATTTCTCTTTTTTCCTTTTTTCTCCAACTCCTTCCTTGCTCCTCAGCCGTTCATTCATCATACGTTTAGAATATCATGCGTTTCCTCTCTTGTTTGTTCATTTCCTCTGCGTTTCTAACCACATGAATCGATGTCTGGTTAATCAATCACTAACCACATAAGTGAACAATGTTAATCAATCACTATTCAATCACTAACCACATAAGTGAACAACGTTGGTTAATTTATCACTAACCACAATAGTGAACAACTTTTAGCTACTTTCAAGAGTCATTCTTTTTTTTCTTTTGGTAAATCTTTCCAAAAATCATTCCTTTTTGTTCGAGGGTGGAAGATGGAAAACAAAAACACAACTAATAGAAAAAGCGAAAAAAATAAAAGCATAATAACCCACCTCGAATGGTTTATGGTTAGAAGAAAAAAACAAAAGCATAAAACTCACCTTGAAGGCATTACTGCGTTTACGAGGTTTTGAAGGAAGAGGAAGAAGGTTTTTTTTTCTCTTTCTTTTCAGTTTTCAATTTTAATTACTAATAATTAAGGCCTATAATTATGGAAGGAAAATAGGTGATTTGCTGATTAATTTTTTTCCTAATTATCATGATGGATATTACTTTTTTGCCCTTTAGTAATAGTCACTAAACATAGTGTTTAGTGACATAAACTAGACTCGCGTGATACATAAGTGTAACATAGGTGTTTATGGAGGAGAATCGTGTCCTATAATGGCGAGAGATTAACATTGCAAAAAGCGTTACGAGGATCCTTCACATTCAGTATTTATTATGCACCACGATTGGTTGAGCTATGAAAACACTCCTAATTTTGTCTTGGAAATATCCTATGGGGACAAGAAAAGAATTCATCTATAGTATTTCTCAAAAGAAAAATACTAAAAGTTTTTAAAAAATAAGTGATAACGTACTTGAAGAAAAGACTCCAAAAAGATATCCAAATTTATACTAATTACACTAGTTATGGAGGCATTTTTAAATTTTAAAAATTTGCATGATATTTTCATTATCAATACTAAAAAAAATATCTCTCTTATTATATATATATATATATATATATATATATATATATATATAACAAAAGAATTATTCAACTATTGATCTCTCTAATTGCACTGATCCACTCTTCACAAAACTCAATGCGAGAGAAACATCTTTCAGCGATCGTAGTTCTAGAAGCAAAACCTATTTTTACTTGGGATTGTGGACTAAAGTGAGTTAAAATTATGTGTTTGGGTAATGAGATATTAATGGGGAAAAGATAATTTTTAATGGGGAAAATAAAAAACTATTATCTATTTGTGTAGGATTTATTTTTTTATTGGTGAGGGCAAATGCCCCCATACCTAATCATTGCATCCATGCTTTAATTCGCCTTATTTCAAGCCATTTATTTTATATTTTAAATACAAAAGCGGTTGTAAAATAATTAAAAGATGTCAAAAACACTTGATTATAGCTTGTATAGTATTAGAAACATACACAAGACATGGATCACTATTCAAAAAATGTTTAACTTAGCTACACAAGAAGTGCATTCAACCTGACCCTCTCCATATTGAATTGTCTCGATCTTAACAAAATCTCATGTTAAATTTTTGGAAGCGACACAAGTAATGTCTCTATTGTTTATTTGAACATCAACACTTAAAAGTATACATAGTTTTTGATCGTACCTTGATCACCCAAGTGTTGATGTTGTTAGTTGCTCCTTCGTCCGGTCGTTGGTGTGGAGTGAGGACCGGTCTTGAGCACCTCGGGTGGTACTGCAAAGACACTCAGGCGCTCTAGTCGGAAGAGTGCTAGCGGCGAGTATCAATGGCTAGGAAAAGCGTGCACGATCTTGTGGATGGAGGTGGTACTTATACCCTTTGAGGCGTCTGGCGTTGAGGCTCACGGCGGTCGTAGGGGTGAGGACAAGACACGGTCTCGGGCCGTTTTCAGCAGGTTGGGCTGGCCCATTTCTAAGCTGCACCTCACGGTATTTCTTGATACACCGGAGCAGTTGCCCCGAGCCTAGGTCGCCGGGGCGGGGTGAGGCTTGAATCGATGCCCCGATGGTCGGCGTATCAAGAGTCTTTATGAGTAATGGCGGTCATTTGCCGCGCGTGTTGCCCGATCGCGCGTGGCATTTGGGCCGACCACGCCATTAATTCCTGATGAATGAGGTGACGCTGCGGCGTCTCGAGGCACCGCTTTGAGATTCCCCAGTGCAGCGGATGGGGCATGCGAGATTACTCGCGTCGTTTTTATGCGGTGGGCCCTCCTATAAATAGGGCATTCGGTCGGCCACGACTCTACACACGAAAATCATATCTGCTGTGCCAGATTGAGCTATCTGCAAGCGACACGAGCTCTGCGTAGAGTTGATCGTTCGCTTCTTCCTTCTCGGTTCTTCGCTCCGAGTAAGCGCTCCTTTCGACTTTCTTTACTTACTTTAGCCTTCGCATTTCTTGCTTTCCTTTAGCCTTTTAGTTAGTTTCCACGCCTCGTAAAAGGGGCGTCGATCGAGGGCGGCCGTATCGCCCCACTTTTCTGCCTTATTTGGCTCGGTCGACACGCGCATTTTTCACTTTCGTAGGTGGATCTCGCGAAGCAAGCGGATTGCTCGGATATCTGGTGCCCCTCGCAAAGTCTTGCGCTTAAGATGGCGCAACCTTCTGTGAAAGCGAGGCGGGTGAGTTGGGGTCGTCCAGGAGGGTCGTGCGGGCCTCCCCAATTTTGAAGTTGAGCGCTCCCCGGCGGGTGCCGCCCGTCCGGCTCCTCGAGCTACGATTCAAGTGATAGCATTTCTCTATCCTTGCGCGAGTCATGGGTCCCCGCCACCACCAAAATCAGCCGTGCGGGTTGTGAAGGAAGCGACCGGTGAGTCGATATCGTTAGTGCGAAGAGATGGCGGCGTCGCTCAATCGATCTGAGGAAGCCTTCATGCGAAGTGATTGATTTGGAAATCGATCCCGAGAACCGAACCAATCCATGTTGTAGGCCAGGCGGCGGGGAGAGGTTCCGGTGAAAAGGAGATGGTGATGGTGTTGGCGAGCAAGTGAGCGACTTGAAGCGAGAATGTCGGCCCGATTGAAGATCTTTGGTGAGCGAGTTGGCGGATGGAGGAGGATGCGGGCAATCTCGATCATCGGCAAGCGGATATTTCACAGGTCTCGAAAAAATGAGGGCTTTAAGTTTCCTTGGCGGGGCGCCCGACTTTGAGCGACTGCGAGGCCACATTGTGGCCGGGGTGGAAGGTTAAGGGCATGCGTGAAGATGAGAATATTGCGGCCGTTGCTTGAACTTGAAGTTTACCATGCCGGGTCGTCTTTGAGAAGATGAGGGTCGTCCCCCTTTTCACTTCCTTCTAGCGGGATGTCCTCAGATGCTTGGGTGTCGCCCGTCTCGGAGTACATCCAAGCGGTGGGGTTTCATGAAGTGCTTGAGCATATATGCGGCCGGTGGAGGCGGAGAGTATCGACCAACTCTTTCTCACCTAGTTCGAGCTAAAAATTGGCATGGTGAGTGCGGCACAATATGGTTTGCAAAGAACAAGTTTCCTTTAAAAACAGAAAGCATTCCCCATAAGTTCTTGAGGCTTACTCAGGCTCCTGCAGGGCGTTTGGAAGAATCGATATTTTGGGTCATCCACGGCGTCAATCTTTGCCAAAGACATCGCGGAGGTCTTCGGACGGCGGTGGGGCACCTTTCTTTCCTTTGTCTGGAGGCGGCCCGTTTCACTCGAAACCGGCGAGTACACATTTGCCGTGTCGTCCACTGGATGAAGAAGATCTTGCTGCTACAGGGATGATCACGGAACTATCCGCCCTGCTGCCGCAGAATCCTGAAGGGGATATCCCCTGTCGGCCGTTCTGCCTATACGAAGGGGATAAGTTGATGTCTGAGCTCGGTCGGTACATTTAGATTTATTATATTTGATTGTTTTTCTTGATCGATCATTTAACGACCTTATATCTTTTGCGGGAAAAACTTTGAAAATGTCAAGTCAAGGTGGCTCCACCTCGAGAAGCTCGTCACCTCAAGCGAGCAAAAAGCCTTACTGCCCCCACTACCGACAACGCCCGAACACTCCTAGGGTAGCGGAGTGCTGGGGCGATCCCCAGGCAGGGCAGTCGCACCCAGATTAAGCGGTGAGAGAGAAGAGGAAGATCGGGTTGAGTCCCAGCTTTCGAGCTTGAGGACTTGGCGGCAGGGTATGCGCAGCAGAAGGACTCCACTGGACTTTTGTGGCGACTGGTCAAGTCGGCCCGACAAGGCGATGAAGGACTTGAAGGTCGATCAAGCATGTAAGTTGCATATTATGCCAACTTCTCGGCGGATATATCGCTCGTCCGTTGGCATTATTTTCCATTTCAGTCTTGAGGCGAGGCGGGATCGCGGCCGGCCAGGAGCTTAAGAGCTTGAGCTAAAAGGTGGTGAATGCAGAAAAGGACAAAAAGCGGCGGAGGAAGACAAGACCAAATTGGCGGCGAGGAACAAAGAGCTCGCTGAAGCGGTGAAGGATCTTAAAGCGAAGCTCACTTTCGCTCAGGAGGGTAAGCAGGCGCCATCGATCACGAGGTGGTGTTGAGATGGCGGGGGTATCGATGCGGACGGCCGAGTTGATCGGCCGATCCGTGGTTGAGAATGGCGAGATCGTCTTGCCCGTAGGATGGATGATGATGGCAAGGTGATTACGTGAAAGCGATGCGTGATCCTTCCTGTCCCGAAATGATCGGTTCCTTATTTTTGCGCTGCGGCGGTGTAATTTTGTAATCTTGTCACTTCAATTCCGCCTTGGCGAGTGAACAATTTTGGCGTCAGGCTTGGCCAGGGCGTCTTGCTGTAATGAATTTTAACTTGTTTACGTTTGCTTATTCGTTTGCACTTTATGTAGGCGTTCGCGCCTACGATCGGCTGAGTTATGACAACCGCCTTGGGCCATTCGGTGGCTCGCTTTGGACGACTTCGGTGGGCCTCTATATGCGGCGCTCGGCGACTACTGTCGATTGGGTTATTACTTAACCCTTGGGCCGTTCGATGGCACTTTCGCCGTGAAGCCGTTCGATGGTCTACGTTTGTTTAGACGACTTCGGTGCTTTTCGTTTTGGACGACTTCGGTGGCCCTACGGTCGCTCGTTGCTACGTGGCGTGGTGGCGGCCGTCATTTGTTATTTGCAAGTAATTAAAGCACGAGGATCTAAAGAAGCGGGCCTCTATAAAAAACCCTGTGGGAAAAAGCGCGCGACATTTATTCATTTCATTGTTGATCGATTACAAAATGGGAAGTACTAAGCGTGAGTCTTGCTTTAATTTATCACTATTCCATGTTAAGGGATGATCGCCCCTTTCATGGTCTCTAGTTAAATCGCCCCACGGCGGTCTTATTGATGACTCGATGCGGGCCTTTGATTGAGAAGCGAGCTTGCCTTGGCGAGCATTCTTGTTGCCGACATCTGCGCCCTAAGGACCAAGTGTCAGATGGGGAAATCTCTCTTTTTGCACCTGGCGTTGTACTGGCGGCGACCTTACGTTTTATCCTTTGTTTCCCACGAGGATGCTTGGAGTCTGTGATTCTTGACTAAGTCCGGCTCTTCTTGTATCGCGCGGCCGTTGTCGAGCTCGGACGGAGGTTGAGTGCGTTCTCGACTCGGCTTCGCTTATCTACATGGGAATCACGGGGTCCATTAAAGTAGACAAGTTTGTAAGAGGACTCCCGGTCGATGAATGGGGGTCGTCCTATCATGAAAGGCGGATTGAAGTTCTTGACCCAACTTCCCTTTGCTTTATCAAGTCTTCTCTTGACCCGCATAAGATGACCTGTTGGCATACGCTTGGCCGTTTGTTTGAGGGTGTTCGGCCAGAAGTGAAAGCATTTGTTTCAACTCTAAAG